>JAFBJS010004938.1:0-136941 GCA_016785265.1 Paraplagusia blochii
CTATGTTGCCAAGTGAAATGGTTGTGCTAAAAACTCCCAAAACTGTATTTTCTGATCAAGTGAAAATGTCACGAAAAGTGGTAAGGCTATAGCCTTACCTTCTTGAAAAATTGGTGAAAAATTAAAATTGCCCAAAATGCCCTAAAACGGTAGTTCATGGCCCCAGTTATACTGACAATTCAAATTTATTAGCTAAATACTCCCAAAATGGTCATTTCTGACCAAGTCAAAATGTCACCAAAAGTGGTAAGGCTATAGCCTTACCTTCTTGAAAAATTGGTGAAAAATTAAAATTGCCCAAAATACCTTGAAATGGCAGTTTATTGCCCCAGTTATACTGACAATGAAAGATTATTTGCTGAAAACTCCAAAAACTGTCATTTCTGAACAAGTCAAAATGTCACCAAAAGTGGTAAGGACATAGCCTTACCTTCTTGAAAAATTGGTGAAAAGTTGAAATTGCCCAAAATGCCCTAAAATGGTAGTTTATGGCACTGGTTATACTGACAATGAAAGATTATTTGCTAAAAATCTCCAAATACTGTATTTTCTGATCAAGTAAAAATGTCACGAAAAGTGGTAAGGCTAAAGCTTTACCTTCTTGAAAAATTGGTGAAAAATTAAAATTGCCCAAAATGCCCTAAAATGGTGGTTTATGGCCCCAGTTATGCTGCCAAGGGAAATGGCTGAGCTAAAAACTCCAAAAACGGTCATTTCTGACCAAGTCAAAATGTCACAAAAAGTGGTAAGGCTATAGCCTTACCATCTTGAAAAATTGGTGAAAAATAAAAATTGCCCAAAATGCTTAAAAATGGTAGTTTATGGTCCCACTTATGCTGCCAATTGAAATGGTTGTGCAAAAATCTCCAAATACTTACATTTCTGACCAAGTCAAAATGTAACGAAAAGTGGTAAGGCTATAGCCTTACCTTTTTGAAAAATTGGTGAAAAATTAAAATTGCACAAAATGTCCTACAATGGTAGTTCATGGCCCCAGTTATACTGACAATGCAAATTTATTAGCTAAATACTCCCAAAATGGTCATTTCTGACCAAGTGAAAATGTCACCAAAAGTGGTAAGGCTATAGCCTTACCTTTTTGAAAAATTGGTGAAAAATTAAAATTGCCCAAAATGCCCTTAAATTGGTAGTTTATGGCTTAAGATACAGAGAACAGGGAGAGATGGAAAATGTGGACTCACTGTGGTAACCACTGAAAAAGTGAAAAATCAAAGGGAAATGGGAAAAAAAATGTTATCCCTAATATCCTTGGTATCCCTGATTCCACACAGTAATGAACCTTTATCATTCCCAGTCTCTTTATTAGAAAATGTCCAAACTACATCTCTATTGCAAAGCAATAGCAATTATACCTTTCAGCTACACGTTCCTTTTAATTTACTTGTAACTGTTAATAGTTGTCCATTTCTTGAAGTTATATTTTTGTTTTTACATGTCTTTTTCCCCTCTCTTTTTCTGATACAGGGAGGATTGTTATCGATAACATTGACATTGCCAAGCTGCCGCTGCAGACCCTACGTTCCCGCTTGTCTATCATCCTTCAAGATCCCATCTTGTTCAGTGGGACAATACGGTGCGGTTTCTGTCACTGTCTAATTCATCCGGCAATATTTAGCAGTGGGTGTTGCTAGTTAGTGCGGTGAAGGGCAACAATGAATTGGCACAACACAGAGTATCTGCAAAAGCCGGGACAGTTGGCCAAATGTGACACTCTTCAGAGAAGCATAAGTAGAACAGAGGGTTTGAGATAGGAGGACATTCCTCTGAGAACTCTGCTGGAGAGAGTTATTTATAGACACCAGTCAGGGCCTACAGCCTTTCAGATGTTCCAGAAGAATATATGAACATGAGGAAGGACTATTTCAAAGATCATTATCAGTATCCAGGGCAGGGTGGGATGATTAAATACAAATGCATTTTTGAACATTGTTGTAAACGGTACAATAATCCAAAATGACGCACCAGTGTATTTGTGCGTGTAGGTTTAACCTGGACCCAGAGATGAAGGCCACAGACGAAATGCTGTGGGAGGCTCTGGAAATAGCCCAGCTGAAGCCTGTGGTGAAGTCACTTCCTGGAGGACTGGGTGAGCAGATCTACTTCATATCAACTCCTAAACACAACAGTATTATCACAGAAGGTGAACGGGTGGAACATAATCAATTCTTTCACTTTGTCACACGCTCGCTTTCTGAACCTGCTCAGATGTCAGCTTACAAACATGGAGCTGCCATCTCAGAATACCTGGCCATTAATCTTTCAACTTACTGTCACACCGACTGACTGTGTGTCTGTGTTGAAGCAGAACTGACAGACTGAGCCACACCAACAGAGACCGTTTATTATTTTTCCTACTGAGGATCATCAGGAGAGTTTTGTGGCAACATCAGTATCAGTGAAGTATATATATAGAAGTCAACGGGTTGTATATGTACATCTATCTATCTATCTATCTATCTATCTATCTATCTATCTATCTATCTATATATATATATATATATATAAATACTGTATATATACATATACAGTATAGATAGATAGCTAAATTTTAGATAGATAGATAGATAGATAGATAGATAGATAGATAGAAATATGTGCATATATCAATCAATATATATACATAAATATACTTAAGTGTAATAAATTAAAGAGTACAGAATACAGAATTCTAATAATTATATGAAAATATAAACATATATCTAAATATCAAAAAATATATTTTTTATTGAAGCTAAAAATACAACAAAGATACACAGTTTAGGGCAATACTGTCTATATTACAGTACGGCCCGCTAACAATGTTACACACTTTTGTATATATTGCTGCCACCTCGCGACTGGAGCCTTATTTATTATTTTTCATTTTTATTCTCTTTAAGCCCCACATCAACCTACCTCTCCAGTACAGTATCTGTTTGACTCCTCTGTGTTCCAGATGCTGTGGTGACAGAGGGAGGAGAGAACTTCAGTCAAGGACAGAGGCAGCTCTTCTGTTTAGCCAGAGCCTTCGTCAGGAAGAGCAGCATCCTCATCATGGATGAAGCCACGGCATCGATTGACATGGCAACGGTCAGTGTGTGTTTACCAAAGGAGCATGTGTTCAGCTGTTGGTGGGCAGGTAATGATGGGGTGGCAGAGGAGAAGAGGATTCAAGAGACAATAATAAAACGTAGGAGATGATGAGGATAAACTGGAGAGGTCCGTTTAGGATAAAGAACCCAAAGTAAGAACTCGCACACAAAAGAAAAAGAGGAAGAGGAGGAGGAGAAGAACAATAAGAAAAGGTACTAAAAGATCATCAGGTGTGCCAAAGACAATGATCTAATTTTATTTTATTGTTTGGAAACCTATGATGTTATCTTCCACTCGCTGGCAATGCTACGTGCCCTTAGGTACACATCCTAAAGTCGTACAAGTAAAAGAAGGTAAATAGTGCATAAAGTATATACAGTCGTGGGAAACCATTAATCGACCAACTTGCTGTTTTCTTCAATTTCTTCTGCATTTAATGCATGGTTCCACTAAAGCTGATTTCTAGCCATTTTTTTCTTAGTAAGAAAATCACTTCAGTTCTTACAATAGCTATAGCCAACATCACTAACATCAGAGATTTAAGTATCCCTTATTTTTAGTTGTGTTTCCCGATGACTGTACTTGTAAAGGGAATTATATGATCAGTTTCCTAAAGTGTACTGATGTCGGGGTAAAGTCACAGAAAGCCTTTTTGTTTCCATAGAATGGTCATAAAAAGCAGTCAGAGCAGAGGATCAGGACGTGTGCATTAAGTAGAAAGATAAGAAGATTAATCACAGTTGAGCCTGAGGGTGAGAAGACAAGGAGGACACTTTTAGCTTGACTTATCAAGGCAGCAGCAGCAGCAGCTTCTCTGCCCTCCAGCAAACACTTTCTGGCATTTATTTCCTTTCCATTCTCGGTCAACATGAGACTCTTTTATCTGTCACTTACGTTGGCTCTGCCCTACAGGAAAGCATCCTGCAGAAAGTAGTGATGACTGCATTCGCTGACCGGACAGTAGTTACTATAGCAGTGAGTATCTCCCCTCTCCCGCTCCTCCCCTCTCTTCTTCTCTCTCAACTCCTCAGGGGGATCAAGGCAGCTCTGCCTCATATTCTGCTGACGTGTTTCTCTTGACTAAAAAACACTGACATGACTGCGGTGAAATGTGAAGTAGACACTGAGAAGAAAAACAAGATGAACTCAGTGGACAGAATTAGTCTGCAGATGTACAAAATAACTTTTTTGGTAACATGGCTCCAAAATGACATGACATGACATTTGGTGTAGGTGTGTAATCAGATACCACCTGTACAGCAATTAAGCCTGAGTGAGAACCTTGCGTGATGCAGATGAGTTGCTTCACCATGAGGGTTGAGTTCTCTGATCTAGTTACAGATATTTGATGATTGGGTTAATGTACCGTACGGGTGCGATATCAGCCATATGTGGAGGTAACCAGAGGAAGATCTGAGAATCTCAACCTTCACAGCGACTTTGTTCCACAACCACTGTGTCGTTCAAATAGAGATCGTCAAGTGATTCATCTACAATAGACAACAAAAATGTAGATATATATGCCCACATTTACTGTACAGATAGATGGATGGATGGACTAACAGACAGACAGATGGACAGACAGACAATGACAGCTTCCAAAAGATGGTAATAAATATTCACCCACAGACACTTAGACAGATAGATAGAACAGACACGGGCAAACTAAGGCCCGAGGGCTGGATGCGACCCCATCAGCTTAGTAATCTGGTCTGCCAAACTTCTCCAAATTATGTAATTGGTTTGTACTGTGATTTAATGTTGTTTTTCCCCTGCAGTATCTACATTTCCCCTATATATGATGTTAAAAATGCAAAATATATATTTTTTATTTATGCTTGATTTTTGCTATATATCTAAGTTCACATGAACTCAGCATCTACCAGGTACTAACTTGGCCCCCATGTCCAATTTAAGGAACAATTAGGCTTACGGGTTAAAATGTTTGCCCAAGCCTGAGTTTGACAGACAACCAGACAGACCAACAGACCCCCGACAGGTAGACAGAAAGACGGACAGACCAACAGAAGGACAGTAGGACAGACAGAAAGACAGACAGACATACTGCCTGAGGGACAGACTAAAGGATTTGCTGATTATCCGGTGATTGAAGGTACAAATATCAAATCAATAATTCTTCTGTGTTCTTGCGCAGCATCGCGTCCACACCATCCTGAATGCTGACCTTGTGATTGTGATGAAGCGAGGCATCATCCTGGAGCACGACAAACCCCAGGCCCTCCTGGACCAGGAGGAGAGCGTATTCGCCTCCTTTGTCCGTGCAGACAAGTAGCACAAGAAGAGACCGAAGAGGACACGTTGAATGAAGACATTCAAAGTGCAATTGTCCCTTGGAAGGAACTCTTTATTTTTTAATCATGTATCATATTTGTACATAGGAAATATTAATTCTTTATTAATAAAAACATAAATCACACATCATGGTTTCTGTCTGTTGTGGAAAATGTTGTGCATGTGTGAGTCACGTTACCCAGTTATAAACAAGTGCATCGTAGGTTTAAAATTGTCAGGCGCAAGGCTGAGGGAAATATGAGGCTGATCAGCTGGTCCAGAAGAAAGTCCAGACACGTCAGGTGGAATAAGACCGAGAGAGAACAGAGAGAGAACAGAAAAACAGACACAACATTTCAGCTGGTAGATTGTTCAAGGTACAAACATGGGATATGCCAATAACATGAGTACTTTATTTATCATTTCACACTATCCCTTCATTTTAGCCATATTAATAATAAAATATTTAAGTCAGAAAATTCTAGTCTAAAGTCTAACTAGTCCTGAGGAAACTCAGGACTAGAAACCTCACATTATTGAGTTTGCAGCTCAAATCAAACCACTCACTGAAGACTTTCTGACTTCTGCACTGATAATAGTTAATATTCCTGGCTATAGAATATAGAATACATACACTTCCTCCATCATAACAAAGACGCTTTCTGGATCAGTGTTTCCCAACCACTGGGTCGGGGACTGGTACCGGTCCGTGGGTGACTTGGTGCCGGGCTACATAGAAATAATGTTTCCTTTTGGTCCCATGTGGCTATTTCTTACAATTGATCCATATCCATATGGATATAACAACTTAACAATAGAATGACCTGGATTTCATCATCAATAATGCAACTATATTTTCTCAGTGAAGACAACAATAATAAATTCAAAATGACGCAGAGTCATCGATACAGGATTTTAACTTTTTATACCGGTCTGGTAGCAGAAAGTTATAGGCTGTGACTTTTGAGAAATCCTTGTTGTGCCCATGCAAAGTTAATGTTAATTTGGGTAGCAAGATTTTATAGGTAGGAAAATATTTCAGAACACTGGAAATTTCAATTTATTATGAGGTATTTATCTGCTACAACTTACTAACTTAGCGGCCGGTCCGTGAAAATAGTACGAGACATTTAACCAGTCCGTGGCGCAAAAAAAGGTTGGGGAACACTGCTCTAGATCACCATATATCTGTTCGCTGAGGCTTAGACTTTAGTGTAGGGATGTATTCTGTTTATTTACCTTTATTTGCCTCTGAGGGTCGCAGCCGCACTGCTGCTGATGAAGCCGGATGATAAAGTCACAGAATAAAGGGAGGTCAGAGGCAGCGGAGGGAGGCGCCGTCTTCACTGCACCTCCTGGGCTCACATTACCCAGCCGCAGGGAAGCGACCGGTTCAGCTCCGGTGCCAACTGCGCCACATGAGCCACAATTTTTACCCAAGGTTGAAAACCTCCAGCTCAGGGACCAATTATACTCTACATCTCGTCGGGTCTCCTACGCCCCCTAGGTGGGAAGGGGGCGCTCGGGCACCGCTCCGAGTGACAGCGGCAGCTGCGGGGCAGCCAGAAGAAGACTCTTCTCATGGGACATCGCGGTTGTTCTGCTTCAGAGTGAGAGGGACTTAAGGAGAGGAGCGCGCATTCCTCCATGAACTGTGGACGGGAAGGACAGGAGCGTCCCTCCTTCTGCGCTTAGCAGGTGCGGATGAGCCAGTGAGCGGCGACAGGAGGAGGAGAAGGAGGAAAAAGGAGGAATTTGTCCTTCAGGGGGACACTGTGTCCACAGCCAGGACGTGGCCGCATAGTATGGGAGCGGTATGTTGTCCAGGAAAGGACTCATTCCTGAGGATTACTTGCTGACCCGTTTGGCGGAAGATGTCCTACAACCCAAGTTTAAGGCGAAATCCGGGAAGGCCCGGTTCATCGCCAAGAACGGCGCCTGCAACGTAGCGCACACTAACATCAGGGAGCAGGGTCGGTTCCTACAGGACGTCTTCACCACTCTGGTGGATCTAAAATGGCTCCACACGCTGATAATATTCACCATGTCCTTCCTGTGCAGTTGGCTTCTCTTCGGGATGATCTGGTGGCTCGTGGCGTTCGCGCACGGCGACCTGGACCAAAGAGGAGACGACTTTGTGCCGTGCGTAACGGACATCCATTCCTTCTCCTCCGCCTTTCTCTTCTCCATCGAGGTGCAGGTGACCATCGGGTTTGGGGGCCGAATGATCACGGAGGAGTGCGTCTCCGCCATCATCATCCTCATCATGCAGAACATCGTCGGGCTGGTCATCAACGCCATCATGCTGGGCTGCATCTTCATGAAAACGGCGCAGGCTCACCGGCGCGCGGAGACGCTCATTTTCAGCAAGCACGCGGTGATCTCGGTCCGCAACAACAAACTCTGCTTCATGGTCCGCATAGGTGATCTGAGGAAAAGCATGATCATCAGCGCCACCGTGCGGATGCAGGTGGTGAGGAAAACCACCAGCCAGGAAGGAGAAGTGGTTCCTCTGGACCAGATCGACATCCACATGGACAATCCTGTGGGCACCAACGGCATCTTCCTGGTCTCCCCGCTCATCATCTGCCACATCATCGACAAGGACAGCCCTCTGTATGAGCTGTCCGCCGCTCAGCTGCTGCACGACGACCTGGAGGTGATCGTGGTGCTGGAAGGGGTGGTGGAGACCACCGGCATCACCACGCAGGCCAGGACCTCCTACGTTGCGGATGAGATCCTGTGGGGGCAGCGCTTCGCACCCACCGTGTCCGAAGAGGACGGCATGTACGCAGTGGATTACTCCAAGTTCGGCAACACCATGAGGGTCCCGACTCCGAGCTGCAGCGCCAAAGAACTGGACCAAGCGGGAGGCATCGCTCAGTTAAAGCTGAGCGAGGGCGTCACCTTGCGGCCGTCTGTGAAAAAGCGACGGCAAACTGTGATCCGCCGGTCAAAGGTGGTGGACAACTGAGGGACTGTGAAGACCTGAGGGCCTGGTCAGCATTTTGTATCTGAGTAAATTAATTATGCATTAGAATATTTATTAGACAGATTTAAAAAAAAGTAATATATATTATTTTACTGCGATGATGCACTGAGCCTGTGAGAATGGGATTAAACTGACCAGTTGGTAATGATGATAATGAAATCTCAAACGCACCAAACAAATGATTGCATCGTATGAATTGTGCCAACACCAGCATGAGGACAAATGGCGTTTTCTCAGGATGGCTGTTTCACTAACAGTAATTCTTTTCTATCTTTGTTTGCCACAGTTTTGGTGACTGCATGCACAGTTACAGCAAAAAAGAATATCCACGTATGAAATGTCAACTTTCATCACCTTTTCTAAGTTGCTCTTCATAAAAATGCCCAATCACATGATTGTGAACTTTAGAATTATCCAAGGACCCATCAGCATGTAGACAGGGCGGGTCCACAACCTATTTGCTTGGAGTTTTACGGGGTGTTTGTCTCTAAATTGAACATTCATCCATTCATTAAGTCATCTTCATCTGCTTGTCCGTTGCCAGGGCACTGGGGCAGTTCCATCCAAATCACATCGGGTGGAGCTAACAGCTTTCCTGTAGGTGGGGAGCCCCCACTAGAGGTTATGGGTCAGGGCGGCGCGATAATCCAAATTAAACAGTGACTGTCAATTCTTTTGACCTAACTTAACCGCAGTTCTCGCTGAAGGGTTTAGGGGCGCTGTTGAGCTGAAGTTTGGAATCTTGAGTCTTATTAGAAACTGATTGTGTTTCTGTGTGAGTTCACATGTTTGTGCATGGGTTTTCAGGCTAAACAACATGGTTATTGGCAGATTCTAAAAATGTTATTGACAGATTCTAAAAATGATCTTGCATTGCAATCCATGGGTTTTCAATGCAAGGTTGTTCGTCTCCATATGTTGTCCCATGATGAACTAGCTAATCAAATTCTCAAAAAAAAAAAAAAAAAATACAAATCTTAATATAATTAGTTTCCTCTTTCCAGTTCTACGATGTGGTTTGTCTTTGGACCCAGAGTGTCCCTGGTGTGGACTTTGATTCTAACTTTTACTGTTATTTTCGATTGTTTGCATGTATCTGAAGGCAGTAAAAGTGAACGTTCATTCAGGACAGTTCCCTGAATCTTTGCATTTAGTTGAAATAAAAAAATATATAAAAACATGCTCCTGAGTGTTTGTCATCAAGCCCTGAAAAATAAACAAAAAAAACGACACAGAGGCAGGACTGGCATTTCTCTCTTTTATTAGATTATAATCCGCAGAGCTTAAAATATTAAATTGCTTTTAACTTAGTTAATAATTAAAATACATAAAAATGAGAGCCAGAACTGAAGAACCCTGCAAAAAGAATTAAAATAAATAAAAAAGGAGAATTAAAAACCCATCCTCCTCCACAAAGAGGCTATGTCTGACGGAACCCGCTTGCGATTCTTTGTACAGTGAAGTCCAAGCAGACTGTGCATTTTCTATACATGTGTACGGATACGATTTCTGTTATTATATCTGTACTAATTCTCCTTTGATACTCTTTTTTTCAAACAGAAAAATTAAAGCGACAGTTGAAAACATAAAGTAGAAGAGTCTGGGTTTTTGCACTACAGTAGAAGTAGTGGTGTGTGTTCAGCAGCAGGGCAGCTCTGCTGCCATCACCCTCGCCCCTCTCTCCACCTCCACCTCTCCCTCTGTGGGCCTGCAGACATTACCTAATGTCTTTGTCCTTCCTTGCGGCTGCAGCGGGGGCTGTGGTGGTGGTTCGAGGGGCTGCTGTTGCTCTGCTGCATGCCAGTAAAAAGGGGCTGATTCAGCCAAAGATGGGCACCAGTCTACTCTAGCTCAAAAGCATTGGTTCTCTGATTAGATTAGACATATCTCATACAATCTTAATGTTTCCTTCTCCGTCCTATCTGTGCATTTGCTGCCCCCTGCAGATTGGCTCTAGAACTTGACCGTTACTGGTTAACAAGGTGACTGAACCTGTGACTATGTTGAAGCGCGGTTTGTCTTATAGCTCGCTGGGCAGGCTGAAGAACAGGGTACAGAGAATGAAAAGGGGGAGAAAGAGAGAAAAAAAAACAGCAACTTCTCTCTGGCAGCAGTGACTTATTCTCTCAGGTCCTGAGTAGGAAGCGCTTTAATCATCCCGACAAACAACCCAGACAGTGATTGGCTAATATCACCTCATCACGCAGTAACATGGATCCCTACTTACCGGCCTGCCGCCTCCAGCCGCTGCAAGAGGAGCCAGGCCGCAGATGAGCAGAGACGCCTCGTTCTCCACACGTCAACAACACTGTACAATATTAGGCCAAAGCAAAGCAGAGCCCCCTTCCTGTACTGTATGTTCAATAGAGGAAAGAAGGAGGTGAAGGGCCCACGGACTCACTTCCCTCCCTTCCCACACATATATACGCAGACACACCCTCACCCGCAACAGAAACGTAAAACTAAATAAAACAACAGAAAAGGAAAACAAAAAGAACACATACACACAATTTTGTTCCGTGTTTAAACTGCAGAGAAGATGGGAGGGATTTGCCTCTGAGAGGAACACTCACGCCAAACCCTGCTGGTGTGATAAAGCCCTCCCTGAAACACCAAATCCCTCCCAAAAACCCTCCCCCTATTTCTTTCCTCTGGCTGGTTGGTTGATGTCATAGTGAAATATAAGGGGTAGTAGAAGGTCTCTGAAGTCCTGCTGGCACTGAGGCAGGGGGCCAGGCTGTCTCTATCTCCTCTCCTCTATCCTTATCCTCTCTCACCCCCCAGGGCTGCAGTTTCGCCGGCATCACCCTGCTCATCTCTCCGTGACGTGGTTTTGTGAAGAGGGGGAAGGAGCTGAGGCTGGAGTGGAGGGAGCCAGAGCGGGCAGCGGTGCGGGGGTGCAGAGAACTTCGGACAGGTCGTCCATGATACAGGTCTCCTTGGGGTCGACCAGGTTGAATTCCCTTACGAAAACGATGAAATGTGCATATAGAGTGTTCAAGTGGCCCTGAAGGTCCAGAGCCACTGTCTCTTTAAAGTGCGCCCAGTAGAGGTGAGCCAGCACATGGAACAGGTACCGGCAGATCTTCTTTACCAAGGACTCAAAGGAGTTGGGGAACTCTTTACCTGAGGAGGAAAAAAAAAGTTTGAATCTGACACAGTGTATGAAGACAGTAAGTCCCTTTAGAAATGTTAAGGTTCAAGGAAAGAGATGCTGCTGGCATTAAAGATGAAAAAACCGCAAACAATTTATAACTTTGGCAATCTCATGATATGTGTTTTAAGAATAATATATAACATATATTAATAATATAGATGGATGGATAGCTAGATAGCTAGATAGCTAGATAGATAGATGCCAGATTGAGATGGTTTGGACATGTTCAGAGGAGGGACAGTGGATACATTGGTTAGGGAATGACCCAAGAGATGGAGCTACCAGGTAGGAGACAAAAAGGAGATTGATGGATGCAGTGAGGGAGGACATGGAGGTAGTTGGAGTCAGAGCAGAAGATAGAGGACCGGTGGAGACAAGAGGAGAAGGGAAAAACCAAAAGGAAAATAAGAACATGATTATGATGATATCTATTTAGGTATAATATTATATATATGTATATATATGTTTATTTTAATTCAATTGAGAAATAATTCAACTTGATAAAAGAAGAATTTAAGGTAGTTTACTGGTTTTGGAAGAGGAATTACATACACATTAGCTCAACATTTTTCCTCTTTCAACTCCAACTCAATGTTTGTTTTTTTTAATAAAGCCTTTCCATGAAACAGCTTTTATCTTAAAGATCACCTAGGTATTATTTCCATGCATATAACAGACACTTTTGTCCAATGCTATGTACAAGTGATGGTGGGAATTGTCTTAGGTCTGTGTTTTTTCAATCTTTTTTGAGCCAAGGACCACTTATTTTTTGGAAAATATTGGGGAACACCACCAGCTGAAATAATAAAAAAAACTCTGTAGCCTGTATTATCAAAGAAAATGCAAAATTGGACAATTTCCAATGGTACACTTGACTATATCGTCAGGAACATCACTGTGCCACAGCACAGGTTTAAAAAAAACACTGCATTAGGTGACCACTCTGGGAATAAAACCTAGGACTGTTTGCCTTACAACACTGGTAATGGGTAGACTACTGTTGCTTCTAGGGCCTACTTCCAGAGTCTAGTGAACCCAATTATCAATGTTTAAATGTTTAGTAATAAATTACTTCTAATATTTTACTTTTTTAAGTAAGTTACTGTGCCTTGTAACTGTTCCCTCATCTTGTTAGCCATTGATGGATAAAAAGGTATGCTAAATGTAGTGCAATAATTATATAAATAGAAAGTTGCAGTGTTCTTTTAAGTGATAACAGCTCCTCTCTGTTATACTCTCAATTATCAGTAGGGGGCAGCATAATCCAAATTTTCTATTGAGTTGAAAAAAACCTTCAGGTCTGGAAACGCAGACGAAAAAAAGAACACACACCATATTTTGTAGGAAAGATTTCTTCGTCTGTGACCAGTTTCTGACAGAGACTCATGACACAGTCGACGTATTGTGGAGCAGTGCACTTCGTCTTCTTCCCCCTCTCGTCATACCAGTAGTATATTCTGGAGGAACACAGAGAAAACATTTCCGTCACAAAACACTATCATCATAACACAACTGTGAAGTGATTTTAATAAAGATGGATCAGTTTCCACGCAAAGTGACAGGGAACGGAGACAAACAGCAGCAAGTATTTCCACAGCCGGAAGAACAAACAATAAAACTTGTGACCTGATGACTGTGATAATTACATGCTCAAGACTCGTCACCTGCCTCCGTGGAAAAACCTGTATGCTCACCAACGTCTCACCGTTCCGACACAACAATGAAACCCGGTAAGCGCGGTTTGTCCAGAATATGAAATCTATGCCGTCACTCCTTGATTGAGTCATTTGTCCTGAGCTAAAACCTCAAGAGTCGTTCGCATTGGACTTAAAAACAGGACCAGTAGATTCAACATCATGACAGATGAGATGAGCAAATACTGTTTATTCAAGGTGGAGATGTTGGACTAGGACTGAACTGGAGAAAGTTTTGTGAAGGATTGACAAGCAGTTTTACGTGTGCATAAAACACTGAAAAGAACCTGGCTGAATAATGACGTTTTTTATAGCAATGTGCAGAGCAGTCAGTGGTCTAGACGCTTTAAATCCACAGGAATGTGAGGTGTCTCCATACCTGACCACTGCCGGACAGGGAGCTACTGAGTAGAGTCTGCACTAAGAGACCCTGGCTCAACTACAAACACCCCTCCAACCTCAGCCAGACATGACCATATGACTATGGCCATAAGAAGGGCAACACAATTTAGTCGTAATTTATTATTATAAAGTTGACGTTAAAACTGGCCTTTCCAGTCTGTCTCTCAGGTGACACCTGAGAAAAGACATGTGTCAAAGACAAGAGTAAAACCTTGACTTAACCTAGATTACTCATGACTTTTCCTTTAAAAAAAAAAAGTAACTGGTAAAAGAGAGATTGTTCTGGTGTTAAGTCTGTCGATTCCATAGTCTGGTATGATTTGTATTTGCGTCCTTTCAGAACATTTAACTCCAGACTCTTAAATTCTATGTTTTCTAAACACAATTTCTTCCACTCTCTAGTAGAGGTTGCTGTAGCAGAACCTGAATTTACATCCATTAGATTGACAAAAACTGTGATTTATACAATTATAACATACGGAGATGTCTTCTGTTTGCAATACTAAATAATAAAATTTCTGAGCTTGGAGCAAATGAAAACTGTAAGCATATTACAGTTCCTCTGCTCGGCTCCTTCGCTGACGTACACAGACATAGACACACACAACACAAACGCACAAAATTGGTCTAAATGGCTACCAAATGGTTCCGCTCTCTTATAGCTCATGGAAACATTTTCTTCCAAAAATAGCACAGAGCTCTGCCTTCAGGCAGGGGCACTGACGCTGCTGTGACTGTGGTTCAGTCAATTTTTTACCACAGATGGGGGCGTTGGTGCCAGCTCCTGCACAGGCAGGAAAAGGGTGGGGTGCTGGTGGTGGGCTGTGGTGAAGGTACAATTCTAAATGGTGGGCCTTGTCTTTAAGACCGAGCTTTCCCATTGAGAGTTACAGTACATTTTTGCACACACTAAACTTTAAATAGAACATTACCTTTGTCATTCCCTTTATTAAGGGTGTGTAAAGTAACTTTAAGTCACTGAACTGGTGCAAGAAAAAGTAATGGCATGTAATGCTTTTTCCTTAGCAAATATAACAATTGTGAATAGTTGTGTTTTTCCATGTTGCTCTCACTAACATTTTCTCCTAAACAAGCCTGTGTGTGTACGTGTTGTGATGTGTAAGAGCAGCTCAGTGGGTGTTGTGGTATCTCAGTGTGGATAATCAAGTTTTTCCAGCCTTCAATGCACACAGGGGGAATGAAGGCCTCTCTCCAGAGACAAGGGCTCACACATAAAGACCGCACCCCACACTGACAGGGCAAACTAGTTAAGATAAACACTTACTGTTAGGCACCTCCCCTGCGTGAACATGACAACATGTTAATATCCTCACATATATTCTGTGTGTTATTGCTCACATACTTGACAACATGGCGGAAACGCTAGTAAAACCAGGACAGACGTTTTATTGTTCTTTGTCAGCTGGTTTTATTGTTGCACACACGCACCATAGAGCCTCAGTTTGGTCTACTTTAACTCTCTAATTGTTATTTACTGTAAACCTGTCCAAGTATAACAACCATAAAAGTTGGTAGTTTTTATATTATTGCAAAGACGTAAGGCAGCAGAATTGCTTTGGAGCTGCAGGTCCGTCCACAGGAGGACAGGTGGTTTTCTTACCAACAGCGAACAACTGACTCTTCTTGTAGGAAGTGGTCCAATGGGCCAACAACTGATGGTGTTTCACTAGAACTGAATGTTAAATATGCTTCGGCTCACAGACAAGATCCTTTTTTTTGTAATACTGCAGTGAATGAAATGATTAGATACCAGGAATTCAGCATCAGATTAGGTTCAATAGCTTCAGAATCCTTGAGTTTGTATCATTCACTTAAAGAACTTGTGTTCCCACACAAAAATAATCATCAAACACTACATAAAGACTAAGTACTAAATTAGTACTTAGGTAGTGCATTACACCCAGAGAAATAGCACTGAAACAGTTTTAATCCAGAGAGGACAGGGCAGTTACATTAAAAAAGGATCAACATAAATATGAACCTGGTGTTCTGATACAGTACAGTGTGTACAGAGTTGCTGTAGCAGTGCTCTGCATACGTCAGCTCTTAGATAAATATAAAAGGTGCCTGCAGTACATTAAAGTCCACCTTGGAATGTGAGATATATTATTATTAATATTATTACACATACCAATGTGGACTGTGGTAATTGTTCCAAAACAAAATGAAAAACAAAATCAATGTACACAGTTTCCCTGGGTGATCCTGAGGTGATATTCTCAATCAACCAATGTAATACTGTTATTCTTGGTGATTCAAACCATGAGTTGTTAACTTACGTGTTGCAGGCTGTCATGGCTTGACAGGTGTCCCCAGTGCAGAACTCTGAGATGGTGCTGTACTGCAGGTTGATAAGGTTGAAGAAAGTAGTTGCTAAAGAAAACACAGAAAGAATGTAGATATTATTAACTGGTTTTGATTGGCTGGAGGAATGTGGCGTCTGACAAACGTTTCTGTCAGTATGAGGTCAGAGTTTGACCAGAATACTGTGAGAACACATGGGTGTCCTACTTGTGTCAAGTAACATTATTCTATAAAGGATGTGGAAACACTTAAAGTACTGTTTACTGCCCGTCATCTGTCACAACGATTGGTCACAGTCACATGCACACACTAATCAATCATCTTTGAACAGCTAACATGTGCGTGAACTTTAGAAAAAAACAATGTGGAAAAACACCCTTGTCTACAGCTTTGGTGTGTTTGTCATTGCTGCAGTAACTGAAAACTATACAGGTTTTTCCACCAGAAGGGGAAACTCCCTGACGGCTGTTTTTTTTTAATAAAACATTATTTGTGGTACAATTTGCAGTCTGCCGTATTGCAGGTCCATGGTGGTAGAGGTACAAGTACTGTGGCATTCCTTGAACTTGATGTGTTCATTTGTCAGCAACCAATTACTTTACTCACTGGAGCAAAAGGCAAAACTTGCTGGTAGTAGTGCTCTGTAATTTCTTCCTTCTGCAGAACTGCTCTGCAGCTCTTAGCTATAGAAAGCTGGGAGGTCCAAACACCGCAGGCAAACTTTAGAAGTTTTATAGATTAGTGTTTAAATCTTCATATGACGTGAACATTTCCAAGCAGCATCTTTTGATCCAGATCCAATTTATGTCAAAGAAAAAAAGCTTGGGATTTTCCTGGAGCCATGTTAAGCAACTAATCACATATCAAGCTAAAATGGCTGTGGTTTGTTGTACGACTATGATTTTGATTGCTCTCTTATCTTATGCGTTTCCAAGTCGGAAAAAAACATATAGAACATAACAGAGTATCTCTTACGGTAGTATTTTTGACAAATATCTACAAAAAGTCAGTAGAAGTACTGCTGCTGTATACTCATATGCAAGTAGGACCATCACTACTGCTTTGAATAAAAATATGAGGATGTAAAAAAGAAGTGTGTTTCCGATAGATCAACCAACTGAGAATATCCCCAAGGAAATTACAACCAGAAATGTTTTGTGACAAATTTCCGTCAATATTATGGTGCGAGAAGCATTTGGTTGTCCCAATTTTCTGTTAACACCATGGAGGACACCATGTTGCCAGACTTTTGTTGGTCTGCAGGATATCCTGATTTTTTGGTAAAAAGATTTTTGCTATCAGCCTAACATGATGTTCTTTTTGTATGTTTTATACGTTTCTTTAAGAAAACATTTTTTTTTTCAACTAACTGATCCTATATTGTTTTTTCATGGTTAAAAACACTAGACCATTAAGGCTTTGTTCTGTTTCAAATCAGCTAACTAATACCAGGATGGTGTGGAGTCATAACAAACCAGGATGGAAACCCTGACTACACATTTCAATAAGTCTTTAAACACAGAACTGAGTCTAAACCTGACACTAAACAATGATGTTTAAAAACTCAGGACAGACTCAAAGATGTGCCATGTCTGGCTCTTGTTAAGGAACAGACACTGTAACAACTGGACCTTTTCCAGGGTGACAAGACCAAATCAAAATAGACAAACAATTGCCATGGAAAATCTTTTAGATACTTTTTCAAATATTATATCAACAATGGTTGTGTTTCACAGACACAGGGGGTTTGTGTGTATGTTTCAATACAGACATCTGTATATGGTGTACATTCTGTTTTCCTCAAGTATATGCCTGACCGACCATACTACAGTCAGTTACTCACTGTTGCTGGCTAGCCATTCGTTGAGGTCTATCTCTCTGGGCAGCACCACTAGCTCTTTGAGGTCAAAGTCCACCACACGGATCTTTGTGAACTCTGGTTCCAGGTACTGCTTCTTCTCCTCTGCCGGAGGCTTCTTTCCATTTGGTTTCGTCTTCGACTTCCTGTAAAACAGAGGGAAAAAAAGAGATTTAACTAAAAGGCATATTTCAAAAGTGCCTAGCAGCCTAATTTTCGTGAGCTGTACAATTGTACACCATAAAAGGAATGAGAGCTTTTTGCCATGAATGTCCTGGACAGAC
Organism: Paraplagusia blochii; assembly: GCA_016785265.1. Taxonomy (NCBI): domain Eukaryota; kingdom Metazoa; phylum Chordata; class Actinopteri; order Pleuronectiformes; family Cynoglossidae; genus Paraplagusia; species Paraplagusia blochii. The sequence goes on from JAFBJS010004938.1 coordinate 18,098, forward strand.
CAGTGATGACATTGGAAAAACATCTAATATCCAACCCAGACACCAGCCTTTGCTGAGCTCATCCACAATTGCAGGGGAATATACAAATCAGCAAAAGTGGGCTCTGGCATTAGATTCCACTTTAGGAGAAGAAATACCGACAATGAAAATATTTTCAGCTACAGCATCCAACCTTAAAGAAGGGTTTGGGATTTTGGAGAGCGCAACCAACCAGCAGACAGAATCATCCACACAAAGACGCCTCTGTTGCTGTACCTGACCCTTTACTCTGACCGTTGACCTATGTCCGGGTTTTAAAACTTCCACCCAGACAGTCGTCCCCAGCGCCTTGTACCTCTCCTGCTAGATTTAGCACAGTCATGTCATATCACACTCCTCCTGCACTTCCAGGGTTGTGCCCCCCCATCTCCTGCCCCTTGAAAGATGCAATCAGTGCAAGGAAGCTGGGCAATTAAGGGTGGAAGGTTGAAAAGCTTTATACACCAGACAAACAGACTGCATTGTCTTGCAAGGTCAGCACAAACTTGTGTTAATGTAATCAAATGTGACAGTCAGACTTTTTTTTTAAGATTGTGAGGGGTAGGGCAGTATCTTGTATCATGTCACATCTTCCTTGTCACAACTTCCTTTTAATCTTTGAACATTACAGGATGTGAGTGAGGACACAGGAGTTTCCGCTTGCTCTCTGAATTTATTGTCCTTTTTTCTCCTGAATTTTTATCTCCCTCCAATTCTCATCTCTCCCCTCTCTTCACCCAGAGTCCAAACACCATGATGCTGCAACTATGTGTTCTTGGCCATTTCTTCTCTCCCCACCTTCCTGTTCCCACTCCCAAATCCTCCCACTCTTACAGATATGCAGCAGCTTCAGCTTCTGGATTAAGATAAGGTCTTTTAACTGTAAAGATGATTAGGCATCATTGACACTTTCCCCTTCAGCAGCTGAAGCCCTTTTTCTCTGGAATTCAGACGAAAAGGACAAATACTTCAGTTTGGTTGCAGGAAAGGTTAATAACTTTCACAATGCACATGAGTGCATTAAGACACTTACAAAAGAAGATTTAAAAAGAGGGGGGCTACATTGAAGAGAGGTAGGAGAAGAGGTATATCAACAGAGGCCCAGCTGATATCCATGGGAACTCATAAACAATGTGAAAACACAAGGCCAGAAAAGGGTTCAGAAGTCTTCTGCAGTTCTGCAAGGAAGCGACGAGGAAGTCTACTTAATTTTACAAACTTTATTTCTAGACTAACTGTAAAATCATATGATGGTACATTGTAAATGCTGGCTAATAATGAACACTTGAACCGTTTCTGGTGTCATCTCATTTCTCCTTTATTTTGTATTTGTCACTCTTATTTCCTCTGCTTTTTCACTGGACTACTTCTATATAATTTACCATTTATCAAATACAAAACTCATTTCAGAACAGGCTGAAACTAATTTTCCCCACTTCCCTTATCCCTGAGAAAATGCATTCCTCCTGCTCAGAAGGGCATGGGCAGATTCATGTAGTTGTCTCCATGAGCTTAAAGTTTCATCATGTGAGACAGCTTTGCCCAAGAAAGGCTATTCATCCACATATATCGACAGCTCTCACAACTTTTCAAAGGCCTCACCGTGCCCTTCAAAAAAAAAAAAAAAACAAAAAAAAGCTGTCGAGCTCTATGAAAGTTCAAGTCAGTTCTTTCCCCCCGCCCCTCACCCATTCCTTGTAAAAACATTCTGCTTCACTTAGCTATTTCCTGTTACTCTCCCTCTGTAATTTCATAATTTTCTTTATAGATACCTCCCCCAGTCTGTGTGGTAGGACAAGATAACATTTTTGGAACCATTAGTTTATTTTGGGGAAATGAAAACTTCCTGAGTGCCAGCTCTCCTCCCCTCAAACATACATGGGCTGTTGAACTACAACACACACACACGCTTTGTCTGTTCTTGGTGAAGTTCTCTGAGGCAAGCCTTTGCCATAAAAGGCAACAGATGACTCTTTCTCCTCACCAGATCACGGACAGATCATGGCAGGAAGGAGTGAAGTAGGAACTGAGGTCAGGAGCAGACATAAGTGTCTGGGTTGGTGGGACAGCCACAGCCTGACTGGCACCAAATGCTGTGAAGCAGAAAACCTGCACAGTTTATGTAGAACAAGACACACAGGACCAAGGGTGCCACACCACTGTGTTTAAACCTCTCACATAGACATTGTGGTTGTAAAACAGGAGGTCAGCCACACTGATGTTTATCAGCACAATAAGGAAACGGGGCGTATATACCTGACAGCTGTTCAACTCTGTCTGTTAGCCACTATCTCACCCCTTTCACTTTCCCAGGAAAAAAAAAACCCTCCCCCGATCCACAGCCTTCTTCACTAACTACCTCTGGTAGAATGCCACTGGTATCCCACTTACACACAATGTCATACACACTCATTGCAGCCCTGGCTGCAGCCCCTTCTCTCTTTTCATGGCAGACCCAGCTGATCACAACAGCTGCGTCACGAGACTGATCCCAGCAGAGACCTTGAGAAAACCTAGAAGAAGAAGGTTGTGTCTGCTCTGACAGAGTGTCATTGTTCCCTAAAGCTGTTTATTCTGAAGTTGTTGCCTTTTCCAAAATGTTATCTGTTATTGGACTCTCACTGTTGGATATGTACACAGGGGGTGTGCATACAGACGAATGAATACACATGGGTGTAATACAAAGTTTGTGTAAAGAGAAGGAGCCCTCTGGCAGGTACAAGGAAGCTCTGCCTCATTACGAGAACCTGTTTCAAATTAATCCTGGAATCAGTCTAACCCAAATTACAGTGCTGTGCAGCGAGAATTGGCTTAAGTACTTTCTCTAAAATATCTTTATCTACACACACCCAATTCCTTGCTTCTGCACTCAGACACCCACAAATGCACAGTGTGTGCAACAGAGAATATTATTACAAAAAAGCCCACAAAGGACACTCACAGTATCCAATAAAAAGAAAATCTGTAATTGCAATCCTGTTCATTGATCTGTCTGTAGTTCCGATCAAAGAGGATTATTGCACAGCAAATCTTCTGAATAAAACTACTGGCATGTGCACAGGATATAGATACAGGTGCAATCCTGCATTAATGCCATTAAAGTTATTTTATGGATTTAAAACATGTTTCTACAATACACAAAGAAACCCCGAAAAGGTGTAATAACACAAAAATCACTTGTGTTGCCCCAGAAAACTTGACCTTAATAGAATAAAATAAAAAATAAAAAACATTTACTACAGAGCCCACAACACTACACTACTACACCACTACAGATTGACAAAATTTAGAGTATTACAAGCAACCACGATCTGCAGAATGTTATCAACAGTTATTACTCTGTAGCAGTAAGAGCTGGTCAGAGGCTCATTTAAAAAATGTAGGGGTTAAAAATCAAATCATATTGATTTATTGCAAGATTTAGGAGGCAAACACAGACAACTGTATCAGTTCACTGACTCAGGAATAGAACATTGATGAAATAGCTCCTAAATCCTATCACTGGCCTCAAGAAAATCAATCCCTCTTTAAGAAGTTGCTTAGAATTTTTACACAAAGAAGAATGTTGCAACTTTTCTTCTTTATGTTGGAAACCTTTTTTCAAACCATAGCCTTTCTGATCTATTTTAAGACTCATACTGAGTAGACTACAGGCTTCTGTTTCTGCCCCAAAAACAATCAGCGGAGAGCACGCAGTTTTAGCACACCAGCACTTAACCACAGCAGCCATTACAGTTCTAAAAACAGACTGGGGTTTGGTAAAGCAGGGGTTTCAGCTTTGCTTTTCTCAAACTAGCATGTGCCAGAAAAGCAGCACAAGACTCGTCAATTACACTTATGTTGTAAAGAGATAAGAGGGACAGACAAACAAAGAAGGACCAGCTGCCACTGTTTAATCAGTGACATCGGCAGCAACGTCAGTTACACCACAAATCACCGAATAAGAATTGTAGCTAGGACACACGCTTGCATACACTCCTCAAACACCCAACCTTTACTGTAGGTCTGGGTATCTCCTGGTGCTAAACCTATTCAGAGATTCTGGGGGGCTGCCGAGCATGTAACGACCCCCTGCCATCACTATAATGGAAACTCATCAACATCACAATACTTTTGTGACAAAAAGTGCTAAAATGGTGAAGAAAGTGTGTTGACCCACTTGCTGACAAAACACTTGTAATAAAAAGTTAACTGGTCAAGACAGGACATGGTCAAATGTTTCTTTGACAAAATAAATTAGATTTAGAAATATCTGTGTGAACGTGTGTTTAAGGCGGTGGTTGTGAGGATTTCTTAAGTAGGGAAGGTGAGTTGCCACTAGAAGAGAGAAAAAAAAGGAGCAGTAGAACGTGTCTGTGCCTGTCACGCTTCTTGCAACAGACATAACAACACATTGTACAATAACATTCTCCGCTTTCGTGTGGCCTTACATCCTGCGTACAATCTGTTAGGGGACATTAAGATAATGGGGGGTGGGGGGTCTTATTATCACCCTCCACATCAGGCCACAGGAAGTTTTAGGAAAGGGCCCTGTGGGCTGCCACTTGAAAACACACCTGTCCCCAGACTTGAAAGGTGAGAGGAAACTTTTAAGCAAAGCAATTACAGGATGATATGTGACCTGGAGGAACACACTCATAATGACTGCATGTCTACACTGCATGACACAGAAATACACCAGACAATCATCAATGTGTGTATGGGCCAACTTTTCATTCAGAAAAAAGGAAAATATAACAAGAAGACGTCTTGAATAAAAAAAAATCGACTGACACTAAATCTCTAATTTATGTCTGCAGATACTGAAGTACTGTCACATTTAGAGCGCCTCTCTCGTTCAGACGTTAAAACTACATTCAATAATTAACTACAGCAGATAAGAAGACCGTGTCACTTTTCCCTCGTTCCTGTTGTGTCTTCTTACACGGCTACAGAAAGAGAAATGAAGAATAGAGGTTGCAGGTTCTAATGACTGACAACAACTCACCGCATTAACACTTGAACACGGACCTTTGTGCTGCTTCGCTTCGGGGAAACCGCGGAGTTTAATAACTATTTCCCGGTCGAATTACGCAGTAATAAGAAAAGTAGTTACCGGGACAGAAGCCCCGTGAAACGCGGACACGTAGTTGCTCTTGTTTGAACATGTCATGTGAGAAACTATTTAAGATGTCGTTCAAGTATGACACAAAATGTTTAAAAGGCTCGCGGACACGTCGACAGAGACAGGGACACAGACTCGGGGTTTTTATCCCGTAGCATTCGAAACAAGTATCGTGTCAAGACATTTATGACGTTACATATACCCAGTTATAAACTGCAGTGTTCACACCACGCATCTTTTGTCACGTTAAACATATACCCCTTGTTTACCTTAGCACTTTCCCGACAGCCTGGAGAACCATTTTGCAACTTAGTCCACTTTTGGAGTTTTTCTGAGAGTGCATGTCCGTCTTATCTCCGGGAAAGGAGCGATAATCACTGAACATAGTTTAAAACATGGAGAGACGCCGTGAGAATGTCCCTCTTAACATGGATAACTCTGCTGTAACGTCCAAATCACTGCGGGGTAGAGGAGATGTGGACCGAGTTTCCAGAAAGAAAACCTGTTCAGGTCCACGTCAGTAGATCCGCCCCCGGACCAGAGTTGGTCCAATCACAGAAGGAGAACAGGATCAGGTGGACGGGCTGTCGTGACGTCAGGGTCGGCCCATGTGGACACGGTTGTTGCTTTTTAACGTAGTTACAACGTAACAACAGGTGGTCAGGCCATAACTGTGGACTATTGTGACGTTAAAGAACATTCTATATTTAATGTGCAGGTTTTTATGCACTCTTTACACTATATACCGCAAAAATACAATTTTACACACATAATTTAAATTGTTACCTCTTAGATCAGTATTCATAAAAGAGGCAGGGTTTCTGCAGCCTGTTGTCAGCAATAGAATAGAAAAGTCTTATTTCATCTGTCAATTAATTTTCAAGACTACAAGATTGGTTTTGATGAAATAAGGCTTTAAATGTTCATAAATAAATAAAATGTGATACTTTGAGACGATGTACTGACACAGTGAGGTAGTTGAAGTAAGGGCAGAAGATACAGAGAACAGGGGCAGATGGTTGCAACTGACAGTGGCAACCCCTTAATAAAAGACAGGCCTTTGTGTGTATGCGGGCATGCTCTTGTATCTCACTGCAACCCCAGTTTCAACTGAATGGGAAGGGGGGTTAAATGTGTTGGTTGTGAAACATAATGTCAGGTTGAAATTCAATTGTGTATTCTGGATATCCACGGGTTACTCCTCTAGGATCCAACATTACTGATAGTCCAAAAATGTGACTGGCAGCACTCAGGCATGTTTCAACTTGACTGCCAAAGCTGGAGAAACTGAAGACATTCAAGGAAGGCTGTCTTTGATTGTAGTCCTCAATAATTTAATTTTCTTACTGTATCTCACTGAGATAAAACTTGTGGGCCCGTGATGAAGAAATGCTGTGAGAAATACTGATCCACCAGCCAAAAGTCATCAGAAAGCTTATCTTTGGAGACATGTTTGCTGGGGAGTGTATGTATGCACATAGGGGGACGTGGTCATGGGACCAAGATAAAAGCGCATGTGGTTCAGTGTAATTCGTGTGTTTGAAGTTTCATACCAGTGAAGGACGTTCACTAAAAACTGTAGCACCATTTCAAGCGCACAGTACAGTATGTTTAAAGCTTCTGTACAATCTACAGTAAAGAATTAGGTAGACTCTCCACACCCTCAACCTGCTTGACTGACTCCCACCCTTCTCTCCAGTCAGAGGGCACACAGGATTGAGCGAGGGCCCCTGAAATTACTTCTGATGTAGCTACAGACGCAAAGGGGGGGTGGAAAGACCGGAACATGGCACTAACTTTTACCCCTAGTGCTAAATATAGCATCAGTCTGCCTGCATATGAAGTGTGTCTGTGTGCTAGCACCCGAGTGTGGACATTTGGACATGGACAAATGAGGTGGCAACCTAATCAGACAGAAACCAGGCCTGTGAAAGGCCGCCAGTTTGAGGCTACGAGAAGTCTACGCTAGATCCTTCTTTTGTGTGCTTGTTCAACGCAAAAAAAAACTAGTTTCCAAATAAAATTCAAAAGCAAAAACCGAAGAAAATAATCCCCAAATACTGTTTAATCAAAACTTGCTTCTTAGCAAAGCATTACATCTTAACCTACTATGAATTTTAGTTAAACTGCGGTTCCTAAGTTACAAAGTAAAGTGTTTAATGGTCAACCCTACACGGAGGCAACTTTTTTTACTAGTCTTTTTTTAACCATTGGATCCCTGAGGCTACTAAAAATAGAAGACTGGACAATTCAAGATCACTGAGGCCTGTCCAGGAACTGGTTACCCACTTTTGTGTTGGTGTGCTTTACTGAAATCCAAGGGTTCGTGAACACATAAACATATGATATGCCGATGAGAGGGGCAACAGGTATTTTCCTGTTTGTTACTGCATCTTGTTTATTGTGTATAATTGTTTATAAAGTGCATTGTGATAATGGTTGTTATGATTTGGCGCTATAAACAAATTAAGTTGGAAGTTGTTGTTAGATATAGGTAAGAAATTAATGCAAAAGAAGTGTTTTAAGAGGACCAGTAACAAAATGCTAACAAATGGTTCTTTGTTTATTATAGCAAGTATGAAATCTAGGAGTTCTAGACCTCATCTAGACCTTGTAGACTCCACTAGACTTACTAGAGTTTCTACATCAACCAGAAACTGATGAAGTTTCCCCAGTTGAGGAATGAAACTGAGAAGTCCAAGAAGTCCAGTTGCTTACAACTAAACCCCTTTTAGCCATTATCAGTATTATATTTCAACTTCAAACAAATGCAAAAACCTTATAGACTCAATAGATTTGAACAACAAAATGTATTAGATATGGGCCTTTAATGCTTGATATAAAATCCATGTCAGCAATGTTGTGATAAAGAGATGAACGATTAATAAAAAAAAAATACCATAGCTACAACAACCACAAGATTGTTTTAATAGTTACTAAGACTAAATACCCTATTGTTTGACAAGTTAAAAAATATGGTTTTGAAACCACTAAATTACATCTGCTTCAGATTTTAATGTTTTATTATGTCATTATGGTTATGTCAGGCATGAGGAAACTAAGGCCTGGGGTCTGGACGCAGCCCGTTCTACTTTGTTATCCGGCCTGTTAGTCCTGTTCAAAAAACACAACTGCTTCAAACTGTGATTATATTCCTGCATTTCCCTGCCAGTGCCTACATCTTGCCTACCAATAAAGTTTTATGTACATTTTATGTCTGCTCCAAATCTGGTCACTATGTTGAATTTTAGGACAAACTGTGGATCACACATCAAAAGGTTTGCAAAGGTCCAACTGTCAACAATATTTGTGGATGCAGATAAAGTTATAACCAACTCATTCTGATCAAACACACCTTTCTTGAAAGAGACAGTGGTAAAAATTTAAGCAATCTTGTGTTGACGTCATACTCAGAAAGCCATCATGGCATTTTGGTAACACAGTATGTTGTATTCAAACAAACAAACGAAGGTGCAGCCCAATTTAACCATCCACTGATATGGAGCAGATAACCCGTCAGGAAAAATGTGGAAAAGCTTAATTTAAATGGGTGGGTCAAGCAATGCTCACTTTGCTGCTAAAAAAATGGCTGGCACAACAGGTTGGGTCTGTAAGTCAGCCCACACATTCCACCTATTTGAGACAAAGAAAACACTGATTCCAGGCCAGCAGCAAATAAGTCACAACCAGAGCAGATGTGCCTCTGGGCTTGGCAACAGCTAAAGCCAGTGAGGCTTTGCAGCCAATCACAGCTCAGAATAAACTGACACACAGGTCAAGCGCCAAAACATGTTAAAACTAAATTTAATTAATGAAGACACTCAAAACTGTGCAGTCTGATGGTCCCGAGTTGTCAGAGAATTATCAAATAAACACCCAACCTGGCAACCTGCCATGTAACAGTAACATTAAACAAAAGAGGGTTGTGTTCATCCCCACAGGTGAAAAAAAAAAAAAAAAAAGTATATTTAACCTAACATCCATCATCCATCTGCCTGTCTCTTATACACATCTGTCACATTTCATTGTGTGCAGTGGTGTGAATCACGTTGTGTTCATCCCCACAGGTGAAAAAAAAAAAAAAAAAAAGTATATTTAACCTAACATCCATCATCCATCTGCCACTCTGGAAACATATTAAAGAACTAATCTCAGAACAAGCAAATCAGTCAAACTGTCTCCAAAAGTAATACCATTTTAACTTTTTATTTGTGTAGCTTAAACCCAGCCTGCAAGCCTTCATGACATGTAAATGTAATGAATGGTTGTGTCCAAAAAAGACAGGACAAGTGAACAAATAAAATAAATGTTAGTTATTTATTAAATCATTATTAGAAATTAAATAAATACAGTTTTTTGGACGACAGGCAAATGCAAACTACTTCACTTTTTCAGTTTTGCAGTCTGAAAAGGTGGTTTAATTTACTAAAAAAGGTAGACATAAAATCCAATACAATAACACTACGTAAAAAAGTCTTCTAAATGACCTAAGTGGAAAAGAATTAGAGCTCCTGTCTTTCACCATCATTCCATAACGAAAGCTCTTATATTGTGATAAAATCTATTTATGGACAATATCTTTCTAAAAGCTGTGATCTATTGTTTTTCTTTCTCGTTGACCATTTTTATCTGTTCTATCTTTCCCCCACTATTCACATGTGCACTCTCTTTCTCTCTGGCTTCAACTCTTCTTTGCTCTGCATTCCTCCTGGGGAAGGGCTGCATGCACAGACATGCCATTGCACTCTGTACACACTGCAATGCCCAAAAACAAAAAAAAAAAAGCAGAGGGACAAGGAGACAGAAAACCCCCGAAAAGGATGTGAGGAGCACGAGGTGTAGAACAATCTGTGGACAGACAAGTGTGAACCAGGCAAGGTGGCAACTATATAGACAAAAGGACTTTAAAGTCCAAAGTTATAGCATCTGTCCCTCAACAACATACATAGACAGCATAAGTAAAAGCAATGGTATGAATGGTCAGAAACGTAATTTTTTTTTTTTTTCACGGAACATTTCATAACACAGATGACTTTAACAAAATCATTATTTTTACCTAGTGAAAACACAGACAGCCACTGCACATGAGGACCATTAAACTACCCACGCAAGCTTCCTGGTATAAAGGATGATGCTGTTAATGCAAATTAAAATGATTTACGAACCAAAGACTCTTCTGCACTGTTAATGGGAATTTCCACAAATACTGGCAAACATAACCACTATTTCAGAAAGAGACCTGGATGCAATCTGGACAGTGGGCAAAAGGACATAATTGGAAATGCCAGATGGAAGGACATGAGGACATGAGTAGTTAAATAAGAGGCAGCCAAAGGCACCAAAGGTACCAAAACAGAGTGGATGATAGAAAAATAGTACCTTTTGATGAGATGGGAAGAGTGAAGGGGTTGGTTTCATTGTGGGAGGTTGTTGAAGCATGCCTCGGCCAGTCGCCCAATACACTCCTCCCTACATTCTTTAGCAGGGGAGTCTTTCTATCTGTCTCATAATTCACCACCTGGCCAGCTAAACACCTGTCTTTCAAGTGCAAACCCCTCCTCCACTCCTAACCAGACAAAGACATGCAGTCCTGCAGAGAAGGTCAGGTGTGAGTTCAGCAATTTGGAATGACCTGCAACATGCAGTTACACATCACTGCTAGCAAGTGAAACTGTCCTCTGGCACAGGAACAAAGAGATGGTGAGGAAGGTGATGCATTTTACCGCTGGAATGAGTCATCACCCACGCAAGCACATTGAACACTTGATAAACAACAAGGGGCATAAACAACCAGACATGTCGTGTGGACGTCTTCACAAAATAATGTGGTCATAAAAATTAAATTGTATCAATTACACAACACAGAGATATCACGCAAGCGAAGAACCGACCCCGTGGTGTATGATCTGCCTTTGCTGAAAGAAATCCGAATGTAGCCACACAAAAATTCAAAGAAAGAATGCATGTTTTTCTTGGAAGGACGTGATAACCTTGGCATTGACGTAAGCTGAACCTGTTGATCTTCCAAAAGCAGATAAAATTCTCAACATTTTTAAGACTAAAACAAAAATATCACTAAGATTGCTGCTCTTATCTTACACAAGTGTGTTAGTTTTGGTCTCGCTAAGATCGACATTCCAACTCTCCCTCAACTATCTTGCTCTCCTCTATCTTTCCAAACTCAAACAAGCTAACCAGACAGGAGTGTCGCAACACTGCAACCTGGTGGCCAAACATGTGAATGAGCAGAGATGTGAAAGCAGTACAAGTTAAAACGCCAAGACTATAGCAGGTTTTTAACAGTAAAGTGTAAAGCAGAAATCTGAAAGTAGACTACAAAATAAATAAATAAAGGTTTATGTCCTGATTTGACAACTTTTCACACCTGCAAAGCTCAGGTTTTCCAATTTCTACTCATCTATTTCAGATTTTACAAGATGTGAGTGTGAATTTTTCTGACACCTGAAAACAAACTTGGACTTGGGTAACATATGTAAATGTAATGACTTATTTTCCACTACTACTCGTGTGGCTCAGTAAAAGGAAGATCATTAAATACTGTGGAACCAAAAAAACAAAAACAGGTGGTGAACAACGACTGCTTCTCCACTAAAACTAAACGAGGGGCAGTTTAAGTATAGGAGCAACAGAAGGGAGTAAATTACGTTTTTAAAAAAGGGGGGCCTAAAAGGTGGAAGTGCTGTGGACACCCATTTTACTGTTTGCACTGGAGCACAAGAGGTAGTCTGTGTGTCATGGAGAGTGGAGAAAACGCGTCATGGAATAAGAGGATAGGTGGAGGACGCAGAGATGAGGTGGTGGGAGAGGGAGGAGGGTGGCACACATGTTTGCACAGGATATGGCTACATAGACCAACAGAGGACGCATTAAGAGTTAGGGAAAAATTTAAATTTGAGTAAAACATCTTTAAAATTAAGAGAATCCACTATAGCAATATCAGCTCTCAAATGTGGATGACATAAATTATTTAAAGATATTGAAAACAGAGATACTTTTAGACTGTTGGTATGGTATGGCCAATTAAAATTATAGCATGGATCCGTCGGTCAGAAAGGTTTTGCTCTTGATCCTTTTCTTTTAATTAAATTAAATTAATAATGCCAAGAGACACAGGTATGTTCTGCACAAGGCGTCTTTGCCCATTTTAATGCAGGGTCTGCCAAACTCTATTGTTGTTTCACCTCCCTACAACATCTTCCAAATACGCAAAGTTCATCAAAAAAAAACAAGCTTACAGTAAAAAAAATCCTCTGCATTCCTAATAACGATTCATTTTATGTTGAAATAGTTATTTAAGTACATAGAAAGGTTAAGGTTTGTGAGCAGCATGATTCAAAACGTGATTGTGCTAGACACATCGAGTAGCTGATTGATGAACAATCCATCAACATGGCTACCTCCATGGTATTGCTTAACGTTACCAATACAGAGGAATTCAGTGGGTACAGTGGGTCAAATGGATTCTGAACATACATATGTTGGAATGAGGTGAAACAAAAAACTGCTTCCACTACAATATCCAGGGAAATGTGTAATTGTCAATGGAAGTAATTGTTCGAAAGATTTTTTTTTTATGGAGTGGCATACTGAGTGCATGCTGCTTCTATAAGATCTGATATATGTACATAAAGAGTCCCTCCATAATTAGACTCACTGCAGCATATTTTCAAAATGCAGTTATTACTGAAGTCATGACTTTATATATTTTATGTGCACAGACACTGTGTCACTCAGGCAAACGGCACCAAAAGTGCAATGAGTCAACCACGTGAAGAATGTTAAAAATATTTGCTACTTAAAGAAGGTATTTTGTTGACAGCTTTGAGCAGCTGAGGTGAATCTCATCCAATGAAGCCATCAGCTTTTAAACCAAATGATTAGATCTTCAAGCTGTCCTACGACCTTTCAGTCGGATCACATTAGTTCCCTCGGTCTGTTTCTAGGTACATTACATAACTCCTACCGTAAGTCTGCATTCCCTCAACTTAAAGAGAAGATAAGAACAACAAAAAGACGTGACGATAAAGGAGGGTATTTTGAGAAAACTTATTCCCAGGAGTTGGTGGGGACCATTTCCTGCATCAGCAGACACATTACCAGACGGTCTGGCTTTACAGTAAATACCCACACTGTTTCACGTGGCCTTTATTTTTTTTTCAGCCCTGCATCCCGAGTTGGACACATGACAGTTGTTAGAGATATCAAATCAAAAGTTAGAAGCAAATAGTTGCTTCCTCTTGGCAGAAACTTGCGAATGAATGGACTTAAAAATGTAATAATATTTTTGTATCTTTTATATGTTATTTATGTCATATATAGATACATTTGGTTATTTCATAATTATAATTTAATTCTAAAATATTATTTTAGCTTGCTTTTAAGTAAAACTTTACTTGAACCTAATGTGCTAGATGCAAAAAAAAAAAAAATGTTGTGTATACCAATGTGAGTTCTCCAACAGAAGAAAGACCTATTTAAAAAATCATCACCAGTCTTCAAAGAGAAAGTCTGTGAGAGTCTGGCTTGAAAAACCTCACATCTGGAACTTTGCTTATCTCTGACAACTGCATGGTCACGCAGAGCAAACAAGGTCACTTTCAAAGAAAAGTACAGACAGTACCTACACACACAAATTCACAAGTTTCATTTAGATTATATTGCAATTATTGTATGAGATATTGATGTTTTGGAATTCCGACAAAGTACTTCTGTGGCATGAAAAAAGTATTTTCTTTAAGATATCAACTCTCAAAACCTCTGTTTTGTTGGGTAAGAATATATGAAAAGAACTCTTCTTTCTTTGTTATGAAGTGTTGTTTACGTCATTGCACAGCGAGGGAGCACACAATCAACAGTGGAAAAACTGACTACTGGAAAGCTGAATGAAACAGGACTTCATTATTCATATAGAAGCATATCTTTATAATGTCATCTTAAAATAAAAGGAATAACTATGGTTAAAGTCAGTTTTACAATATTTAGAGTGCAAGTCCAAGTGACACTTAAAGGGAAACATAAAAAACAGAATAACATTCTGTCATTCTGTTTACTGTTATCTGTGTGTCAGAAAGACTTTCCTCTTATTTTTCCCACACAGCGAAAAACAAAGAATGACAACAGACCTAATGACCGCTCCCTGTTATGGAAACCTACCTGTAATAACTGGGGCAGTGCCACAAAACAACAGCGGGTGCAAACGATAGTCAGATACTAAGTTTAAAGACCGTAGACCTGAAAACCCAGAGCGGCAGAACATGTGTTACACGCCCAAGATGTTTTCCTTTTTTTGTAATTAGCAATGACGGTAGATCATGTAAGGATGTCAGTAACTGTTCTTCTCTGGGGTCCAATCAGAAGAAAAACAGCAGTGTGTACGTGTTTGGCACAAGGTGAAAGCACAGACGATTTGTTAATCAAGACTAAACAACGTCACGTGTAGTGGCTACAACACAGAAGAGGAAGGGGCTGTCTCTCTGGGGGTGGAGAGGACAGAGAGACAAAGACAAAAAGGCAGCGAATGTTATGGAAATTCTAGGACAAAGCCATGCATGTTTTGTGTTTCCTAAAGGACATTGTTAAGATGACAGTGAAACCACAGCTCAGCCCTGCCCTTTGTAAGGCTGGCATAGAGGAAATAACTGAGCATGCCCAGTGTCATTCTGTTGTGAGACAGGGGAACACACTGCAACCCAAGCAGCCACAGGAATCGACGCACCGGAACAGCAACATTATAATGACTGTTTTGTTGGGTATTTTTATTTTTAATTTGCCACCCTTATGTCACAAGCTACCAAAAAAATGTTATTTAAAGATAGTGCGTGAGTGGTCCTGGGACAGATTGAGTAAAGGCAGCAGCTGTCAGAGTCACAAAATAAAAGAGAGGGATTGAAAGGAGTCAAAAAAGGTCGAATCAATAGATGTCCTTGCTGCAGGGTGCAGAGTGATGCAGGTTGTCCTCTCTAACTGCTGTTGCACAACAGACGTATACACCACTGCTGAGGCAGCATTTCACAGGCAAAATGGAAGAAGGTGGTTTACACACATGATGCTGACGCTTTGATCAACAGTACAGACTACTGTTGAGAAGCTGATCATGTATGTGTCAAGTCTCTCCTCGCTACACATTTCAGCTGTAAACAAATTTCTGATAAGCCGGATGAGGGAGTAACTCTGACATCATTTCTCCTGGGTAAGGTAGAGAGGGGTAACTATGGCAGAGGGAGCAAATCTCTCCGCAACACAAAGATGTCAACAATGTAAGAATACAAAGTGCTGCTATCGTCGCAGACGAACCATCTGTGATACCAAACAGCATTTAAGATTCAGTCCTGTCTGGCACGGCAGCTGCAATAAAATGCTACTAACGTCACCTCGGAACACAGAGGAGTCAGCACTCTGCAACGTCCCTGATAGCTCTGCAGCATCCTCTCTACGGCTCCCTCTGATTAAATATAGTCCCACAAGTTGAGGTCAAAGATGTGACGCATAAACCTGGCCCTGGTGTCCGAGCCATCATTCTGCACTGCTTGAACTGCACGTACTTGTTCATTCAAAACAGAAGTTTGACGGCTGAACTAAAATACACGCCTGGGTCTTTTTTGTTTTGCTTTGTCTGTGGCTGTGTCATGACAACATAACGTCAAACTGTAGATAATTTATATAAACGAGCCGACGCAGCTGCCTAAACTGCGGCAGCACAGAAGCAATTCCACAGCTATGCAGTAAGAGTGAGGGTAGGTGGTTTAATTGGAGACAGAAAGCAAATATGGAAGCCTTACCTCCGAACTAATGGCTTCCTTGTTCATCGAGACTGCAGCAGACCCTCCCTCTTATTCTCGACTGAAACAAACTCTTATAAACAGGAAGTGAGGCGCCCAGGCACTTCCTGCCCCAAATAGGCCTCTTGTTTCTGGAGAGGCCAGAAATCTAAACGGGCAGGAGTTTAACCAATTTTCCCTCTTCGCAGTCCATACTGAGACCATGGGGAACGTTTGTTTTGGTTCCGAAGTCCGTCAAAGCCTTTTCCTGCCACCTGACCAACCTTCTAACTCAACTGAACACAATAAAGCTATTATTCACTTGCCAATTGGGCCACTGAGCAGCTGTAATGAGTTTTTCCATGCCTACAGGGCACCTGCTGCCACACATAGACAACTCTCTGAACTACAGCACAGGGAATTTTTGCCTGTCAGGATGAGGAAAACAATAGTAGTTAGCAGTGAAGACACCTGGCCTGTTGTTGCTTTTTTCATAAAATTATCAAATTAATTATGATTGAGCATTGCCCAAGGAGCACTGCTCAACAGAAACAAAAAAAACTGTCTTTGACTATAAAAGTTGAGGAGTTCAATTAACAGAAATTGTGAAATATGTACGAGTATCACCAACATCCATTCAAGATTCAGTGCATTATAAATAGCACCTAACACTGGGAGGTACAGTGAGTCAGCATACTTACAGCATAAAAAAATGAATAAAACAAACCATACCAATGGGATGTGTTTGGGATATTTGAGAAAAATGCAAGCAATTAAAAAATATATATATATATATGTATTCATGCAGTATACATGAATTACGAGCGTTCATCACGTTGGACACTGATTTGCTGATCTAGTAGATTTGAATGCACTGAGGTGGTAACTGCAAGGCCGTCTCTTCCTCTTTATCCTGAGCCAACAAGATTTGGTTGCGTCTGTGTTACATAACAGGGCCAGTAGGTGACATGTGACCTCTGCGGTGACTGCAAGCCAGGTGAAAGTAGCGAAGCTCAGTCAGGATGGACCAACTTCTCACATCTTTACTGAACAATCATCTATCTACATTATTGAATGTAAAAAAAAAAAAACAGGGGACATAGAGCTATATCTCGGGCAGACAGGCAGGTCTGCTGTAAAAGATGCTTTTCTGCCAAAGCCAGTTGTTTCAGTATATACTGGAATTGTTCTAACTTAAAAAGAGTTCCATCTCATCTGGCAGCAGAAGGAAACCATTAAAACCGTGATTAAACATTAATGTTTAAAAAAAGGAAAGTTTAGTTAGGTGACTCAGCCTTTTTACCTAGACACACTGACAAAGCAACTTTATTGTACTGAGCAAGAGAAATATCTCATTTCAACAAACAAAGCTTTATTACAACGTACATCAAAAGAAAAATTGAAGGTTGTTTTTTTTTTTTTTTTTTAAACCACGAACTTCTCTCAAAGACTTTTTAATTAAGCACTCTCTTGGTGACAGGCAGACACACATGGCCAGTATGGAGTATATGGGACTGAAAGGACAGAGTGTGGGCTTGTTGGTGGTGAACGCTGTCCTTGTTAAGCTTGTCTTGGCCCTGTGATAGCAGCAAACCCTGCCAAAGATAGCGTAATGAGAGACCTATGGCAAACAGAATGGGCTGATCCGCTAATACAACACGCCCACATTAATATAACACAATTAAAGCTTTTGTTCACACGCAAAAGAGAGCAAAGATGACGTTGCACACATTCACTGTCCACACTGCACAAAGGTAGAGGAAAAAACCTGAATTATAACTATTTACAGTTAATCTTCTCAATTAGGCCAAAGTTTCATATGAAACTATTTTATCAGTTTATGAACAAGGTTGTTTCTCAACTTTAGTCATTTAATGGTGACCCCAAAGGCTGAAGACAGTATGCTTGTTATCAAGCAGCTTGGCATCAAAAATATTGGACATCTCAAGTTGTATAATTCTTTCACAAATCTAGGGAATGCTGACGTTTTTTAACCTGTTAGTATCAAGAAGTTGGTGTATCGATTTTGAACTTCTTGTAACAATGCTGTCAACTAGCCATGGTTTGTAGACCTTCAACTGTAAACCGACTATATTCATTTTCCAACTGAAAATTATTATATTTTTTCCACATCTGGCCTGTCCAATCCCATAATATATGCAGTCCACTGCAAATATACTGTAGAAAGAAAGAACAAAAATACTGAACACAAGATTAAATTTCCCTTCAAAGTCAATGTTTTGAAAATATATTTTTTAATTTACAATAAAAACAAAAACATCAACACAATGTCTTTTGAAAAAGCATCTGTACTTGTTAGCAAAGATCCACAATAATAATGCCATTGTAACACCTATCCCAAATGTTTTACCTACTTACAATGAGACTGAATGATTACACATAACACTCTACAATAGCAAAGCAATCAGATACTGTGGATTTTAAAACAGGAAAATACTCTAATATTGAATATTGGGCTTGTTTTAAAATGGCCTGACAGGTTTTTTTTTTCTACAAAAAGCCACTCAGAGAAGCAGGGGGGCTGGTTCTGGGAAACATCAACCAAGACCTGTTGAGATGTGTGTGTAACCATCCCCACACACATGCATGAATCAAACCATACAGTAACACTGCCACGTTGTGAATTGATGAGTGAGAGAACGTGCCAATGAGAGAGAGAACAAAACAGAGAGAAAGAAACGAAAGGGAGTGACAGAGAGGAAATACTAAAAATAAACACGATGGCCCATTTTGTCCTAATGAGCCTCTTAGAAATTACAGCTTTGCCTGGGTTCCTGACTTGCCTCAATCACATACAAGGTATGTCAGCCACACAGACCTGTGTTTGTTTCTGACCAACAGTAAATAACACAGGCACATCACAGATACACAAGGCATCCACATGAATGCAGGTCTTATGTCCGTCCCGTGAGCAGCAGTATAAACAAGGCTTCTGAACCAAAGAAAAAAACTTAATCTACTCCAGCTGAAATGTGTAAAGCTACAGTTTTACCTTCACCATCAAAGCTTTCTAAGGTGAGGCTTAAGCTAAAGTATTCCAACTGCCAGTGAATCATTCTTTTCTATTGATGACCTGTCTAAAGGGAAGGAAGGAGTTTTAAGGTAAAAAAAAAAGCACTCTTACTATTCTGATCTACGCACACAGAGGGGGTTCATTTTTTTTTCTTTTTTAAAGAGCAAAAAAACAAGTCAAAGTCTGCAAGTTCGGTAGTCTGCAAATAACTAAATGGTAAAAAAGGTTAAAACAATAACTGGATCCTTGAACTTCGGTATAAGGGCTAACTCAGGTCAAACAAACAGAAGAGTGGATTGGCCATGCTTGAATGATCATCTGCTCTCTGGCAGTGTGCCATTATAGGTCCAGCTCCCCAACATTACCAATTAACCAACAACTTCCAATTCTTTAACCTTTGTAAGGTAATAGAGTCTGGCCTTGTGCCATCACTGTCACTGTTCTCAGCACTGTCCCTCCCTCCTTTCATTCTATCCTTCTTTCTTTTGCCTCACTCCCTCCCTGCCTCCCAAAAGGCAAGACAAGCCCCGACTCTGACTACTGCAAAATCTTTGCCAGCTTAAGCACCACTTGTCCTCAAATGTCCTGTCTCCTCCAAACCGCAGCGTTTTTACAGAGTAAGTGAGAGGGAAATAGGGAGGGAGAAGTCACTACATACATGCAGTCCCACTACATTGGAATGTTAAAAAACCAAGTAGATGACAATAACTATAACAATAAAAAAATTGTTTGTCGGAAGGCTCATTAATAGAATCAACATTTACTTGAGAATATGTTTAGGTACCTATAGAAGAAGCAATCGCAGCACACCAAGACCCCCATCCAGCTGGTGGTATAGCAGAGCCGGGGGTGGTAAAGCTCCTCTCTTCCTTTACACTTCCCTGTCTCTGCTCCTCTTTTGAAAGCTTGACTTCAGAAGGACCGGGACAGCAGTTCCCACTTCATCTTGTGTAATCATATGGCTGGTCCAACAGCCGTCAGCTTCATGACAGTCATGCAGGACGGACCAATGAAAAAGTCTTTTGACAGTTCTGCCTTCCAAACACATAAATCTCCTTTCAAAACAACAACAAAAATAATCTGCTACACCCTGCACACACACACACACACACTTCCCTGACCGTGTTTCTCTCTCACTGCCAAAGACTGCAACTGCCTTCCTCACTTTCACACTCTTGTTCTCTCTCCTATCCCTCCCTCTCTTTCACCCTCCTTTCCCGTGTCTCCTTCCCTCTCCCCTCCGCTTGTTGGCTCCCACTTGAAAGGCGGGAAGATTAGCTTGGCAAACAGTGTCCCATAAACAAACTGCTGACGGCTGGGCAGCATAGAGTGGACTGCAGGGGACGTAGAGATGGACAGAGAGAGAGTGAGCAGGAGGACATGAGAAGGAGACAGAGAATGAAAGGGGGAGTGAACTTTTCCAAGGAAGAAGCAATCTGAAGAATCTGTATACTCCATAAACAAGAGCTAAACATTCCATTTTGCTTTGCTGACAGACACCACATAGAACACCTCTAAAATCTGACCAAAACAATCGTCAAATTAACTGAATCAATGAATCAGTGGCCAGGTACTGACATGCTAAGTCAAACAGAACCAGTCCACACCGGCTGGTGACGAGAAAACAACACACTGCAGACTGCAGAGACCAGAGAGGCAGAGGAGACGGTCACCTTTGGACAGGAAGGCACTTACATAACAACTGCAGAGGGAAGATTTAGCTGTTATTCTATGGTGTATTCACAGAATGATTCCTGGACACGGTGTTATGACTCTAACAATAACCAGAGGTAGCCTATATGTTCACCTTCACGTCCCTGTCACTGGATACCGCAGTGTGGTACAAAAGTGATCTCGCCCTCTGCTCGATGTACATCTGCCCTTTTTCTTTTGGAAACAAAATATGAAAGAGGATCTACAGCGCACTGAAAGAAAGGCATTTTGCGACTGATGATATCAACCACCGTCGCTCCTCCATCCCTTCAATAACACTGCCAGCACCACCTTCTCCTGAACCTCCTTGGGGCCCTGTCACCAGGAGTTGCAGCTCACAGACCTCCTTTTAACACGCTACATCATTACCTCATCCTTCATATTCTCCACTTATACACATGTGCAGGAACGCTCCCAACAAAGCACAAAGGATTGCCTTTGTTAAAAATAGGTTAGATAATGGAAGTTTCTTCCCTCTTTTCAGGCCATTTGGTGAATAAATGGCTGAGACTCATTAGCTCCCTGGTGTTTTCAATACCCAGTCCAGGATGTGGGTAACGCGCATGTCTGGTATTACGGAAGGCAACATGTCTCATATCAAGGGAACGGAAACAGGGAGAAAGGAGGAGAAAATTGGCAGTGAAAATTATGAAAGAAACAAATGTGGCATTAAATCAACTGTCGCTTTTAACAATATCAGCATGGCTGTTCATGCCTGTGAGAACACATTTTTCCCTCCGAGTTCATTTTATGAATTCAAGGCAAACAATAAAAGCAAGACATCCGGTGAAATAGCGAGACAGGATGACTGCAAGAAAGCTGTGAGACTCTGCTGTTGGATAAAAGACAAAAAAAAATCTACAAACAATGAAAAGGAAAGCAATGCGAAAAAGGAAGGAAAGGGAGTGAGAAAAAGAAAGAAACCTGTTGTATTAGTGTACGGCCATTAAAGTCAGGAAAGTGTGCATTTATTTTTTGTTTTTCGCTCATAACTATCAAACTTACAGAGGCCAAATCTGCACTCCATGTTTTAATTCATTACATAGATACCAACTGTAAATAACTGTCACTTTGTCCAGCCTTGTTATGTATTTGGAATTTTACTATTCATGGTTTTGCTCAGGTCTGACACTTCAGGCTGTTTTTAATAGGTACAGCTCGTCAAAAAAAAACCTTAAGAAAAGAAATGGCAAAATATTGCAAAAGAACTATGTGTCAGCACAATTAACTTTGGTTTCAGATCATGAAGGAAAAAGAAATAGGGGTCATGAACTGTTGTACATTACAAATAACACATTTAGAAAAAAAACTATAACATGAAAAAAGGCCTTCACAGCAAAAGAGTTCATCACCAAATATCAGATGCCAGTGCATCATTAGTAACAGCCAGAAAAAAAAAATTCTAAAAACCAGAAAGTATCAACCAAGTATTGTGCTCTGTCTTAACACTTTATTATATAAAGTACCATTAACAGACCATATTAAGCATGAACAAAAAAATGACTACATTTTTATAATTAGCATGAAAGTCTATTATGTCAAAATACAGTTTAAGGAGACAATAAATGCAGTGCAAAAAAAGTATACACTGACAAACGGACCATACTCTTGACCTGGTTAAGAAACACTGAGATAGCAACACAGGGTGTATAAACCATGTCAAAATAAGAGGCCTCCAAAGAAAGATTGTGCCCAACATATTGTTATTAAAGATCATTCACAATGGTGGTCACAAAAACCATGCAAAGTTGCTAGGTGATGGGGGCTAATGATGGGGCATCTCAGTAGAGAGGAGTAAGGAGAAAAAAATACCTTGTTTTTACCTAGTGGAAGAGTGGCAGAAGAGAAAGCCCACCCCCACCTCAGAGCAAGAAAGACAGGTTTATCCTCACCAAAATAAAGAAAGAAGGTTCATATGGGTGCCACTCCTAAGAGACATCATGGCAGGATCAATCTCGAGGACAGAGTAAAACCTAATCCCATCAACCTCTTAGAATCAACAAAAGAGAATTCCATTTAGATATCAGAAGACTGTCTGCTGCACATTTTTTTCATTTATGATTGTCCTTTCCTTAGTCTTAAGTCAAGCTGCAGCCATGTGGACATATGAAGACAAAACCCTCTGTAACACATGTGTATCCATTATTCATTGAAAGGTAAAAAATACTGATCTAATCCCAGTAAACGAGAGCATGTCTACTCAATCTACAAAGACAAGCCGGGGATTGCCTGGGATTGAACAGGTGATATTCCTGATATTGACAAATCAAATGGCCCCAATTTCACTGCATGATCACAATAGGGCAGCGCAACAGTTTCCACTACATATATGGACTCAAACGTCACATACATGATCTCATTGTATCTGAGTTAACAAAGGAATTAGATGTAAAACACGTAGAAACGCAATACAAACGCAGGGAAGATGTTACAAAGTCGATAAAAGCGAATAAAACTAATTCTCTATGAGGATATTAATCTCTGCTCGGATTTTCCACAGCATTAGAAAGCAAAGCAGAGTAGGAACTTCCCGCTCCCTCTCACCTATTCAACGTATAGGAGCCGTTCCGTTTGAACCTCATCTTGGACCACAGGAAGCGGATAAAGAAATCCAGAATTGACGGCGTTGCAGTTTTTCTTCGCGATGCCACAAATGACTCGACTTTGTGATCCGCCTTTTTTTTTTGTTTCTGTCCCGGGGCTGAAGAAACAAACGCGGAACAATGACCGAGTTGCTCCTTGCACCAGTCTCCTATCTCACTCCTCCAACACCCTTTCCCCTCTATCTGTCTGATTTCCTCCCAGACCTCCTCCTCCTACTCCTCCTCTAGTTCCACACTCGCTATAGTTTCCGTAGGGCAGGGTTGACGGGTCTTCACTCTGCAGGCTTTTCGGTTTTACCCCCCAAATCTGAGTGGGTGTTAATTCTAAGGAACTTATGTCCACGGATATTAGCAGGAAGTCTCCTGGAGAGTCCGCTTTGTCTCCGCTGCTGCGCTGACGCAAAGCACCACGTTTTTTACGCTGCTCATGGAAAAAAAAATAAATAAATAAAACGCATCCACATGCAGCTTGGAACATTCTTTTCTTTTGTTTTAACATCTCTTTCACCAGCTCCACTCCAACGTCAAAATGAGGGTGTGTTTTGGAAATAAAAAGCGCCAAAGTCAAATATCTGCTCAAATATTTCCCCATGGACACGGTTATCGCTCATTTCTCCACGTTCACGCTCCCGTGGAGACTCATGTTTCAGTCTTTCCTATCAGAAGCCACGCTATACATAGAGCCAGGCACACGTCAGAAATCCTACACAGGCAGAACATGAACCAGACTGCAGCACTTCTAGACTGTCAACCCCTGAAGGGCTCTGGATCCACGGTATTCTTCTTCTGCTCCTTTCAGCTTCCCTTTTTCAGAAGTTGCCACAGTGAATCAACATTTTCCATCTCCCCCTATTCTCTGTAACTTCTCCTCTCCAACTACCTCCATGTCCTCCCTCACTGCATCCATCTATCTCCTCTTTGTCTCCTACCTGGTAGCTCCATCTCAGGATCATTCTTCTACCAATGTATCCACTGTCCCTCCTCTGAACTTGTCCAAACCATCTCAAACTGGCTTCTCAAGCTTTTTCTCCAAACCTTCCTGGATCTAAATTATTAAGGCCATTAAAATTCATGTATTTTGAAAGTACACTAAGGCCACAGGACAATATACTATTTTATTTGCCAATCTCACAACACTCTCCCAATCAGTTATTAAGTTTTGGAAACATCAGATAAGGTGTCCATTCATGAGAGAAAATAGCCCTTCTGATAAAGTCATTAAGTCTAATGCATCATTTACATCTTAAATGAATATGTTGTTTTCATTTATCTTTAGGGGAGACAAGGATGGACAGAATCAGGCATGGGGTAATTAAAGGAACAACACAGAGGGTTTCGAGGTTTTGAGAAAAAACTAGAAAAGCCAGATTAAGATGGTTTCAGCAAGTTCAGAGATGAGACAGTGGATACACTGGTAGAAGAATGATCTCAGAGATGGAGCTACTAGGTAAGAGACAAAGAGATTAATAGATACACTGAGGGAGGACATGGAGGTAGTTGGAGTCGGAGTAGAAGATAGAGAGGACAGGGGGAGATGATGAAAAGTTGATTTGCTGTGGCAACGCCTAAGTAAGAGACAAGCAGAAAGAAAATGATGTTGTTTTTAGCAGAAAGTAAATGTTAGCAAAGCCTAACAGGCAGAGTAGTAAATGACAAGTATAGAGGACATAGAATAAGTGAGTTCAGCGCAGGGGTTAGTGATGTTATCGTGATATGATCTAATGGGTTTTAGGCACAATGCCAACAATGATGTCATGAAAGTGTCCAATGTTGACAACCAAAATAATTAGTCCTCAAACACACCTTCAAAAGGTTTCCCTACTAACAAATGTCTAAAATTCTTTGGAAATCGCATTTGTAGGATAGTTGTCTCAGACACAGACCAGGACAGACATAGACTGATGGAGTGAAGATATTTTTCACGCGCTATAACAGCTGACGCATTACACCCAACAACACTGTGAGAACTAACAGTAAAATATAATTGCAGACATTCTTTAAATGTGTTGAGATGACAACACTAACATCTTTCAGTAGACTTGCACAAGACACAGAGGGGACAGTGAAATGTCTTTACAATGACACGGTGTGACCTTTATTATTAAGCTACAGGTGACAAACAGTGAAATGTCTTTACAGCAACACGGTGTTGACACGGTGTTGTCCCTTCTCTTAATATATGTTCAAAATCTTTCATATGCAAACAAATCTTCGTTTTGCATAAACATTGAGTTTGAAATAACCCAAGTTAAATCTCAAAGATACAAGAAATAAAATTTGAAAAAAAAAAAACGTAAAAAGTATTAGCTTTATGTTACAACGTCTCTTTTTTAGTTGACTTTGTAGTACCTTTTCAATGTAAAACCTTTTTTTCAGACCAAAAAAAAATGCTATTACATGGAGCAGACATGGGTAAACTTTTTGACTCATGGGCCAAAATTGGTACTAAAATTGGACACAAGGGCCGAGTCAGGAGCAGAAAGATGAATCGTTAGTTTGAACTAAGAAAGATGTCATGCAAAGTCCTGTATAAAACCCAAAATAGTACATTTCTAATCGCCCTAATGACTTCATCTACTGTGAAAACACATGAAAGAGGCCTAAGTATAATCATAATACAAATAAGTGATCTAATTTGGACAAGGATATGTCAGGTCTGTCACTGCACTTGTGTAGGTTGTAAATGAATAATAGGTCTCTCACACAGACCAGTTGCAGGAACCACTGTATTAATTAGGGAGAGATTTTATTTTTGGCCTAAATTTATGGCAAACATAAAAAAAGATAAAGACAAAAAAGAGGATTCGAGTCAAAGATTGTGAGTAATTAGTGACTATTACGCAGCATTACATCACAGGGATTGCAGCACAGTGTCTCTCCACCTCTGTGTACACGATTCCTCTACTCCCACTAAAAGCACTCAAATTGGCCTCAATGACTCTACACTCATTTATTTCAATAAGTGCAGTCTGGCACCAGATCTGCTGATCAATTGCACCAGCAGCATCATCAGTGCTGCTGGTGCTGGTGGTTTAGACAGTCACTGCAGTTTCATTGCAACAGGAATAAGGAGCAGTTAGAGGCACAAGAGGTTCAGTGTTAAAGGAAATGTAAGAGAGGATGAACACTGACAACATAAGACCAGAAACAGAATTATTTTATGTCAGTGCTAAAATTAATCTATTCTACCTCAAATCTAAACATGTCTCCATGATTGGTTCTTCTTCTCCCCAGTGCAGCTCCTCTAATAGCTCACTTGTTCTTTCTTGCTCCTTATGTAATCCTCATTCCTATTCCAGTCTCTTTTCCATGCACCCCTCTATACACCTCCTGCCCAGTCCAACCAGTCCCTCCCTGTTTGTTTCTTTCTAGCACATGTTACATAAGTTTCACCCCAGACCTCAAGCCCAGGTTGATACATTCCAAATTAGTCTGTAAACACACAGTTCATCTTTGGATATTTGCCCTCTACACATTGACTTACATTTTGTTGTCATTTGCTTCCTTGTGTACGCCCTGCTAGCACAAAACACTCATCACTTGCGGTGACCGTGACTCTCCACTCCTACACAGGCTTTCCAGGAATACGCTGTGCAATGTTGAATGGAGATTTGCAGCACATTAACAGGCGCAAACACTGCTGTGAACTGAATGCATGATGGGGGACCCTGGTGTTACAGACTACGTCATTGCAGAGAAAGGTTATGCTGAAAGAAAATAAAGTGATGCATTGTGCTATTAAGACAATGAAAGATGTGGCACTGGGTTAATGGAAGTTGTCGCTGACAAGAGCTGACATGAGCTGCTTTTTCTCTACTAACAAAAGACTGGACAAAGGCTGTATATGACAAATTGGCAACCATCACAATTTAAATTGACATTTTAGTGCAAACATTTTGTTCATGCTAAGTCTTAAATATCAAAAACCTAGTGATCGATGCAGATAACAAGGATGAACGGCTGCTACGTCATGCAAAGAATGTTTCTGCAAACTGGTGTGATGACGCCATCTAATGGTCAAAATAAAAACCGCTCTCACTTGACTTTGCAGTTACCACATAAAAGCTGGAAAATTATGTAGGCCCAGCTTATTTTTTTATATTTAGGGATTTCTATAACTGGGGTGATAGTTAGTGATAGTTTTTTTAGTGATAGTTTTTTTTGTTAAACATGTCTCATGTTTCTAACTAAACTTACTAACCCTAACCACCGATAATGGAACACCAATTCAACAATAACTAAATTAAAAGTACTTTTTGAAGTTTAAAAAGTGACTCCAACTGATAGCATACAAAATACACATATATAAACAGCCATATATGAATACAGCAAAACTCACTGAATGTTTCTGTGATATTCACCAATACATGACAATGACATTGCATTTGTGGACAGAAGAATGAGACTGACATCATCAAGGACTCATGGCTCAAAATCTTGTAAATGTTTATGTACATAAACTGAGCAATATGGATTACATGATGATGGGAAAATGCAAAGCTGGAGCAATTGTATCTTTGCTGTAAATGATTGCAATGCGAAGCTACTGAGAGAAATGCAGATACTTTACAAAAAAATCGTTTCTCAGAAACATAAATGAACAATCCTCAGCTCATAAAAGATCTTTTTTCATATCTCTACAGTTGTCTCTGCTGCAGATGGACAGGTTGTGCCGCTTCAGCGCTGCAGTCAATATATAACATCATGTGATACTGAAAAGCACAGTCAGGAACCAGCGTGCTCAGGGAAAACTGCAAGCCATGATTATGCAACAAAAACTGATTTCAAGCTCAGTAGCTGAGGGCATTAATCTTTTTCTCCTCTCCCATTATTTCCTATTAATTTGCTATTTTTAGGACCATGACGAGAAAGTGTTTACCATCTCTCACACACTAATATAAGCTCATTACATCCAAACGCATGCACACAGCTGAGTATACAGTCTTTTCTTAAGGGAAATAGCCTCATATGAGTAAGTGAAAATCAGTTCTGTGTTTCTGACTGAACGAAGTTACTCAACTGCTGACAGGCGGGCTTTATTTTCTACACAACAGCAAGTTTTGTTTATTTATTTTTAATCTGAGTGCAGCGGGTTTTATTAAAATTATTCTGCCATCTTGTGGTAAGAAAAAGACAACGCAGTAAGACTATGTAGGGATCAAAACCAACAACTTACTTTCTTTTTATAACCACTGAGGCTTTAATATGATATTTCACATAATTTGTGAAGAAATATTGAGCACGGTGTTTGTGCACAATACAAAAATGCAAGCGTGGCTATTAGAAAAAGTTCTTACCCAGGTAGATAATCCTTGCACTGTAGCAGTAACACAAAAGCACACACCCAGAAAGAGAAAAACACCTTTAGAGCAACTCCAAAGCTACCAGCAGTTATGTAAGAGCTGTTTAGCAATAATAATCGGTCCAGGGTGCAGTGACCTCTAATCTCTGAGACGGCCTATATTAAACAATAACTATTAAATCAACAGACACACTTTCTGTTTTTATTCAACGGCATGATCTTATTTTTGGAGCAGAAATTAATTGGATACTTTTATTTTTTTTTAAAGATTCTCTTAGATAGCCCTCAGATCAATATGTTTACTCCAATTTTCTCAGATTGATAAACAATATTTTTCCATTAAAGTATCTTTAACATGTGACTATGACGTTAAATAATCAATGATGGTGAGTACTGTTATTTGTTATGCTTCATATTTCTAAGATGTTATGTAACTTTTCCTCAAATAGTAAGCGGCTTTGAAAAAAAAAACATCTATCCATTGTTTTCTCATGTAATATAATGCAATTTGCTAGACGTGTTTAAGCAGAAATCAATGTAGAATTAAATGGCAACATGTTTACAGATCATTGGTGAAAACCACCCCGACAAGACTGAACAGTCAATCTGTTAAACACAGTGCTCAAAATTACTTAACTACTTTGCTCTGAACACTAAAACAATAAACAACTTGCAATAAAGAAAGAACCATTTGCCTGTCCTGTCCCAAATTCACCCACAGACCGGAACCGGTTCCCGGCCCAGTGGTTGGGGACCACTGATTACGAGGACAAGCACTAATACAGACTACATCAAGATACAAATGGAGAAGATTCTTCTCGGGATTGTGCTTTTTGAGAAACTAACCACCGTGACAGACTCTCAAAAGAGAAAAACAAAAGAACTTCCTGTGGTTGAGCATATCACCGTTGCTCTCCACTTCAGCACATTAGAACTTCCTGTGAGCCTCCTGGCCTGGTAAAGATGCAAAACAACTAGGAGGAAAGAGAGAAGGTATTTGAGCTCAGGGAGGGGCAGGAAGGCAGACGCTGCAGTTACGCACACAGAAACAAGCAAATTAAGACAAAGACCGAAGGCTGATATACAGGTGTAAATGAGACACATTTAGAGATCACTGTTTTCTATATATGTGTATATGCTCTACAGCACACATTCAACTGTGTAAGAAATATGCCATCTTTGCTTAAGTTAGAAAAAAACATTTTTTTCTATTTTAAAAGGAATACATAACTTAACCCAGTGCACTGACAGGAAGACATTACATCGATATATTGTATTGATTTAAAGATGGACAAAATGCAATAAGGGAATAGGCACAAACCATCAAAAAGAAGGGGGGGGGCAAATAAGGTATTGTCAAATAAATGGTCGAATTATTTAAACTGGAAATAATCTGTAAGATAATCAGAGTAATGGTTAAAGAAATGAAAGATTTAGCTAATGGTTTAGAAAAGTACAAATTATTTTTTAAATCAGTTGTTCTTATATATTGACCAAGCTCTCCTGTTTTAAATCCCTTATCTGTAACCGTGTCTCAGGGCGCAGCAGGCTCCTTGACTGCCACCCAAATCATCCTGTGTTTGGTGAGCCCGCTGGATGCTATGTAGGTGATCAGAGCAACTCAGTGGCAACCTGGCAGCTGGTAGATTAGAACCTGAAGCCTTGCAGACACAAGTCAGTTTCCCTACAGAATATTTCTAATAAGTTAAGAATATCTATTTAAAGTATTTAATAAAATTATCTTTTTAGCCATAAACATTATATTTGACCAGATCATCTAAGAACTTAAACCACATGACGTACTTTGTCTGTCTCTCTAAAGGAGGAAACGGATGTGGGATCAGTCATTAACTCAGAAGTGTATGGTCTCTACTGACAAACGCCAACAGCACCATTGTCATATAGGGGTCTCTACATCCAGTAGTACTATCAGTCAGTGTGTATTTAATCCTAAATTGTGATCTGTAGAGACACAGAGTAGGTCAATCTTTAGAGTTTCATTGTTTTTTTTTTCCTTTAGGGAAATAAATTAAGAGCTACGGTATATCTTCTACCCATTTTGCCCTCAAGGTTGCACAAGGTTGGACAAAGTTTGTGACGCCACAGTTTATAAAGCAAAAGACAGGAGATTAACAGTCTCCTTTAGCTTCCCAACTTCTCTCTGGAGCTATCTCTCTTATGTAGGCTAATCTCTTCAATCCCACCTCCCATCATATGACCTGCTCACTAACCCTGATTTAACAATGTAATGGGCAGTAATAAATCAGCAGCATGCTCCTTGTCTTTTTACAGTCTGTTGGGCTCTGGACATTCCCCTTCTCTGAAGGAAGTTACTGTAGGTAAAAAGACTGTGTCACTTTAAGCATGATAACAAAAACAACCAAGAAATGAATCAGGTAACTGGCTGCGATATTTGCAACAACTATCTTGAATGTTTAATTTCCTAAAAAGTGAAGACAGTTGACCAAAAGGACTGTTTTATGAAACTAAAAACAGATTGGAATTGAAGATCTAAATCAGGGGTCTCAAACTCACAGCCCAAGGGCAATTTGCAGCCTGTTGAATGATATTCTGCAAACCCTACCTTAATGTGAAAGTTTGAATTATATTTTAGAGATTTATTCTCCACATTTTATGCTAAATCATATAGTTCTCAAAACCCTGATCCAGAGTCTCCTTCTCTGAGTTTTTAATTACATTTTTTTCCTTTTGTATTGAACACTGAAAGCCGACGCGGCCCTTCGGTAAAATGATGATGATGATGATGATGATTATTATTATTATTATTATTATCAAATAGATATTTTTCAGATGCAACAAACTATGGTGCTAAGTTACAGACTGTACAATCATCTATTCTGCTACATGTAACTTCAAGTTCAAGTCATGTTTGTTGTGCTGATAATGAAGTAGTAGATCTTTCCGTCCTTTGGCTTCCTGGGTTTAACTGTGGTTAGTTTATCAACCCTCTCCCTCGCCTGGAATAATCATTATGCATTGTGTTCACAGCCAGTCTTCAGATCCAATAGTTTCATGCCACAGGGCTGTTGGCAAGGTGCTGCTATTCAGCATGAGTCGCCCAGCTCCATGACCAGGGGTGATTAACAGGGCTTTTAAAAAGGTCATGATTAGCAGGTCAACAGCTGTAAGCACATGACATAGGAGATAAAGCCAGACAGCTGTGGCTGAGGCCTAACTTTGACTGTGTGTACTATTTACATGTAAGAAAAAGCAAAGCATGGAGCTCATGTAACTGTCCTCATAGAGGTCATACATATAAACATACTCCGTTTTCTGCCCTACGTCTAATCTTTTTTATTCTAAAGTGATCACTGTAGTTTGCATTAGTTGCCACGGCTAAAGTTGACCTTTTTCAACTTTAAACTGCAGACAAATCAAGTGATGCATAGCAGCAGTAACAATGAGAAGAATCAAGTATGTTGCTGCGTATATGGCTCTGAAGGTGGGAAGTGTCCCCTATTTTTGGCTGGTGTGTGTATATACATACATACATATACACATCATACATCAACATATAAGATGTAATGGTATAAAGTGGATGTTCATATTGTAATAATCTGGCAAAGTTGACAAAGAACTGTTCCACAGTTGTTTAAAAAAAACAGTACATTCAGTACGTTATTGAACTCCTGTGTATAAAATTCTATTTCATTTCATCACTTCATGTTAAGACACTGATATAACTCTAATGGTAGAACAAAAGCTGACTGACAACACAGTTTCAGTGGTGTGTCATTTCCCGCTCTCTTTGTCTGGGATCCTGGGGAAGTCAGTGTAGTGAGTACAGATGCCCAACTAATAATATCAAATTTATGCTAGTGTTCAGCTGGATTTGATTTGGATTCTTTTCTAGCCCAGATGTTTAAAATTCCAATATAGTGGACCCAATTTAAGTTAATCTCAAATACTTAATAAGCATATTTTCAGCATAATTATTAGTACGAGTAACTATTATTATCCATAATGCAGACTTCTTACTGTACAGTTGTCCCATTACAATTTGCACAGTGCAGGAAGGTATTTAAGGCAACAGGTTAAGGTTACAGGAAACATTTTTTTTGCCTATATCGTCTACCCAGTCTTGTCATGTCTACGTAAGATTTTAGGGAACTCAAAAGATGTTAGGAAACTTCGACCTGCCCCATATGGGCGAAGACATATGGTAGAGTAGTCAGAGGTGACATTAGACACATATGGCTATCGGTGTTCAGCCCATGTTAGTCAATAAGCCCCTTCAGTCAACAACACCTTCTAAAGTTACAGACCTGTTCATTTAACATCCTCAACTTCTGTTCAAGGGCAAATAATGAATATAAAACTGCATGAAAGGGCAAACACAAATATGCAAACAAAGATGTTATTTTTGTATACAAAAATCGTTGAATAACTCTCATACCAATGACTTTGACAATATCGACTCCCTACTAATGGTTCCTCCCCTAACCACAAGGAACACCTGACATGTTTAAGTGCTGCTTGGATACATTTGATGCAGCAGTTCTCGCATTTTAATTTCCTGTCGGTAATGATCTTTTATCTGAGAGCTATTTCAGTTACCAGCATCTGCACAATGGGGCAGACTGAAAACCAAACAGTAACCATCTGAGCCTTGAGGAAAACAGGTTCAAATTACTCCAGACAACATAACCTCCACATCAGCTTAACTTTGCACACATAAGGGTTATGGGCAGAAAACAAAGCGACCAGGAAGCACACCAGGCATTACATCACAATCTACTTCCTGCCAGAGAATGCTAAACAGGAAGTCAACCACTCAAATGGAGCTCCAACACTCTTTTGTGCAGTGCAGCTGAATGTCTTTATTCCCCCATCTGTCATTCCCAACAATGTATGAAAGCTCCTGTAATCATCTGCACTTGTCATTTTTGTAGTGCGTTTTCCTTAACAGCAGCTCAACCTCTGAATACAGAGGTGGGAGGTGATTGGCTAATTAAATGAAGAGAAAAGCAGGAAGTTGGTTAAAAATCCCTACAAAAGAATGTGGGTCTACCTGGCTTTCCTTGGTTTATGTAACACAGAGATTTCTAATCCAATTAGAGTTGAGACTACAGCCTGGCCACCGCCACCAAGGACAAACCTAGTCATGTTTAGCCAATGCAGCAGCCTTCTGGCTGAATAAGCTGCTCACAGCTTAGCTGAAGCTTCAACCAAGAGTACCAGATCACAGTGCAGTGACAACCACAATAAATCAATAGTGTAAATCAAACAGATGATGAAAATCCTTCTCGGCTCTTTGTTAATAACCAAACCCCATCACTGGTTCCACCTGTTCCTCATTTTTCATCATATCAAACCCATCATAGTGGATCATTTCTCTTCCCCCACTCAATCATCAATAGAGCTTTTTGTTTCTTTTTACCAGATGAAATTGTTGATTGTCCCTGTTTCTATTTATATCTCCCATCACACCATTGCTTCTCTTGGAAGAGAGCAAATTCATCAAATACATTGTATGTAACAAGTTATCCAGGCAATTTAGACACAATGCTTCGGTCAGTTTGGCAGAACATCTCACCTCTTATTCCTGCAGTCATGTTGAGTAAAACAGCCTAAATGCCAGTTTTTTTAAGTTAATGTCTTGCGGGGTACACAACATCTTCTGCAATGGGCAGAGATAATATCCACCGTCTGTGCCTAGAAATTCTAACAGCAAAGGTAGTAAACAGAACTGTTGGCCAAGGGCAGCCCCACTGAAGACCAAAATGCACCAGGAACAGGTCCAACTTACTTCAAGCAATGTGAAACAAGCTCCTGTTCTTATTATACAGTAACCGTACAGCCCGTAGCAGAGGGATCAACAGTGGTTTCTTTGTTATATTAAAGAGGATTTTCACTATCCACTTTAAAATGTAAAATAAAGACCTGGAGCTGTAACTATTGGTCTGGGATTTGCCATTTCTAAAACAAGTCACGGAAAAACACAGGTCACATCCATGTAGACCCAGTAGATTAGAAATCTTTTTAAGGTAAAATTTTATGGTAGTTATTGATATTGATCCCCTTGGTACACAAAAAATATGTGAGGACTAAATAAAAGCATCAGTATGATAATAAACCTTTCTACAATTTCTACAATCACCACAACAGGTTAGCACATCTGAGGGGATGAAGGAGTTTTTTAAAGCTTCCCCAAGGTATTGAGGCAGGTCACATTTGTAGCCTCTTGGTCTATCGAAGTATTAGGTTGCATACTCACACAGCATGAACTGTTCTCTGTTTTCCAGAGGTTAATTTCCCTCACTAATGAGCTAATGGCCCTGAAAAGACAGCCCATAAGAGATTTTATCTAAATGTTCAGAAAAGTGCTTAATTCAGAGCTGTGTCGGCACACAGACTTTTATGTGGGGATTATTGACTTTATGAATATTCACTGACAGGTAAACCACTGAGTCATCTGGTATTCATTTCCGGGCCTCTCCCTATCCCTTATTCAGGGAATAACAAGCCAGGACAGCAAGGTTTTCAGGACCTAAAGGCAGAAAATGTCCTTTGGTAATATGATATTATGCCTTTCAAAAAGACTTCTCATAGAGCTTTCATATTGAACACAGTAATATAAATATATAGATGAAATAGATCTGATAGATTGGATATACAGACATATACAGATATAGGAAAATTGAGGTAATGACGCCTCACAAATTTGTGTCATCACGTCGAAAAAGAAAAAAAACATGGCTTCTCGGGACAATGGCTGCTCAGCTTGACCTCTGAGACCTAGTCAACTCACCATTTACTCACGTGTGATTCCTGCACATGGAACCTACTCTGAATTATGAATAAAACCTTCAAGAGGGTTCATGTGAGATCATGAATCAGTGAAGTGGCATTGTGGTTTGGACCCTGGCAGAAACCCTCCATCCTTGATATTTAGCTGTGATTATACTCCATTTACTATATAAAAAAAGACATATTAAAAAAAAGACATAAAAAAGAGATATTTTTTCCAGACTATTACCAAGTCTTCTAGTGTGGTGACAGCTGTACCATTCTCAGGTTAATAAATAAAAAATACAGATAAGCCTTTTTTGTCAGGACCAACAAAGAAGGTATAGTATAGATATAAATATAGACAGTACATTTGATGTCATGAGCTCATCAGCATGTGGAACGGCAGCACCATCCTAGACTTTGTATGTGTGCAGCGAAGTATGCACTGTTGCAGAGCCAAGGCACCTGGGTTGTATGAGGACAGAGGCATGTTGTAAATATCAAAATATATTCTTATGGAATATATTTTACATATAAATATATTCTTTATTTAAAACATACATTAAATATATTAATCAATTGTCATCACTCAAATAACTTTTTAAAGAGCAAGTGTACCAACCACACCCATGGAAACATCCTGTAAGGCACAAAAACAACAGCATTGACCAACAGTGATCACAGAATGTTACAAATAGACAATAGAGTCTCATCGTGGAGGAAGTTCAGGCTATAAATGTTTAAGACTTCCCTTCTGTTTATGAGATCATCAAGACTGGGATAAAGAAAAAAAATTCAGCCTTATCCACTTCATTTTTTTAGTTTAGTTTTAACATTTCTGGAACACTACAGATCATAATCCAAACCCTATCAAGCTCTGTTCTGTTCTCCCTAAATACTACTTTACTAATAATGATTTTACTTGCAGTTTATTATTTAATGGCTATTTTATTGGAAATCATTTAACGGTCCTAAAAACTGCACAAAAGTAACAAAACAAGAGCCATTAGTGCTCTTGTTAATACATTTGTTAGGAGAACTGCAAAGATGTGGGATAATGAAGTGGCACCCACTTGATATACCATTAAGTCACAGGTGAGGCAGTAAATCAGTGTTCATTTGATCAGCAATGCACTTAGCCATTATGTTTTCCATTCCATTGTCTGTGCCCTCCCTTATTCAGCAACACCAATCTATCACTCATAGGCAAAGGGGATTAACCATCTGTCAAGCCCTGCTCATCTCCACCAACAGGAAGAGACGCATTTAGGCATCATATTTTCCTTCTCATGATTTAGCATCCTGTCTGATTCAGAGTCTGGACGGATGAGGTTACTGAGATCCTAAATGCATTCTATCTTCAAAAAAAAAAAAAACACCAAGAGCCCAAGTAGTGCTCAGCAAAATTCTGAAGAAAGCTCACAAGAAGAAAGCATACATGGGAAATGAAGTAACGTAGTGTAATAGATCATCCCCATTTTAATGCACATTTAATAAATTCCATTTCACCATCTCTAAAACTGCTCTCCACCCATCCATTAACAAATTATTTTAGAGTTGCCATCTGCTATAGATTCTCACTTGTTCATTTCCATCCATTTCCAACATTTTAATTAGGATGAAGGCAACAGCAGTAACAATTAGGTGGTAGGCAGTACACACAATTGATAGTTCAGGAGTTCATCAAGAGGACATGTAGTATATTTTTAAACCCATATCCCATCCACTAATCCTGTATCTTTTGGCTTTTGGGGAACACCAAAATACTCGAGGAAGACAACTGCAAAGAGAACATGCAAGCTCCAAACAGAAAGAAAAAAATCCCCAGGGATTGAATTGGTTAGCTTTATACAGAGAGAGACAAGAACACTTATCAAAACGCAGCCTTTAGCCTATAGAGCTTCGAGTTAAACAGTTCTTTTGCACCAAACCAAAACTCCAAAGACCACCAATTCTCTTCCAAGCTGTGCCCTTCTTTATTGCGATTATAGCGGACAGTATTTGAATGTTTGGTTAATTCATTACTACTACTTCGCTCTAAAGTAAAAGCATTATTTACATTCCCTCTGAAAATTCTAATTTAATAGAAAATTCTAATGCACATGAAATATTATAGAAAGTTTATGTGAAGAATCACTGCGGATTTATATAGGCGTTCTCTAGGAATAATCGGGAAAAAGTTACTTATATTTAGAGTGTTAAATAGCTGACAGAGGCCTTCTCTTATTTAGTTGTTCGTCTCTCCTCAGTTCTTCCTACACCAGGATATAACTGGGTGTTGCTCATGAATTCCTAACAGATCACAGATGAAACAAGTTTGGATGTGACTGCTGCGCCAACTGTTTTGGCAAAAAAATTGGCATTTTATGTTACTGGTTCTTTAAAAAGAAGCTCCATTGACATTTGCTGTAAGATATTACACAATTCTGGACACAAAATGCAAAGGAATGCTATAAATGAAAGACATGACGTTCAAAAACAAAAGAAACAATATAAGTTAGAAAAAATTACAAGACCACATCCAGAAAGCTTGTCATTATCGCTAATACTGTGTTGTTCTCCAGGTTTAAACACTGGCGTGCAGAATTTTGCTCAACATACCAAAATAAAAGAAACCTTTTCAGGTTCATCCACATATCTCACACACAAACATATGTCATTATGGGTGAAGAGTGCCTTGTAAAAACAAGCTTAAGGTGAATGTGCAAAAGAAAATGAGTAAAAAAGAACTGGAAGAAGAAAGAGCAAGACAATGGGACCAAAGTTTGCAAACAGTAGCAGTAGCAGCAGCTGACTGGTGTTTGGGGCTGCTTGGTTATCTCTCAGCCAAAATGTCATGATGTGAGGAAACACCCCATGATTTAGGGAAATGGGTCTCCACCCTTCTTCGAAGTCGAAGAGCTGCAAGAGAAAGTGAACCTATGTGCCGCTACAGGGTAAAACATTGCATTTGGGTAGTTTTTACAGGTGCACACTAGGCTGAAACTTACACTACTGGTTGAAAACAGCCAGACAATGTTTTTAACAGACAGAGTCAGCAAAGTAATTTGGTTTATGGAAGCTAGAAGGCAGAAGCTAGGGAAATCTAATCCTCTACTTAGGTGCTAAAAGTAAGTTTTCCGTACATGTAATTGGTGTCAGTAAAACAGACCTTTCCCATTGATGTGTATATTGAAATAAATCTTCAATGTTTTACGTTAGTTTTAAGGTTGTCAAACTCATCTTGAAGCGTATCATCATCACGTATCATGTTTTACCCCGTTCCAAAAAGGTTATCAGCTTTTGTATATGACTTTATTTTTTGTAGAGAAGCATTTTTGCTAAAAATTAATACGTGTATCCTGTTGTTACTAGTGGGCTCCGTCAGCAAACTTAAATAATTGTACCTAAAATGAAAAGGCGACTACACATTACTCGCAAAATGTTACTGTTTGTTCTCTTTATTATAAGGGGAGTCCAATTGCTTCGTCCAGTCTCGTCTTTCAGTTTATAACAGCCAGGGCAGCAGTGCTGTTGCATGGACGCACCTTGCACAGGAAATAAACT
Source organism: Paraplagusia blochii (assembly GCA_016785265.1). Taxonomy (NCBI): domain Eukaryota; kingdom Metazoa; phylum Chordata; class Actinopteri; order Pleuronectiformes; family Cynoglossidae; genus Paraplagusia; species Paraplagusia blochii. The sequence continues at coordinate 56,949 of JAFBJS010004938.1, forward strand.
CATACCGGCTACAGCCGCTTTAGCCTGACGCTACTGTTAGCTCACTTGTTCCATTAACCGTTTTTTAAATACGATATCTGTTCACAAATATCTCAGAGGAAAGATAGAGAACCGATGCTGGCGCTATCGCCGTTTGCCGGTTAACAGTGGGTCACAAAGACAGACGGTAGAATTATCTCTGTTTCTGAGCGTTTGCACAGCTGCTACCATGCTAAGAGAGCGGAGCTAGGCTAGGCTAAGTCAGAGACTACCTGCTAAGACGTAGCAGAACGCGTCACAGTTTGGGGCCCGAACAGCGTTCGTTATGGCGGTGCACCTGTGTAACACTGAACCCAGCAGTGTCAGGAACTCTGTATCATAGTTTCACATTATGCCCTCGAGCTGTGACGGCAGGGCAGACGCAGAATACGCCGTGTGTGAATGTGTGTGTGTGTGCTCGCTCTTACCCCATTAACCAGTCCATGGTGCTGTGTCTGCAGCTAGCGAAGCTAACGTTATCTAGGATAGATCCAGGAGCTGGAGGTGAAGCCCCGACTCAGTCCAGCCACCACACTTGCCGCACTGGCCGCCTGAACCTCCGCGTCCCCTGCAGAGCCCGGGTGCCTAGTCTCTCCCCGACCCTGGGTCCCCTCGGGTCAAACACAAACGAGACTGGGATTTTCAGCGGGTTATGTCCTTGTTTTGATCCTCAGTTGGAGCGCAGTTGGATCAGGCTGTTAGCGGGCAGTGGCAGCGCAGCACTGTGTAACTTTGAACGGAGAACATACGGTTCGAGTGTGCCCGGGTCGCTCGGTGTCGTGTTTGAGGCTGGTTTGCTCGAGTGCCACTGGTGCTGGCTGCAACTTCTGTCAGGAAGCCTTGTATGGCCACCGTGTTAGCTGACAGTGTGAACATCCACTGCGGCTGCTGATCTCTGAGCAAAGTCTAAATCGGAGTCCGGAAGTAAACAGAGACCCGACCCACTGAGGCTCTACTGTGCGTAAACTGCGTAATCAGCGTCACGCAGATATGAGGACATAAAGGCTCGGAGGTTTGGAATAGCTGGTTCAGTCCAGTTTAGAATATAATTTCCGTTATGAATACTTTATTATTTCAATATCTATATAGGTATTGAAGGTTTGAAGGTATTTGAAGGTATTTTCTCTATAAATTCCACCACCAATTTCTATTTGTCAAGTACTGGAATAGACGGGAAATAAAAATAAAATTAAAAATGTGTAAACGCTGTTCCAAAATGAGCGGTTTTTGTTTGAAAATATATTTTTGCCGAGTAAAGGGCAACCTCCTCCCATCAGTATGAGGTAGCACAGAGTAGATAGGTCGAACTAACATATTAGCTCCGCCTTCGTCTTGCGTCACAAACGAGCCTCCTTTTACCAACTATTTTTTAAGTGTTAAACATAATTATGAAAGTGTATTTATGTTATTATAACTTCTTTATTTAACTTATTATTATTTTTATTTGCACGAGAAAAAGTTCTGCCTCATTAATACGTCTGAAAGACTCTTCAAACAGGGTTGGAGAAGATCACATTTTTTCTTAGAGGCCTGGGAAAGAGAACTGTTCTGGTTCCTGTTTTGTTTGGTACGTGCCAGCCATAAATGTACCACAGAATGACTGGGTGTGTAAAGAAAGTGATTTGAGGGTTACTCAGAAAGGCATAAACAAATTAGAGAAATCTATAATTAACTAGTTTACTATGCACTCGAATGTTACATATGTGACTAACACATCTGTGGCTCGATTCATTTTGGAATGTTGGAATGCTGAGGTAGGAAGCACAATGGACAGATAGGGGCTGCTAAGTGTTCCCTTGGAGCACATGGGATATGTATTATCCAGAGTTAATGTAGACCCCTGTCATTTTCACTTCTCTAGCTCATAGAACAAAAGGAGAGTCTCAAACAAAGCCTGTATAAAAGTGTGGCCATAATTTCTCCACAAAGAGGTAGTGATGTGTACTGACCCTTCTCCGGGAAGTTGGCAGCCGCAGTGCTGACCAGTGCATCCCTGGTTGAATTATGATATATCCTTAAACACTGCCCCATGTGTTATCTTCTTCTGTATCCCTGGTATGAGTAATACTGTGATTAGGAATCAAGTAACTAGCAGGTATGAAATTAATGAAAGATGTGCAACCCATCTCCTTGTTAGTTCCAATCTACTTTGTAATGTTCATTCATTCATCATCATCCATGTATCTGCTACTGGGTCGCAGGGGCAGCAACGCCCAAATCACACTGCACCATAATGTGAGCCAAATGGAAGTCTTTGCAGTGCCATTTCAAAAATAGAAATTTTATGTAATCTTATGAAATCATGCAGGGAAGACGAACACAGGTTTCTTTTTCCAGTGGCGTCCTGGCCAAGAACCAGAAATACAACACACAGATACAAAGACAACACAGTTAAAATTGGCAGCAATTAAAGTGACAACATAAAGTAACCTGAAATGATAATTCAACTTCATTAAAAAAAAGCTTATTTGTATGCAATTACAGATCATAAATGTCAAAAAGCATAGCACCATCCTGACCCACATAACTTCCAATGGGCTCACCCCCCACAGGCAGGCTCACGGCATGGTGCAGTGTGATTTGGGTGGGAGTGGTAGAGACTTTTGCCCCTGAGACCTGGTAATGGATAAGTGGATGAAGATGATTTATTAATTAATGAAAAACGATTTCACCGAAACAAATTAAATTGAATAAAATGAAACAGGTGGTCAACAAACGGTATGCATCATAATCAAAATAAAATTGCATCTTTTTTTGCATCAAATTTGCATCTTTAAACAGTTCGAGGTTTACAGTTTGTTTGAGGTATGTATGATTGGCTAAGATGTTGAAAAGCTGTTACATATTTTCATATAAGATCTATTGTTACTGCAGCCACAACAGAAGTTGTCGCCACCACAGTTATGAAGAAAATCAGGGGTCTATTTATCACAGACTATATATTTTTTAAACAATGTACATAGTTCCCCTTATTTTTCTTGTAGTCTATCTAACTTAAATACAGGGTTTACTAAAGGGCCCTTCGGTCTGTCCATTTGTATTTCTAGTTTGTTCGGAGCAAATCATTCGTAAAATTATGTTGAACTTCTGTCCCTTTTTGAGCCTATCCCATGGTCTCGCCCTTTCTTTAATTTCTCCCTCTGATCCCATCTATTTCCTTCCACGCTCTGCTGTTTCCCCAAGCTTCTATAAATAACGGTGGCGCACAGAGAGCATGAGGCAGAGCAGCCCTGTTAACACAAGACAGAGCCACGTCATTGGCCCATTGACGCCTCAGCGCCCAAGTGTTTTCCAATCGCTTCCCGAATGGGCGGGGCTATATTCATGATCAGCCCAGGAGCGTGTGAAATTGGTGGAAGCTTGATGTTGTGTCTATATCAGCCACACGAGGGCAGTGTGGGATGATAGTTGGGCAAATGGAGATTCCCATTTTTCGAGCATTGCTGCTTCCAAGGAGCACTGAGTTGTTTATATACAGTACAGTACAATACAGTATGCATATGAAATGATTTATTTAAGACATTGGATAAAATAATAAACTCAAAATATTTTAATTTTATGGCAGAAAGTTTGACACAATCTTAAGGTGTCTAGGTAAGTCTATAGGTTATAGTATACCAGTATATACTACTACTACTACTACTACTACTAATAATAATAATAATAATAATAATAATACGTTTTATTTATAAAAGTGGGCACAAAAATACATATGTCCAAATCTATTAGTCAGCCTATCAATATGACAATCTATCAAAAATGTGTTGCACACACAAGTGAATATTAAAGAAAACATTTCAGTGCTTAGGAAAGGAAGTACGTGAACTCCACTTAGCCCATCACCAAATAGAAAAGTGTTTTCTTTTCTTTTTTTGGAAGTTTTTACATTGACAAAAAGCGCCTTCTCTTCAGAAACAGAATGCAGTACATCCTGCAACATCCACATTCCTTTCCCTTTTATCTGCAGTGAACTAAGGTCATTGTTTTTATCCCTCAGCCGTGTTTATAACCCAGAGTGTGTTGTCAGAGCTGGTGCCAGAGACGAGCACTGTGGGAAAATGAGCAGGGCTTTCGTCAGGTGTTCTTCTAAGTTAGCCAAGGTCACTTCCTGAAATCTATCCTCCCGTCAATACTCAGCCCTTTCCAGTGGTCGATATGTTCACATTCCACTACAGCCCAGTCCCTGCAATGCAGAGTGCTCTGCATCCATTCATCCTCTATTACGCAGCCTGAGAGAAACAGCTTGATGCCTCTACAGTCAGTGTCTAGTAAAACAGTTGGTTACATTATGTGTTACATTACACATAGCACATGTACTTTTTAGCCATTGTCCTCCTCTTGTAACTAGTAAGAGTACTTTATCAAGTAGACCAAATTTCTCATCATGTTTGGCTAAAATGTTTCCAGACCTTTTACAAGCCATTGCAAATATTTTACGTTTATCACTGAAAAAGTACAGCCCACCAAAACAAAGCCACAAAAATAAAGTCTGTTTTGTTGAAAAGAACACTAATATACTCACAGGAATTAAATTTTTGAACACAGCTCTCAAGATCTGTCTTTTTTAGGTGCTGCCATCTAGTGGAAGACTATTCAATTGCTTTAACGCCATCGTCACTGACAACAAAGCCAAATTATTTTGCAGTAATATAATAATTTCCAGAACAACAACAAGGTTCACTAACCCAGTACATTAATGCTGTGTTTCACTAGACCTGAGTCACTTAATATCAGGTACTTTTTGACTTACCATTAAAATTATCAGACTTTTCCCATATTTTCTCTTTTAACATTCAATAACAATATAAGATTAAACGTCACATAATTCCACAGAGTATTTTCTTTAGAGCATTCTCTCAAGACCAAGTAGGGAATTGAACCGCAGTGTCCTCACAAAAATAGTTCTGGTTGAAAAATCAACCTTTTGTTCATACACACATACACATAATACATAACTATAGATTAGTTGAGGTTGAGTCATGTATTGGCGACAGCAGGAGCCGTATGATTTATTCATAGCTGGCAGCGGTAAGTCAAAAAGCCATTACCAGGCATTAAAATGGAGACACCTCACATTACTCCTACATGAATAATAAATGCTTAATAGATGCAGTCGAGAGTGTGTGTTTGTGTCTGTGTATCTGCATGTAATGTATGTTTGTCACATACATTGTACAACAAATTATTGCGGTTACTGTTGATGGTAAATATAGCATTTATGTCATAATAACATTCTGTCTTTATTTTGATTAGAAATACTTGAGTCCAAATAAAGTAGCAATCTTAGTGTTCACTTTCTTATTCACCAAACCACAATTACCCATGTGTCAAGAGAAGGTAAGGCCAAAATAATGGTTTGGGGCCCAGATGCAGCTCGTTTGGCTTTTTAATTCAGCCCACCAAACCTGTCCAAATTGTTAATAATTCATATTATTATTAAAGGTCCGGCTTTGCCATTCAATGCCAGGAAATTCTCAATTGATAGCATAGACAAAGCTAACATTTTTAGCGTTTAGTCATTACGAATTACTTTTACATAATTTGGAATTTCCCTGACATGTGGTCAGGTGTAGATAAAAAAAGAGAATGAGGTCATACACCTCTTACCTCTGACAAAAAACAGCTGTGTTTCCTATAGTGTCATCACTCTGCTAATAAATCATACTAAATATATTTCATACTTTGCCAAATATTGTTAACACCCAACACTCAACAAAGATGTGATCTTTTTACTGCTCTCGTTTTGAGGCTCTTTGAAGTTTAGAATCGAACGATGCGTCATTGACAGAGATCTGTGGAAAAGCAGCAGGTGTGTGGACTTCCCGAGCATCCACAAAAATTGGAAAACTTCTAAAATGGCCAACCAGAAGGACATCTCCTCTCTTATCTAGTCTGTAGCAGTGTTCTCCAACCTTTTTTGCGCCACGGACTGGTTAAATGTCTTGTACTATTGGTTAAATGTCTTGTACTATTTTCACAATTGAAGGGTAAGATAATTACCCTTCAATTGTGTTATGAAATATTTTCCTTCCTATAAAATCTTCCTACACAAATTAACTGTGCATGTGCACAACAAGGATTTCTCAAGTGTGCACAGCCTATAATCTTCTGCTACCAGACTGGTAGAAAAAGTTAAAATCTTGTATCAATGATTCTGCGTCATTTTGAGTTTATTGTTGTTGTCTTCACTGAGAAAATATTTACATTATATTTCCATCTAGCCATTCTATTGTTCACCCACTGACCGGTACTGGTCCCCGGACCAGTGATTGGGGACCACTGGGCTATAGGACAATGTCCATCCATATATGGATCTTAGTTTGCTTATCCGTTACCTGGTCCATGGGGCAGCATCTCTATGACCTCCACCCAAATCAAACTGCACTGCACCAGCTCCTCATGAACCTTCACACTGGTGAGCCCACTAGGAGAAACCACCTCCCCTAACTCAGATTTAATTTTTCTTTCCAGGCATTGAACCCTGGAGTTATGAGATAATGTCAATAAGCAAAAACAAACAAAAAAAACATTGAATTAAAAGGATTTGACCAAACATGTTTACAAACACTTACAGAATACAGAATCAAATACAGAATGAAAACCACCAATCTACTGAATTATAGAATATAATTTGAGTCTACAGTTAACTACTACAAGTACTTTGACTGTGTGTTTACATCATAAACATGTTTACTGTTAACACTGTGATCTCATCAACCATGACTTCATTTTATGTTTTTCCAAAATGATCACACAAAACAAGGTGATAACAACCTCTTGCACGACTGGGTTTCACATCGTCGGCACCAGCAAGTCTGCCTGCCTGAGTGTAGATGCAATTTATATAGTCAATGTGTGTGTGTGTGTGTGTGTGTGTGGTGTGTGTGTGTGTGTGTGTGTGTGTGTGTGTGTGTGTGTGCTGTCTCTTATACACATCTCCCGTCATTCCTGGCTCCACACTGACGGCTGATGTCCTTGTGCATGACTCAGAGTAAGCCACATTACTCACGTCTGCAGATCTACCTGGCTCCAGAGCTACACTCACACTGAGAGGAATAAGAAGGTGGAGGGGGACAAAGAGGAACTGCAACCAAGATGCACATTGGTTCCTGGTGTCAGTACAGGCAGGATAAGTCGGGTGGAGAAAAAGACAAAGAGAATGTGAACAAAATGTAACTTAACGTAAGGGCTGATCCTAGACAAATATGAGGTCTTTCAACAATCACAGGTTTCAGCAGAGCCACAGAAACAGCAGTCTGTGCTAAACAAAGCCTCCTGTTATAATGTAGCACATCAGTAATGAACGCAGTAACCACCCTCACCCCCCCTTCTCTTAATTTGAACAAATCAGACATGAAGTCATTTTCAGCCGCAAGCAACAGCAGAAATAGCTTACATGTGGCTGTGAGATCATAGCCAGAGAGAGCAGAAATGATAACAGAGGGAAAAAGCCACAGGTTCTGAGTGTTTGCAGCAAGAAGCCTGCAGATTCAGCCTCACTGTTTGTGCTGATATACAAAACCCATGATACAGACTACACTACAGTATAGTAAAAGATACACTACACATACATAATGTAATGTATCCCGCACCGAATCATGAGTTCTGTATACCAGTGTGTCTCTTTAATGGATCACAATTCTCCCGTTAAGTCCCAGTAACTCAGTGGTTCTCACACTTTTCCTATCATTCCAACAAAATGGTAAAAGAAAGAATACACAAATTCCCTTTTATTTAAATTTACAAAAATTATATATCAGCAAAAGCTTGGCACTCATATTACTGACATACCATGCAAACATTGCGTTTAGATTATCAATAATATTAGTAATAATAACTCAGATGATTTTATCCAATGCAAAGTAGGTAACACAACAATATGGTTTATCACAAAGCAACTTAGCCAGTGCACGTGAACTCAAAAGAAGGTGGTTTTTGGAACAGTTAGTGAATACATCGGAGTAGATGCTTTAATGTACTGGTAAAACAGTAAGGCACTAACAAAAATAGACAAAAAAAAATCCTCGGATTTCACCGGTCCCACCTGCAATACCTACATGCCCCACTAGTGGGGTTCGCCCCTCACTTTAAGTAACACTGCAGTAGTTACTGGGAGTGAACCATGACAGGGTGACTTACAGTAGTTAGTAGCAGCATGTGTGATGTGAGAGGGATGAGGTACTGTCTGACCCTGAATCCCTGACTTCACTGGTGGTCCAGGATGTGGTTTCCAAAGGTGCAGACACTGGGATATGGGATATCCACTGCCTGCTGACTACAGCGGCTGGAGCAGTGTGTGTATGTATGTGTGTATTTTGATGACGGACTTGTTTAAATAATCTTTTCCGACATTTACACTAACTTTCCGAGCATAAAACCAAGGTGTATTGGAGGTTGAGATTAAATAGGAAGTCTGACGCGTTTAGTTATATTAAAATAATTATTTTCTAAAGAGGCCTTCTTGGTTGTTTGTTGGGACTGTACTGTAATAAAACATTATAATGTAGGTTCCAATATGTGTTTACTTTATGTAACAAATGCAAGAGAGAAAGAGATAAAAGCTGGAGGAACAACTTAATGTCACACAATTAGCAATTAATTATGTTATTTAGCTGTAGCCAACGACTCTATATTCACTCGTTTTGGTTTAATACTTAACCAGCACACACTGGTCTGTGTGGTAAAAGGGTAACTAACCCAGCACACAATGTTTTATTAAAGATATTATTTTTTTTGGAAACGTTTTATTAATTTAATTTTCTACCTGTGGTAATGGTAACCCCCCCTCTTAGCTTCGCTAGGCTAAGCTAGCACTCCAAAAGCTCTTCGAACTTCCTTTTTTGAGTAATTTTAGATTTGATGTACCGCCACCTACTGGGCCACTTGTCCTCCTGTCCTACTGTCATCTCAAATATACGCAAAAATAAATAATAGACATAAACTATCCTGATTGTGAACACTAATGGTCCACCACATCATCATTACACAACAATATTATGGTCCCACGGTGATTTTCCATAAAAATCCTGCAATATAAAACAGCAGCAAACACATTTCTGCATTGTTTACCAGAGATGAGTTGCTGCGGTGGTCTATATAGCTTCTTTATTGAGGGTGGAACCTGCTGAGAGAGCTGCTCTACAGAGAGAGAGAGTGAGAGAGAGAGAGCATTAGAATGACATAGGCAGATGTCAGCAGCATCAGCTGCTTCTGTAAGCATTTTGTGCTCACGTACACTCACACTGACACCGAGGTTGACAATGGCAGTGCCTCAGCCTTGGACTCTCTCACCGTCCATGTTTTTTTGTCCATTCATTTACTTTCTAAAACTCGACAAAGTAAGAGACCTGACACTGTGGTGCACTAATGCTGACTCGACTGCAGCAATGCTCGTCTGGATTTCGGCAGTAGGTGGCAGCATTCAGTCATTTAGCACCTTGATGGGTTAAGTGAGTTCCATTTTAGGGGAGGGGGCATTCAAATCAAACCAATTCATCACCCTCACAGATTTATTTATTTACATAAAATCTAATGTGAAAAAACCGAACAAGATAAAAACAGCAAAAAAAAAAAACAACGCATAAATGTTGTTGGTGACATTCACATCAGTGCCAGTTCTACAGTTTTAACCAAAGACTCTGGGAAGACTGGACACCCCATCCTTTCTTTGTCTCTGTTTGACAGTCATCTGCTGGTCTAGACACCTGCTCTCCCAACACTGCGGTGAGTAACACACTGGCAGCCATGATGACGTGCATTGCATTAAAGTGGATTACCTGAGACCTGGGATTCCACCTCATCACTGGCCTCACAGACTCCAGTTTGCTTGTCGTCAAAATTCCCCAAATCGCAAAATCCAGCTTTTATCCATTTCATAAACATATTGGCTGCAGTTTGAGAACAGCAGTATTACACACTAATGAGAATCGGAGCTGTCAATATTCTGGTAACCTTGGTGAATTCTTGTCTAATTTATAGTTACTATTCTACAAAATATACATGAGTTATTTCTGCACTATTGATAATTGTACGATATCTATCGGCTAAGATATACACTAGCAGTGCTTTGTCCCAGAGGGGCTGGGAGGGTGGATGTAGAGACAGATGTCCCCCACCACCAGAGAGGCATCGAAATAGATAAGCAAGTGAAGATAAATGTATAGTTGTTTGGATGGATGGATGGATGGTTCAGTGGGTGGGTAGGATGGGTGGATAGATGGATGGATGAATGGATGGATGGCTGGATAGATGGATGGTTGGATGGGTAGATGAATGAATGGATGGATGGATGGTTCAGTCGGTGGATGGATGGTTGGTTAGATAAACAGCATTGTATATCTATATCTATCCACTAGGGATTTTTTTTTTCACATCTTAGAAGTTCACATTTTTGGTGGTTCAATTACTTATTGTTCAGATATGACACAGTCAACAATGTAATTTCTTCATTAATGTTCAGTAATGGTCCAGGATTTAGGAATAAAATCTATTGATTTTGGTCACAAAGGTTTGAATATGAGTCAGATGGGAGTGGTGGTCAAGTGGTTACGGAATCGTGGGTATTTTTGATGTGGACAAAAAAATCTCCCGGATGAGACAAAATCAAGCCTCCACTTGTTTCCTCAAAAAGGGGGTGTGGCCAACAACTAGCCAAGAGGATAGCGCTGTTCCATACAATGCCTCAGTAACAGATGTGGCTACAAAATGTGAGCACCTGGGCCTGAGTCCAACATTTTGAAGGAATTCATACCACACCTGCTGTTTCATCTCTGATAATCTGAGCAGCGAGGCCTTCTGGCACGACCCTCCTCCATAAATTAATCTATTTAAAAGTGTCGAGACCTCCGGATGGCTGCAGGCCTGACATGTTCGTCCAATCAAAAAACTCTTTAAAGTCTCTCATCCTGTACTTCTGAGAAAGATCTTTGAAATCTAATCTGTAGTGAATCTGAATGACACAGCCAGTGGCTGGTGGAGCGAGTGACGTCTCGGGGGTTGACATTGTGCAGAGCGCAGCCTTCGTACAGGGCAGGCGTCCTCTCATCACACGGGGACAGACTGCCCACTTGCGTGAGAGATGGATAAGGGTGAGAGATAGGTTAGAGTCAGAAGGAGAAACTGCAGTGGGTGCATGCTGCCAGAGCTCCGGGTTATATAAGGACACGAGTTTTCCATGGAAAAAGAAGGGCAAGAAATGCTGTTTGGAGTGTGTGGAAAAGTGTGGAATGCTCTGCTGACGTAACTTTCGAGCAGCGAGTGTGTATAATTAGTGTTTGTGTGCGTGTGCGTGTGGAGGGGGGAGATGAAAGCGTGTGAGAAAGAAGAAACAGAAGGAGAGAGGAAGGGAGTGTGGGCATGTTGTTTAAAAAAATTCACGTACGCGAGTGAATTTCGGTTCCATGTGCAAGTGGAAAAGTGTGGAAAGAGTGCGACGGCCTGCTGACGTAACTGTGGAAGGCCTGAGAGAAGGCGCCAGGCTGCCCCTTCGCTTTCGATGTGTCTGGTAACAATCAGCCACCGTGAGAGGGCAAATACACGCTCAAACGCACACATGTGCAACACACATTCCTACATTATTAAGTGTGTCAGACAGACGGGATTTACTGCCTTACAGTGACCAGACATTTGCCCTTGCATAAGAAACATCAGATACATGTGTGCAATTACCACAGGGTAGTAATACTACTTAAAACAATGAGTTCTAACATGAGCTAAAAAAGAAAACACAATCCCGGGTCTCCATAGAGAATTCCCGTCCTGCAGAGTTCCTGCATTCCGTTCCTCATCCCATCTTTCAACGACGTTCACCTTCAGTCATTCAGGTTGGGTCAAACTTTGATGGTTGCTCAGGTTTCAAGATCATTTCCTCTTAAGGTGCCAAAAGGCTGGTCAACACCTGACACTGATATACAAAGACTGAAGAGACGCTGATGTGTCTTGACTGAAATAATGTTTTTGAACCTTTGGGAATCATCTCCTGGTGGAGACAAAGAAAAGAAAGTTATACTTTAGTGATCCCAAATTTGGGAAATGATTGTGTTTGAAACAACAGTATGCTCTCTCTGTTTTGGAGGCAGGAGTTCTTACAGCTACACTGGAACAGACGACTACTTTGAGGGGCTGGTATGGTGCAGTGTGAATTGGATGGCAGTGATACAGACTGAAGCCCCTGCAATCCAATAAAGGATAAACAGACAAAGGTTTGATGGATGTTGTTTATATTTTTTTACTGACTTTCATGAACATAAACCTACAAGATACTGATGTGTTAACATCACTGGGTGGAAGAGACTTCATCTAATGATGTGACTCAGAAGATGAGACTCTAAGCCATGTGGATGAAGTGGCCCAAATGTCAATTACAACATTACAACATTCTGACTAAGACTTGGTGTTAGTCCTTATGTGACCCAAGAACAGAGCAACGTCTCTGGTCTCTTCCAGCAACACGATTAAATCAGAACATGCTGTTTCACATTTCTCTAGGAAATGTAGATTCTGTAGATCATAAAAACCTTAATAGACACATAGAAACAACAAAATGTCTTCATATAAATTTTATATTGTGATATCTAGAGATACAAATAATCTGAAAAACAATTCCAAGACATGAACCATCCATTCATTCTTCATCCTCTTCCCCTCCACCTGGTCTCAGGGGAAGCAGTCTCCACGACTGCCACCCAAATCACTCTACTCCATAGTATGTGGGTGGTGAGCCCACTGGAAGTTATGTGGGTCAGGACGGTGCTATGATCAGAGCACCTCAGTGTCAGCTGGTGGATTAGAACCTGAAGTCTTGTGGACTCAAGTCTGGTATTGAGATAGGAGTAAATATTTGAGACAAGGGCAATAAAGTGTATGTACTTCCGCCTCCTCTCCCGTTAATTGCACAACACAATTGGCCACTAGTCCCTGTCTCCCAGGTGAGAACCCATAAAAAACACATTTACACCTTAATATTTACTGTACCATTTGTTTTATTGCATATGTAAATTAATTGTTATGGTTTTGTGTGTTTTTCAAGAAAAGAACTCATACTAAAACCTCATATAGTATATATTCAATCATTGTGTTTGTGTGTATGCATATTTTCATTGTTAAATTTATCATTTGAAATGTTTTTTTTTTAATTGAGATTCAAAAATTGAGTTATTGGCTCAGTCCAGGCATGAATTATCCTTAAATCATTTTGTGAAACATATGGTTGCAGATTTTTGTCATACGTATTGTATATAGTCTACAGTCATGGAAAAGAAATGAGACCACCCTGCTGTTTTCTTCAATTTCTTTTACAATAATCACAAAAACATGGTCTGTCTAAAAGGATTGCTTTTGGGACTACAATGCCATTGTCAATGCAATAGCCAACACTACAATGTAAGATAATGTAAGAACTGAAGTGGTTTTGATTACTATTAAGAAAACCATGAAACATGTCTAGATATCAGCTCTTTTTTTAATTGTTATCATTATATCTTATATTACATCCAAACAATCTATTAGAACCAGGCAATAAAATGAACAAAACATTGAAGAAAACAGCAGGGTGGTCTAATATTTTTTCCATGACTTGTATATAGTCTAGTATTGTCTAATGGGATTTACTATTTATCATATTACACATTAGCAGAGGCAGAGATCTCATGACTGCAATTTGTAACATCTGACAAACAAACACAGACACATTGACTGGACCTGCTGGTAATGCCATTATTTCTCCATGTCTTTTGTTGGATTCAGTGAAACGCTCATTATGACAGTATTGTAGTCAGTGAAAAAGGACTGAGGGCTGACTAAACTAAAACGGTGCTCCAGGAACAGGGCTTTGTTCGTGGACAGATGGGTTTTGATGATCCACAGTGAAATTCCAACATGACATCATGAAACCAAAACTACCTCTGCAGCCAAGGCCCCCATCATGCAGGCCCACTGAATGGGAGTCCTGCTGGTTTTGGATGGTGTTTTTGTGTAACGTGGCTGCACTCTGTCCTCTGGGCTCAAATGCCTTTTTTGTCCTTCACTTGCTCTCTCTCTCTCTCACACACACACACACACACACACACACACCACAACCTCACCTCATTCTCTCACAGCCTGGAGGTAAGCGTTCTTCAAACACATCACGTCATAGGCAAACACCACACCCTGGCCAACCGCCCTTCAGTTCCTGTACTAACGGTTGGATAAGAAAAGAGGTGGAGCCGCCCAAACCGTGGGTGAGGACCTGAAGGCCAATCACATTTTGACTGGTATTGGCAGAGACAGGAATGAACTGAGGTGTCAGTCTGAGTGAAGACCCAGGAGAACAGAGCGATGTTCCTGAGAGGAGTGGCTTCCAGACAGATTTATGTCCCTCTGATGTCTCTGCAGCCTCCCTTTAATCTTTATGCTCCAATAGACTCATGTCACCACCATACTACATACACGTATGTATGTATGTATTCTGATTATTTACATTTTATTTGCTGGTGGCAGTGGTGGCCTAGCGGTTAAGGATGTGGACTTCCTCAATGCTTCAGGTTTGAATCCACCACTTGCCAGGTTGCCACTGAGGTGCCCTGAGCATAGCACCATCCTGACCCACATAACTTCTTGTGGGCTCACCACCCACAGGAAGGCTCACAATATGGCATAGTGTAAATTGTGGTGAAAGCTGCTCTTGCAACCCAGGCAATGGACGGGCAGATGAGATGAAGAGAATGAAACATTTTTTTTACAAAACCAAAATGTGATGTCTCCATCATTGGTGTGGAACGCCATGGTTCTCCACCTGGGCAAGTTCAAGTTGCGGTTAGAAAGGTTGGCAACTTTCTCTGGGACGAGTCAATGAATAAAAGCGTGCAATGGTGGATGTATGGAAAAATGTTTTTTTTAAGGAACCCATGATTTATGTGATAGCCTTCATTACATGTAAATCATTGGGGACATTTTAGGATATGAGTTGACAGAAATTTGAAAAATAAGTATCACTCAAGTTTTAGTTAC
This sequence comes from Paraplagusia blochii, assembly GCA_016785265.1. Classification (NCBI taxonomy): domain Eukaryota; kingdom Metazoa; phylum Chordata; class Actinopteri; order Pleuronectiformes; family Cynoglossidae; genus Paraplagusia; species Paraplagusia blochii. The sequence goes on from JAFBJS010004938.1 coordinate 71,955, forward strand.
GGTAGTTTAAAACAAAACCAAGTAATTAACCCATCAAAACATGATATGCAACTACCCAAAGGTTTGTGTCCCAGTCTTTGGGATGTACAGTGTCAATTTATCATAATCATCTGATGAGGCTGTCTAGCATACGTTGTGTATTGAACCCTGTTGAGGCTCAGCTTCAGTGTGACAGCACCTAAACACCTTATATATCCAAAACTGAGCATTTTAAAAGGTACAGCTATTTTAAAACAAATAAAATGGTTAGGCACTAATGTGTGTTAGCTACCTATGAGACCACAGACAAAGGCAGTTTAGGTTTAGCTTACTTTAGTCCAATTGATAACGTAATCAAACTATTTTTGTGAATTTTAAAAATATAAATGTCTGGATAACATGTCTTGGCTCATTGATTTAAAAGCTGCTCTCAGTTGAATAATTCACGGTATCCTATCCACAAACGGAAGCAAGTGGCACAGCTGTTGTCTGGATGACAAATCGATGGAAGAGCCTTTTGTGGTCAAGTGGTGTTTGTTAAACACAAAATCAATAGCAGGACTCCAGGACTTGCTGAAACTATGGTGCTCTATTCAGGTTTTACTTGGATTTCCCCTTGATGATGACGCTTGTGGAACGCTCACAAGGGAACAAGAAGAAAAACAAAAATAAAGAAACAACGAGCATCTTGTATTTTGTCATATCTGTATTTTTTGTCTCATTTTCACAAAACATGTACAGGGGAAGGAAAAGCTTTTCAATAGAACCTGAGGTATTTTTGCATCAAGCAGCCTAAGGTATCAGGATATTCTTAAAAACTCATCTAAATCATCACTGTTCTTAGATGCATTGCTATTTACACAATAATAATAATAATAATAATAATAATAATAACAGCAACTTTAGCAAAAGGGACAGCCTGCATCATCTTTGTTACACGTCATAAATAATTCCAACATTTTTAAATACAGGGGAGGAGGACGAAGAAAAGTTGCTTCATAGGATCACAGAAATATATCTGAGCCAGCTGTAGCTGCAGCAGCACAAGGTCAAAAGGTTAAAAAAAACACACCTAATGAAGGTCATAGGGGGAGAAAAAAACAAAACAAATAAAAAATAAATAACTAATCTCTCGCACCAGGAGGGCAAATTTCGGATCTTTTCTATTCATTATGCTATTTTTCACGATCAAAGCTTTGGGAAAGAAAATTGAAGTGAAAGTAAAAAATGTAAGAGCTATAGAAAGCAAGGGAGCTTTAATGTATTGTGCTGATGTACCAGCAGCTATGTACCCTGTGTCGGGTTTGGCTCACTCAAAGATCCCCTGAGAATAAAAAAAAGGGAGTGTGTTTGGGCCTATGCTTTACAGCTGTAATATAAGTGCATACAGTTCATGGGTATGTGTACGTGTTGGTTCCAGCTTTGGTTGGACGCAATGTATTGAGAACAATGACCGATGCCACTAGAGAGGACACCGGACACCTGATGTTAATAAAATGTTGTAAATGTATGAAAATTTTGTGTGAGTGAACACAACTTGTGGCTACTTTGTCTTTTTGTGCACAGAAAAAAAATATGTCTCAGTCGGATGACCCCTTGGGGACAGAGATACAGAGACCCTGCTCTTTCACTGGTGGGACATCTATGTCCTCCTCCTCACATACTCACACCTCCTTACGTTGCTCAGGTGTGAACGAAAAGCAAAAAAAAAAAAAAAAATCCCATACATTATTCCCCAACAGAAGGAACAGCTCATATTGCTTACTTTAGTTTGATAATTGTGTGTATTTGTTTGAGTGTGTGTTCATAAATACCATACAGCACATAATAAAAACAATAATATTAAAAAAAGAAGAAAAAGAAACACAAAACATTATATTATTTCTCATTACCAGAATGAACCGATACAATAAATTAAAAAATAACAACAGAAAAGTCCACTAGGAGTCCATTAAAATTCCTATATTTATATATATATTTATAATGTATGTATAGCATTTGTCTGTCTGCAGTCAGCCTTTCTGGTGCATGCTCAGTGGTGGCTGAAATTGGTGATTGGGAGCAATGGGGGAGGTTTGGTGAGTGGGAATAAAAAGAAAACTTTCATCACCATCACCTAAAAAATTCCATCCTATCAGACTACTAACACTGGAGACGGGGACACTGTGCTTTATAGGATGTTGTCACTGAAAGTCTTTAAACCCAGAGTCAGAAAAATAAGGTGAGAATCCTTCATTTTTTTTTTTTTTGGAAAGCGGTGCCACATTTTGATTAAGTCTGCAGGATCTCCTTGCCTTGTGCAGTGAGCGACATGAGGAGACGGTGCTTTAAGGAGTTTGTTGTCAGTCTTTGCCTTGTTTCCTGCAGCACATTCAAGAACTGGGTAGAAGGGACGAGTGCGTGCAAGGTTTTGGAGGATTTCTGACACCGAGGTTGAAGGGAAGAAACAAGCGCAATACACCCACTGAAGCACAGCTGACCACAGTCAGGAAGTTCTTGTCCGGACTTTTTCAAAATAGATTCTCGACGATCAGTATTTACTGTGTAATTTTCTCATTTTTTTTGCTCAGAAACAAGAATTGTTTTCAGTACCTAGAGGAGCACCCCACCCCCTTGTCTTTTAAACTCCATCTTACTAGGTCCACTCTCGCCCCCAAGGGGACAGCTTTGATAAAGTCCTTATCTGTCAGGACACCTCAATGATCTCCATGCTTCCAGAGAAACTTGACTGTTTCCCAATCTTTCCCAGTTCCTCTCTGGACCTTGTTTCGGAGATTCCGTCCTCAAACTCCATCTGACAGCTGCGTCGATTAAACTGCTTCTCTGAAGCCGTGCCGCCGTTGTTGGAACTGTTTGACGAGGACGACAATGACGACAATGATGACGAAGAGTCTCTCTGCGTTTGAGATTTGTCTCGTAACCGCACACCTTCGCTGCACCCAAATGCCACATATGCCGAGCTGCTCCCAAACCGCACTGTGGCCTCCCCTCCGTTTCCTCCACCACTGCCTCTTCCCAGATCCATTTCTTTATCACCTCCCTCCCCGGGCCCAAAGTGCCAGGGAGCATCTGTGGTAGGTGTAACCGGTGTAACAGGAGTAGTGGCCTGGACAGTGTCTCTGTGTTTGGTCCACATGACGCCAGACCCTAGAGTGGGCAGAGAGGGTAGTGAAAGGAGCAGGGAACCCTTCAGGTTCTCCTCTAGGGTGGGACTTTTGTGGTCAAGCGACAAACTGAGGGTCTGTGGAGGTTGGTGTGGTTGTGAGTGTAGTGGAGAATTGCTCGAACTGTGCTTTGGTTTTCTCCTGGGTCTGGATGACGAACGACAGATTTCACTTCCTCCCAGCCCTAACCCTCCGATGCTTCCGCCACTACCTGGTGAGGGGAACGGTGAATCTAAGGAGCTGGGGCTGTCAAGGATGGGAGATGGAGAGCAGACCCCGTTGGAGATTCCTGTTCCTGGGCTGTCGAGCTTGCAAAGCTTGGGGACGTCTTCGGAGTGTGTGGGTGCCAAGATAGGGCAGTGGGATCTGCTGGGGGAGTAGACGGACTTAATGTCTAAGGAAAAAGATCGTTTGAGGCGGTTGGTGTCCATGATTCTCTCTGCGGAGAGGTGTAAGCCGTTAAAGCCCTGCTGGAGAGAAGTTGGCAATGGAAGCTTTGGTTCTGTTGGGTGGTGCAACTGCGCCGCAGATGAGTCGTAGTTGCTGTGATGACCATTTGTCTCAAAACCTGTACTAACACCATTGACCTCTGAGCAAGACTTGGTGTTGTTTTCAGAGATTTTCTCATCGGATGCTAAGGCCTGAAGTAATCGGAGGCCCTTCTCAAACTCCAGCAGCTGACCAAGGAAGTTGAAGTTGGGGGATATGGACGGTCTTCTATCTTTTACAAACCTAGCAAGAAACAAAGATGAAATTATTATTAGATGGTGCCAGGTAAAGCATTAATAGTACCTGCCACGTTTTGTGAATGAGAAACAGCAACCTTAGCTCAGCTGGCGGTACATGGGAGGTGAAAACATACCTGTAGGCATCATCAGATGACAAGCCCATTGTCTTCATGATGTATGCAATGGCGATTGTTGCTGAACGCGAGATTCCAGCCAGGCAATGCACAATGACTCTGCAGTTTGACACCTTGGCTTTGTCTGGGCAGGGACGCAAAAGGAAGAGAGAGAAAAGGTGAGTACACACAACAATACACAACACTGCAGATCCCTGACAAGTCTCATCTTCACAACACAGTCTCAAGAGGCAGCCAGTGTCTATTGAAGCTACCAGACATTTCCTGTAAAAGCATGGGTGGGGGGTCAAGGGTACGGATGCGTTATACGGGAGGCTATTGTTGCCCGGGCTGCACGTGAACCGTTTTCAACAGTGACAATAAACAGATTTGTTGGATTGTATATCATGGCATTCTTTAACACATAACCTGAGCTCGATTTACGTCCCCGTGAAGACTCTTAGCTCAGCTTCTATTATGCTCTGCCCTCATAATCCTTGTCGTCACATTATCTTCTCTTACCTATGAATTCGTTTGTTTTGTCGAGCCATGGAAGCAGCTTCTCACAGTAGTTGTCATTGACTGGGATGCGCATGAAGTGACTCTCACTTATGAAGTCCGGCTTGGGGCAAGTGTTGCTCGCATTGAGCACGTAGGTGATCCCATTTTGAGCCATCAGGTCCTGCAACAGAACAGACCAGACAAAACATGTTTATGATTTGTTGCTACAGGATAAAGGCAAGGAGGGATACGTTGATCAAGATAGGAAGAGTATTTCACCTTGTTGAGGACATCCTTCTGTGAACCCAGGTACAGGTGTGGCAGGATGCGAGTGGGCCCCACATTAGCCACAGGTAAGCAGGGTTGTGACAAGCTCATAGGCAGAGCAGTGGCAGGTTTCCCTTCACACAGGCCAGGGAAACAAGAGGAGAAAGCAGCAAAACCTCCTACAGAGAGAGAGAGAGACAGAAAGAGAAAGCGGTGTTAAGGTACGCTGAAGGGTTTTTCACCACAACTGTCAGAGACCACCGTGCAAACATCACTACAACTGTAAACCACCATTAGCAAAGCAAACAGATGCTCTGCAAACTTTCCATGGTGAACCTGGGCTACCATGCGTCTGCTACCAAGTCTGGCTTTGACTTAGTCAAACAGTGGGGAGACAGCCTTTCTCTCTGATCTCCTGTGTTAGTGTGATCTTCACTGTGTGCAGAAGCTAGGAATGTGCGTCTGGCTCTTTAAGAGGCAGGCGGCTCCACTTTCAGTGTGTGTGTGTACAGAGCTCTGTTTCCTGCATGAGCTCATGTCCTGTGGCAGTGCAATGCGTCAGGCCCAGGGAATGAGAGCGGCCACAGGTGCAGAGCCAGAACGGAGGTCCTGTAACGTCCCGCTGACAACACACACTCGCCATTCACTTCTGGAAGACACTATCTGATGACATGATCACACCCTGGCAGTTAACATATGCTCCCTATTCACTCTCACTGTCTGTCAGTCTTTGTTCAGCCAACGCAAATATACACATGGCTCTACACACTCATTACCTCTGCAGTACTGGTGTTGTATAACTACAGGGTGGGGGCCAGTCAGGGGAGGTGTGTGCCATAAATGTGTGATGACCTCGCTGAGTTTACAGTAGGGGAGGGAGGTGTCTAAAGGACACCCTGTGCTCCACAATCACAGAGTGAGAGTGTGGTACATGACATCACAGGCACAGACAGAACACTATGGACAAAAGTTAAAATGTCCAAAACTGAGGTCTCCTCTTCATCAAGAGTGCACTGTTCCTTTAAGAGCAGAGTGAATGAGGCCTGTCTGTTTCCAGCTATTAATGGCAACCAGCTAAGCGATGACATCACCTCTCCACATGGGGGGTTGTGGGGAGGGGTGGAAGTAAAGATAGATGGACATATTTAGCATGAGCTTTGTGTTCATTGACTCTACATGAGGTTACAGGCCGACTTCTGTGGGACAGTCTTGTGAGGGACCGAGTCTGTAACTTATCAGACATGCAGAGTCCACAGTTGGACTAAAGTAACAGAGAAGCTTCACCGCAGCCTCTTTCTAGTGTTACGGCCTCACTAATTGATAAAACAGACATTGGAAAGTTAGTCATTTAAAGGATTTCCTCTACGTTACTCTGTTCTCAGGCTGCTAGTGTGAAGTCAGTGTATAAATACTCAAGCAAAACAACGGTGCTACATATAGACCTCCATCACAAAGTGTATCTATGTGAGGAAGCTGCTCAAACAACAGGAAAGGCCTTATGTCACACATCAACCATTTCCCTTCCATTGCAAGTACATTGTTAGAGAGTTGTTAGAAAGACTGAAGACAGGATGCTCTGCGGGACCGCCGCCTTTTGTGTGAGTGCGTCGTAACGCTGAGGAGAAAGTGTTTTTTTGTGTGTGTGTTTGCACAAGAAGGGAAGTGAACACATGAAAGAAAATACCATCCTAAAATACAGGTGCCCCTGGGAATGATGGGATTCAGAGGTATGATTACTGACATGGAAATGACAGCAGTGGGGGTTTTTCTGGGCAAGTGAGTGAGGAAAGAGTTACTGGCATGAAGGGAGTCAGAGGGAAGCGATAAGACAGTGATTACACAGTGACACTACGCCAAAAGAATTACAACACCCTATGACTGGTCACAGCCGTGCATGAGGTGATGGTGTTATGTCTCGTTGTCACCTGAACCTTAGGTGGACAGGATGAGGACAGGCAATGAAGTTGATGACAGCTGACATATCACGTCTCAAGTCATTAAGGTGGAAAAAGGACACACTAGTGGAAAATTACTGTACAGTAGGGGTCAACAAGGTTTACTTCAAGTACACTTAGTAATATAAAGAACTACTTACTTAGACAGACAACTAGATGGAAAATATAATGCTACTACGTCAAGTTCTTGGACACACAACAGCATGTTTTGAATGTTTTAATGCAAAGAACAGTAACGTACAAGTTTTAGACCTATTTTTTTTGGAACATACAAATATATGGGTGCCATAGGTAGTCCACATTAGGAACTCCCACAATAGAAGCGTGGAGTTTGTTACTTATTTAACTTGTTTTCTGGTACAAAAGATAATAAAACCATGTGATCTAGTAGAGAAGCTGTACATTTACCATTACTGTTGTTTTTAACCTTAAATTTTTGATTAAATATACACAAAACTACCAACAGCTGAAAGTAGAGTAACTTTGCCCATCATTGGCTGGAACTGTTGAAACAAGATAATATACTATATAAGTGCCATCCCTTATTGGAAAGTAAATGGAGTTGAAAATCTTGAAAAAAAAAAGGAAAACTTCTTTCTCCTGTCTCCCAATAATTAGTTAGTAACACTCAATGACTGCTAGAAAATGAATCATCCTCTCATTGAATGACAACTGCAGCCATAACAAACGTCCACTGCACACATGCACATAGATGCCTCCCCTCCATTAAACAACGACACATTCATCCATTCCGATCTTGACACACATACAAAGTTCATAGATAAGCTAACAGAGCATACATTCACACTGAGGTCAGTGAAATTACCCTGCAACACACACCAGCCCAGCTGTCCACCACCATTACGTCAATGTGTCAACAGGGAAGGATGAGTTCATGTTAAACACGGCAAGTTTGTCAGCAGTGAGTAATAGACACGTGGCAGCTCTACAATAATTGGACGGACATCCATGGAAATGCAGTAAAATTCCAGTAGGAAATATTTTAAAAAAAATCATTTCGCTGAATTTAAAACTTTAAAAACCCTTTGGGGACAAAATGTTCCTGCTGGTGTAAAATCCCTTCCAAACGGATGTTGATGTTTTAAAAAAAGACGTAAAGTTTCTGCATGACTAAATTTCCTTTTTGCACTGCTACATCATACGTCCCAATGACTGGAAAATGAAGTCGGGCAGGATATGACTAGTCCCACTCTGAACATGGCGCTTTGAAAAAAGGCCCAGTATGGGCTGGAAGAAAACACACAACCAGTAAAGAGGGCACTGTGTCACCAGAAGCAGTGCTAGCCAGCGGTGACTTCCTTTTTCCGTTTTTCTCTGCCCACAGCCTCCCTTATGCAATGACTTCTTTTCCTCTTTCGCCCTATCACAGCCTAGTACTAAGATCGTCTTTGTCCGCCGGTGCACAGCGTGCAAGTTGCTCTGATGATCAGTCACTAGGAACTATTTATTCTTTTTTAGAAGCACAGGTGATGATTTATCTGACAATAATGTGTTTTTGGTACAAGGCTTTTCAGGGAGAGAGGGATGGGGGCTGCCCTGTTGATGGATTGATGGAAACAAGTGAGATGAATGAAAATGAAATAGCTGATACACACACACACAACACCTGCTGGTTGTTAATGGAGGTGGTGCAGTTACATCAATGCTGCTGCTGGTACTGCTGAATGCCTCATCAATACACACTTACCCCCTCTTCCCCTCCCTCTCCTCTGCTGTGTCTCGGTGTCTCTGCTTTCAGCTGCCCTCTTTACCTCGGCAACACACACACACACAATTACGGCCATGCTATTCTTGTTAGGATACATCATTTACTTGTTTACTTACTACGTTTACTTACTCATCAGTACAGTCTAGCACAGGGATGGGCAAACTAAGGCTTGGGGACAGGAAGCGGTCCGTTTGGTTCGCCAAACTTGTCCAAATGATGTTATCATATCCTCCACGTTCATCTGCCTATGTATCACAGCAGTCATCTAAACCGCCACCCAAATCACACTACACCCTACCAGCCCCTAAATCTTTCTGCATGTGGTGAACCCACTTGATTTTATAAAAGTAGTTGGAGCTCATCTTAAAACCTGAACAGTGATCAAATGCATACTATACTATAATTATTATAGTACCTTTTTACTGCAATATCCGCATGTCCCCAAAAGATGGCACAGAAAAGGTGGCCTCTCTGGCAAATATAAGAAAAGTCTAGTCTAGCAATTTTAGTTTAGCAATCAGAACCTTATCAGTAAAGCTACCCATAACCCCTGAAACCTTTTTCTACATTTGACCTCCTGGTTCTACTCAAAACACCAGCCAAAGAACTGAAAGGTTGCGCCTCATTAAACCTGGGGTTTTGTTCTCATTAGAACTGCCTGTCTTAAAATATCATTACTGGTGCCAAAATTGGTCCTCAGGGGGTAATATTAAACACACACACACACACACACAATCCACCGCACCCCTGGGGGCATTGACAGACATGACGCCATCCTCTGTGCCCCTCCAGCTGCCCCCTCTACTATGAAGAACATTAGCATTTCAATGTGAACACCCCCCCCCGGAGCCCCCTCCCCTCCAGCTCCCAACATGACATCATTGCACACATGTCCACAAAGGCAGCGCTGCAGCCTGGAGAAACAACGGGAGTGCATCTGTTTTTAGGCAGACACACTGTGGGCTGCATCTGTCAGAAATGTGCTGATTGACAGGCCAACCAGAGGGATGAGGTCATTGCTTTGCACACAGCCAGATGACGGGCGGGAACAAATGGGTGATGAATATGTCATCCTGGCCAATGATTAAACCATGTGTCGTATCTGTATCTAACAAAGGCAGAGAGATAGCAGGAGCGTGTCACTTTGATCACACGCTGTTCCTGCAGAGACCCTTACTTCAGTGCAGTTCACAGGTCGATTTCAAAATAATCTGTAACAGGCACGTTTTCTATTTTGAGCTGATATCTCTGCAACTCTCTGTTTAGCACACACACACACACACACACACACACACACACACACACTTACCTAACTGTGTAAAGAGACGCAGGTGTTAAGAGCTGTTTAACGGCTGTAAACCTCCACTGATATGGCCTGTGTTTGTTGATTGCACATTCACTCCACTCCACACTCACATCCTCACAAGTGTATCCCGCTGAGGGTGTAACAAGAAAATAAGAAAATAATAAACGAATAAAAAGAAAAGAAGATAAGCTGCATCTTTTGTCAAACATGTTCAAATACATTAGGTTAAAACAAAGAGAGCAGACGCATAAGACACGGCTGAAAGCGGAGAAGAAGAGCTTTGTGGTTTACTTCTCAGCGACCCCACGCTGCAAGAGCGCGAGCGCTACGTCATCACATGGCTCTTATGTTTCTTCCTCAAACCTTTTTTCCCCCCTTTCCACATTTCCTTTTTATCTCTTTTGGTCTTCATGATGTCATCCACTTTAATCCCTTGTCTTTCTACTCTGTCTCCGTTAACACTTTAACTGCACACATAATGAGAGGGAAAAACAATTAGAGGGAATGGCTCAGTCTCTGTGATGTATGCTTTTAGCCTGCATGTCTGTGAATTTTTTTTTTTTAATTGAATTGACTTCAAGTTTAATTATCTCAATTTTTCCATTATATCACAGTTTCCTTTTTTTACATTAGCGTGAATCGTCCGTGCTTGTCAACAGTAAAGTATTCTTGGATGAATTCTTGCAAAATGACTAACAGAGTATTTGTCACTCTGGAACATCTATCATGCCAAAACTGTAACCCTAGTCTAACAGGACCCAGCTTTTCAGCATCATGTCATATCCCAGAAAGGAAACCCAATTCAAAGACATCAAACATGCAAGAAGGATAATCTCTTCATCTTTTGCCCAGGTGAATACACACCTCTTAGCTCTCGTCCCTCTTTCATCCGGCGGACCCTGATCTTCAGCCTCATGTCTGTATCTTGCAGGTCCGGCCAAAAGCAGTCCTCCACTGGGGCTATCACCACATCCAGAGGCATCCCCCAGAACACTCTCTGGTCTCTTCCCTCCACAGACACTCTTTTTTTAATGTTCTGGGGCTCCCCTTGTAGGGATGGAGCTACTGCCTTGTGTGCGCACTAATTTCAATGCTTCAAAAAAGCAGAAATTTCCCGTTCTGTGTCTGCCAGTTGAAGTCCTTTGACAAAAGAAATGCCTTCCTCTTGTGTCAGCTGCTCCAATGTCCAAGCAATGACTCCTGAAGACTTAGCCAAGTGCAAAAGAAGGATACACTTGAATCCAGCTACTTCCAAAATTCTGTGCAAATGCCACAATTTCCTCAAATGCTCCGCTGAGCAAACAAAGCAATTCTGCAATTTAGTAGAGAAAACGCTGACACGGAGCGAAAGAATGAAAAAAATAATAGCAAATATCTCAGTCTGGTTGTACGTGAGCACCAGCTGTACTCTGCCTACAGCTGGTTCACGGAGTGTCTCTGGGTCTCTGTGACCAACTCTCTGTCTCTGCGTCCTCAGTCAGAGTCCAGCCCACTATTGTCTTGCAGTCACTCATTCGCTCAGTGGCTGGTTTACACTCCTCCCTCTCAACTCCTCCTCCTCCTCCCCTCTGTGTGTGTATGAAGAGGATGACAGAGCTGCACTCTCTCCTCGAGCAATGAGGGTGAATGAGCTCACTTGCCGTGAGCTCAGACCCCGGTCCCCCGCCCCTCCTTCCTCTGCTACCTCCCTTACACCCTCCCTCTCATGCAGAGCCAGAGCTCCGTCATAGCTAATGTCTAAGGCATGTAACCACATTCCTTACTCACCCAACAAATATGCAGCCACCTCAGGGGCCTAGCAGCGAAGCAGGGCTCTATTCGAAGCTCGCTTAACAGAGACATCGATGCTGCGAGGGCATTGATCAGACTATATGTTAGCAGAAGCCGCGGTATTTTCAGAAATACTCTTTCATTCAGAGACTGAAGAGCAGCGTCTGATTCCGACTGCAAAAATTGTCTAAAGCCGAGTACTTCTTCATCATTTGTTCATCTATGCCCATGTTCTGGAGTTTGTCTTCCAGTCTTCAGAGAAGAGACGAGGGAAGAAAAGCCAAACTAATGAACTGAAGAAGGGGTGGAGAATGAAGTGCAAAGGCAAGGACAGAACTGTGTGAGGTTCCAGGAGGTGGTGTTTATAGTTTTTTGTATTATTTTTGCTCTATGTTTGTTGTCTACTTGCTGTTGTGTCAACGCTGATGATCAGACGCACCTGCCAAAGATCCCTGCTCATCAGGGTTCTAGCTTATAACCACCTGCTTGTCCGTGTTACAGCACCAGACCGTCTGTTGACTGATGTGGTAATCATTTGACTCCATAATACTAGTCGCTCTTTGTAACTCTGAGATTTCTGCCTGCCTCTCCACAGTTCTTGGTTGTTTTGTTTTCAGGAGTGATGGATCCTTTTTTGCTCCTAGGTCAGTAGCTGTCACTCTCACCCTCTGCCTCTACCACTGCCATGCTTCAGTTCCACCAAAATTTTTGCATTCTCAATCTGTAAGTAACATCTGTACGTACCTACTCCCGTTTTCCCTGGGTCCTCCTTCCCACACTGCTCATTCGAACCGTTACGAAAATGAAAAAAAAAAATAGAGATGAGGAGAAGACCAAACTGAGTGGTGGTTGGCAACCATCATCCATTTCACAGGCCACAGACTCCTGGTACTTTACTATGGAATTGCAAACATGTAGGCCACAAATCCAGCTTTGGAAACAAAGCAGCTCTGAACTCCATGTAACCACTGGGAGGCCGAGTGGTAACTGCAGATTAACTACTTATTATGCTAGCACAGCTGCTTTAAATAGATGTTAAACTCCCAAATGTAATAAAAACCTCTAAGACATGAGATAATTTATTTTGGTTGGTGGTATTTTTATACACGTCCTTACAAAGGCCTGCGAAGGAGGAAAGGGAATCTATTGCAGATGGACAAAATGTCAAAACCCTGATTTATGATGTGACCGACACATGTCCATTGTGGGTACGACAGATAAATGGACCAAAAGTTCAAAGTTCCCGGTCGCTGCTGCTACTAGAAAAGGAGAAAAAAAAAGCATTCTTCAGATGCTCTTTAATGTCAGTGCACATGTTTGTTAATAGAAAACATTTCTTTCTTGAGAAGGCACCTTTCAAGAGCAGGCTCCTCTAATGTCCTCTCTGGCAGCTCTGCTAAGTCTCAAGTTGAGACATCACAGCACACTGAGTACATTCAAACCAGGTCAGATGAGCTCAAGTAAATGAAGTCAGCACATGATGAGCGCCGCTCCAAAAAAAGAGGCAAATAAGCTTATACAAGATGTCTAGTGTGGGGGCCAGTTGCAAGCTGGCTGACTGACTTCATCTCATCACTGCAGACCCCTGAATGATCACACGGGGCTGAGAAAAGCCTTACGTCACCTCCCTGTTTAACCACGGGTCATTGAGAGAGGGAGCGAAGAAAAGCAAACAGGTTGCTTTGGTGAAGTCGGCCTTTGTAAAACATGCAGACACTGCTTTCAAGGGGGAGACAAGAGTGGGTGAGCAAACACACGTACGCACGTAGTGAGTCTAGCACATGGGCACAGTGCTGCAACCAACAGATATAGTCCATGTTAATTACATGACAAGATATCAGAATTGGAAAATGAGTTTTCACACTTACGCAAGTTAGTTAATTAAAAAAAACAAACTTATTGAAATATTAACCCAGTCATGCACTAACTGCTTCATGTAAATGATATTGCTTCTTCTTCTTCTCATCATCATAACAATCATCACTCATCTACTCATTATGGTAAGTGTACTTACTTTTATTAACACTTTTCCTCTGTGATGGACCTGGACAAACTATGGCCAGAGGGTCGAATGTGTCCCTTTGGACATCTATAATCTGGCCCACTAAACTTGTGTAAATAGCATCATTAATTTAAAATATTATTATACTTCTCCCCATTGACTGTAATGCCCACTTTCTCCAATAGATGGCATAGGAAAGGCTACAAGCATTTAGCCTGTACATGTCATTTATATTTTTTAACACAAATTTTCCCATCTATCTGCTCATGGCTCCAGTGTCAAAGTTAAGCACCAATTGTGGCCCTGGAATGAAAATAGTTCCCCATGCCTGCTCTTCAACACCTATACCTGAATTCTATCTCATCCTAATAAGATGTTTGTGGTGTTCTCAGTTTCTCCATGCAATAAAAAGTTGTTTCAATTTGCTTCACTTACCCTTAAATATGTCTCTGAGAGGACGTCTCCCTCTTTGTTAGTATCAGCTCTAGATCAGTCTTTATGGTCAAACGGCTTCCAATTGCACACACACACTCACAGAAGTCAGTTGGAGCAGGTGTGACTCTGTAGTGTGGTCAGTTGGCATTAAAAGAATTCAAACACACAGATTATCACCATGGTGTGTCCACACCTTGTTTTCGTTTTACTGTGTGGCGTATTATTGTAAAGCCCACTTCCTCACACCTGCCCTTGCCAACAGCAAAACAAAGTAGCTGCTTTCTCAACGGTTAAATGGTTGAATTTCTAAAGCTAATATCGCGGCCCAGCTCTGCATGTACCGCTGTACTCCCTCTTTGACCCTCAGTGGGGTAACAAGGCTCAGAATAGTAGGTGTGTTAATTAGAGGATTACAGCCAAGACATTATAAATGATGTCCTAGCCTTTTTATTGAGTGCATACGTGTGTGTCCTGCTGGGACAGAAATAGAGACAAACCCACTATCGGCCTTAGAAACCTCTTTAGAGACTCCATGGCCTGCTTCTATGGTGGACTTCTTGTTGCTGGGGCAACACATATACAGAGACAGACAGGGATGAAAACAGATTTAAAGATGAGTATGAGGTAGTAATGAAAGATAAAGAAGATGATGAGGAGAGTTTAGAATTTCATGTGACTGCTTCCCCAAACAAGGTGTGCTCTGGAGAGTGTCAACAGGAGGGGAAAATGTGTTTCCCAACCTATTTTGAACCACAGTAGGTATTGTATGTGAGCCCACAGTGCGCCAACAAGAACAAATGCAACAAAACTGAGTTTGCTTTAAGTTTAGCTAGTTAATGTAAAACCATGGGCCTGTTCAGGCAAAAACAGGTCTCAACTGTTCACAGAAATTGAAGAAAGAGATATGTTAAGAACCTTTTGTTTTCTCAGTCTGTTTTTGTTGTTTTCATTGACAACTGCTCCAGTGATTTTGTTTTCATATATTTTTGTTCCACTTGTAATTGTTGGATTTATTGAGAGAAGAAAAACTGTTTTCAGTAAATTAAGATTGTTTCAAACCAATTCAGATTCTTTATGACCCCTTGCTGCACACCATTTAATAGGCATCAAAATGTAAGGTGATGCCTATTACAATAAATATTATGGGCTTTAAACATTAAGTCACTGGTATAGTGATAATCTGTTTGCCCAAGAGAGTGAAATGGAGCCAGTAAAGCAATACAACCACAATACATACAATGTTTTATGAATAAATGCCTCTGGGTATTTTGAAATTCTTACTCTCATGAGCACTTCCAAGTAAAAATACATCAACGTTGTAACTGAGGTGACATGTGTTAATCAGGAAGCATCTGTCCTCCTCAGTGGGACATGCAGTGACAGGAGTGTCATACTACACCCTGGATCATCTGTCCAGATATTAGGGCAAACAGAGACGTCATTCTCCAGATAAGGCAGGTTGAGCTGATGACGACTTTGAGTTAATGTTTCTGCCTGTTCATCAATGTGAGTGTGAGTTGTAACCAGTCCAGTCAAAAAACAGTTGTAGAGAGACAGGACGTGTGATTGATGGTGCTGGAAATGTTACTGAGATTTATTTACTGCTATAAATGTTTACCTCATATGCAAAAATATGTAAATATATGAATACACATGTATATTAGTGTGTGTGTGTGTGTGTGTGTGTGCGTGTTGATACTGTTGGTTGTAGCAGGATCAGCAACAAGGCTGCTCTTGCAGTGATGTAATGCCCACAGGAGGACACAGCTGCCATGCCTGGGGGGTGATGTAGTCCCCAAGGGAGACACAGTGAGCGCAGAAAAGATGGATTGAGTGATGAAGGGTGAGGGGGAGTGAACAAAATAATGAAAGAAGGAGATTGGTTCATTTGAA
The DNA here is from genome assembly GCA_016785265.1 of Paraplagusia blochii. NCBI lineage: Eukaryota > Metazoa > Chordata > Actinopteri > Pleuronectiformes > Cynoglossidae > Paraplagusia > Paraplagusia blochii. The sequence goes on from JAFBJS010004938.1 coordinate 87,797, forward strand.
GTGTTGAGTATAATGCTCAGTGTGTTCCATTAATTTATACAAATAGATATTCCATGGAAATTATGGTTTCAATACAAGACATTAGTCATTCCAGTGTTCCCATTCCTTTAGTCAGGCTGTCTGAAGTTATAATGAAAATGCATTTTTATTGAATGCATTTTAATATTATGTTATTAGACTAAATTGCATATTTAAGCGAAGGCTCTCCCCTCAGGGCAAAAATTATGTTATTTAAAATAGTTCAGAATGAATACGGGTAATGTTAATGATTACTTGAAAAAGTATTGAAATAAATAAAGAGCTCCATCTCATCATCATCACAGACGTGTGCAAACACGACTTTATGTCTGCAGAAATGGTGGAGCTCAGCACTGCACCACTGAATCTGTCTCACTAGCAAAAAAAAAATCAGTCAACACTTAGAACACAGGTGTCAAACTCAGGCCTGGGGGCCAAATCTGGCCTGCAGTGTAATTATTTTTGGCCCGCAAGATCATATCAAATATGTACTAGAGTTGGCCCAGCAGTATATTGGCCTTAAATACTGGCAGGATTTGTAGTATTATTTTCTTTGTTATAGGTCTGTAAAAAAACATTAAAACAGATAAAGGCAAATACCAATGATGTGTGTTTTATTTCTCGTGTGTAGATAATATTCAGTGGATGTTCCAGTTTCAATGTTCCCAATAATAAACACTTAATCAGGGGCGTCACCTGAAGACAGGCAGGCAGTTGCTTGGGGCTCCTGCCACTAGGGGGCTGACTTAGAAGATAAAGCATGCATCATCTTCGACTAGAGGCATCGGCACATTCATTTTGAGATAATATTGTTCAAAATGAAGCAGTGATCTGTCTAGAGGTCAGTGCAGTCTCATCACTTAATGTCATCAGGATTTGTAGTACAGGTAACATAGATATAGGAAACATAGATTTCCAGTATCTATGTTAAATATATAAATCTCGCATATGTGTAAACAGTACGTATATGAACAAAATGTGTACACAATTCTACTCAGTAAAACCATTAATCTGCAAAATAGATCCGGCAAACTCATGCACACAGCTCTTCTATCTCCCCAGCAGTAGGTTTGTTGTACCGGTGCGCCTGAACAGAGCAGATGGTTACACTGATCCGTATGCTAATGGATGAAACTGAAATGCATGGGGTTTTCCCCGCAGTACATCTTTCACCGTCAGGACCCACCCCTGTTTTAGGACCTGAAATGTTGCCGTAACCGTCTTGCGTTGATAGCAGACCAGTTCGTTGTTAATGAGCTGGCGCTGCTGTGACACCCGTGCTGACAGGCAGCTCTCAGATCAGTGTAGTGTTAATTGGCTCCTAGCAGCGCAGCAGGCAGATCGACAGACTCTGGCCTCAGAACAACGCTGGAGGCTGAGCCATCTGGTCCTGTGGAAGACACTCTTCTGTGTCATCTTCTACCTGTCTCACACTTCTAAAGCTCAGACAGTCCCAGACATAGCCGAGGTATTTTTCTGTACTCTGTTCTAATATGTGTCTGTGCTTTCAGGTGGATAGTTGAAGGTGTTTTCCCAATTCTTTTTAAACGTGTGCCTCATCCGAGAGAGCGGATGTGCAACATATGATTAAAAATGTCTGGCCTTATGGTTTCCAAAGTATTTTTTTTTACAAGAGATTAAAACTGGTTGTTGTTGTCCAAGTGACATTTATAACCCGTGAAAATGTTATGTCTTTTCGCAACAAGGACATTCTACTGTAGTGAAATGTTGTAGCCAGAAGACCTGTGTTTGGGCATTAAGGACAAAGTAACAGTGACAAGAACATGTCAGCCTGGATTAACATTACCACAACAACAAACCCAGGGGACTGTGTGTGTGTGTGTGTGTGGGTGTGTGTGTGGGTGTGTGTGCTGGTCCACATCCACCACGAACAGTGACATCACTATGACAGCTACAGGAGAACAATAGAGAAAGCCTTATGTGATTCTCTGACAGGAACTAAACAAGCTGTTTCTGTGTGCTCTGTTCCAATGCCTTCATTTGACTTTTACATTTTTTAATTCATTTAAATGATGCTGCATGTGTTTAGCAGATAATCTCTGCCCAAATTTTACGCACATTTGAGACAAACATTCACTCAGCATACACGGTCATGTAAACTCGGAGTTCCTGGGAGAAATTTGATGGCACTTTATCAGTAACAGGAAATGGTTACACAACAAATATGTGCAGGGGCCTCCATGTAATCCCTCATCTGAGCATGCGTTTCTGTTTGTTTTGGTATGAAAAAGTTGAAGAATTCTTGTGTTGATGTGTTACTCGATAGGAAAATATCTCAAGGAATGATCACAAACTGCAGAACCGCACAATCTAAATACAGATGGTCTGGAACTCTGAAAATAGCCTGTTGTCACAGCATTGGAAAATTATCCCGTCTTTTTAAATAAGGAAGCAATGGCTGCGCCCCCAAGACATCCAGTCCAAGAGTCTGTGTGTGGTCAGCAACTATTTACGGTAATAGGAGCAATTCTGTGTACATACCAGAGAAAAGTGTTAAACCATGGAGGACTGGAATGTTTTGCTGTGCCTCTGGTAACAACTCAATTCACTACAGAAGGGTAAAAAATAGCAAATTAATAATTTCGCAAATTACATGGCAGGAAAGATTTTTATCACATTTTTAACCATACAAAAAAATACAGGCTTTCCAACTGGTAATGTTGGTTGTAGTTAAAACCCATTAAAAGCAAGGAAACTGTAGCACGTGAATGCCCTTTTACGGAAGCACTTTTTAGCTATGCCGAAGATAAAGTGTATCAAAGACATCTTAGCGATAAACAGGAATCCACCATTGTTCCAGGGAATGACGGTACACCAGGAGTTGTGGTGGGCAGTGAGAGCCGTAACGGAATGTAATGGACACAGGCCAACTCTGTGTAGGATAAACTTGCACGATTGTTACCGATTTCAGTCCCCTTCCTTCCCCCTCTGTATTTTTCCACTCCTCAAGTGTAACAAAGACATGCAAACTGATTGTGTATTTGTCCTAAATTGACCAAGTTGTTAGTGGCTGGTGGGTTCCTAGCATAAAGTGGAGAGAGAAAAAAAAACTTGGGTTGGCATGCTGGTCTAATTCAGCTCCTGTTGACCTGATGTGTTGACACTGCCTAGGTAACAGTTTAAACAAACTATTTTTATTTCATCTGGATGAATTCCTAGCAGGGGTGGGATCTTTTGGGATCTTTAAACGGCATCTTAACAGATTTTCAAAGTCAACACGGGGAAGATGGAATGCACTGGGAAAAAAAACCATGGACACAAAGCAGCTTAAAGGGCTTTGGTATTTGGGGCACTGTGGTATGAAATGGTTTCCTATTCACTTAGCGTTAAAGTGGATCAAGTACCATGAGAGAGTTACTTTTCATGCGCTTGTATATTATTTCTCTTACTTGTTTTTGTGCTGAATATAAAAGTATTTTAAAATACTGTTTCATTCGTTCACATTTTTTCCATGCCTTACCGCTGGCTCAACACCCGCATAGAGGTTCATGAGGGACTGGTACACTGCATTGGGATTTGGTTGGTGGTCATCAAGGCGGCTGCTCCCGATAACAAATAAGCAAACGAAGAGGGAGGGATGGATGGATTTTTTTATCATGAAGAAGAAAAAAAAGATCCAAAACAAATTCAGCTTGATCTGGCATTCTTGTACTGCAAGTCAGCAGCTCTCCCACATGTGAGATTTGGGTGAAAAAAAGGACATTGTCAGAGACCAAGCAGGACAGAGAGCAGTGCAATCACATCATGCTGAGACATATTGTCAACAGCAAAAATTAACACACACACAAACACACAGCTTTCATTCTCTTTGAATATGAGTGAAAAAAGGAAAATTAAATCAGTCCTATAATCCAAGGCCAGTAAGGTTGGGAGGAAGAGACAAAGCAAGGAGGAAGTGCGAATATTGCCAGAATCCAATTAGCCACTAGTGTCCTCAAGGCCCTCAAATCCGTGTATGTGTACTACTTTGCACATATGGACGATGCTTTTGATTTGTTGCTCAGACTGTTGCAAAAAGGTGCCTATTGTAATATAGAGCTGCACAAAGCTCTGCACAGTTTGGGTACTTTATGGTGTCGAGAGATGATGTCATTTGTGTTGACCTTTGTGTTCCCTTAGAGCCGACTGGGGTGGGGCTGATGTGTATGTATATGTGTGTAAGTACGCCTGCTTGTGTTTATGTATCTGCAAAGCTGGGTGAGAGCATCAAGGCCACTGGCGCCAGATGTGATGACCGCAGAAGTCTACGACTAAAAATAGTCCTCTGTTCTCAGCCCCGTGAAAGTTAAGAGGAATGTTTGTTTAAGTATGTGCGAGTGGGAGGGTGTGGGTAACGGGGGCTGAGGGGGCACTGGGAGCAGGGATGGACAGGAAGGCGAGGTCGTTGAAAACACTGTGTCAGTCTCCCCTGGGAAGGTGAGCTCACCTCCTAATGGCCACCGGCTCCTTCTCAATGAAATCATTGATTTGCCGGATCTCCCCACGGCGAAAAAATGAGAGGTCAGACGGATGGGTGAAGGGAGAAGGGTAACGAGGTCAGGGAGGTGCAGAAAGGGTACGTTAGAAGGTTGAAAGCCTCAGGAGGAGAGCGCATTGGTGAAAAAAAAACAGGAATACCACTGACATGGAATGTGGCTACAGCAGAAGACATGGAGGCAGCTGATCTGGAAATAGATGGATCTGACACTTTATTAATAGATTTAGATCGATCAACTAGATTTAGTAATACATATACTGTATATATATATCTCTTACCCTAGAACCATACTTCCATAAAGTCCATACTTTTCTCATATAATGTGAACTTACTTTATAGGAATATATAGTTGGTGCTGATTGAAAGCTGAAGATCGTCTGTACAATTGATTGAATCATTAAAATATTTTTTGCTGCCATATACACACAATTATATAAAAATTATATTATTTTACTTTTATCCATTATTTACCATCACTTTCTATGATCTCCTGGTAGGTCCCAATCTATTCATTGGGCACCTATGCTCTAGAACAGGGGTCTTAAACTTGCGGTCCGTGGGCCATTTGTGGCCTGTGGAGCAATATTTTGTGATTTATAGAAGGATTCTACTGCAAGTCAATGCTAAAAAATGGTTTTGCTGGATGCAATCAGTGGTAGACACAGCTGTGGACACAGAGCATGTGTCAAACCAATGGTTTGGGGGCCAAATTCAGCCCACCAAATTCAACCCCCAAAATTTGTATGGTCCCTGTAAGCCTAAAAAGCATTAAAAAAATTCAGTGCAGCAGAGTTTTTTAACCTGATAAATTAAATTGACTTATGTAGTACTGACATCTATACTGTACATTTAAAAATGTCCCTTCTAGAGGGAAATGTACTGCTGATGATAAACAAGCTTAACACCCCTGTCTTAACTTGGATGGAGAATAACTAGATTACAGTCAGTTAATTCAGACATACTATACTTCTGTATGTCATATATAAGAACTTCACAGGAAGCCCTCAACTCATTTAATTTACTTATTCTATACACCTCCATATAGATACATTGTGAAAATACATTCTGTTAAATACTTGAAACTGACAATCATATAAACAGTCAACCATTTACATCCTTATGTTATCTATAACTTTGGTAAAATTAGGACTAGGAATAGTGTGTCCATTAGAAGTACAGGTCCAAAAACAATTAGCAACTGTACCAGGAATGCTGCTTCGCGAATAACAAGTGCAACTACACACACAGACACACAAGCAGGAATACGACCTCATCTCTACAGCTCTGATCCCTTTGTGTCTCTTCTCTTTCTTCTGCATTTACTTTCAAACATTACCTCATGCGTGCTAGTGCACAGACTACATCATATGCACATTATTCTGCGTGCATGCACGGAGACAATAGCAGAGAAAACATTAGTGCACACATACGCTCAGACAAACAGACCTCCTCCTGCAGCTCGGTGGAATGTGTCAGTGAACGGCTGCATTGTAAGACTCAGTCTCCCACCATTACCTCACCTCTTCAGCTTCTTTCTAATGCAGAACACACGCACAGACAGCGTGCAGCTCCAGCTCTGCAGAACTACACATAACAGAAGTGACCTTTGTAACTCTGTCAGTTTAGTCACACCCTAACCTAATCTCATCAAAGACCCTGTGTACACAGCAGCTTCTGTGTGTTTTAACTCTGGGTGAGTGTGAGAAAGTGAACGGTGGTAGAAGGAGACGTCAAGCAGTCATCTTTTATCTCCTAATACCACTCATCCATGTGTCAACGCTTGGCCTCCTCTGTGCCTGTGATTTAGCTGACAGGCGGCAGTTAGGAGGCACTGTACTGCAGGCGGTGCTAACCCGTGAAATGAGAAGTATTTGTAAATGTCCCTCTCCGTCCCTTTCAATGAGCAAAGAGAGAAATTCACAATTTTAAAGAAGGGAAGTCCAGTGGTTATCCGACCACTGGTTACTATTCACTATGAGGTAGGAGCCTCAAACTTGGTGGCCCACAGGCCATTTGTGGCCCATGGAATGATATTTTGTGGTGCCCACCTGGAAATTTAACTTTTATGTTAGTGTGGCCCACAAGATTTATAAAGTGGTTTCACTGCAAGTCAACAATGCCAGAAATGTTTATGTTGGATACACTCCTATTTGTTGCCACTTTCTGCAATGATAGAGACTTCAGATCAGACCATCTCAGTAAGCGCCTTTTCACAGATTGACATGCTGTACTGTACTACATTATGAATCTGTGCTTCACCAATAAATATATGATAAGTTTTTATATTTGAATTTTAAATCAAGAGATTTTCTCTCCAGGTTTTGGTAAATCCTTAAGTTCTCATAACACTGGTTCAACATTTTTTTCTTTTACATGGCCTATAGGGTCTTTTGGTGAAATTACAGTGAGGGCAGTGTCCTTCAACTTATTTGAGTTTGAAACCCAATTTTTCTCGTGTCTTAGTCTTGTACTGATACTGCAACTCCGAGTTTCTGCAGATACTTACAGTATATCAATGCCATGCTTTCTTTTCTCATTCAGCTGCTGTGAGCCGTGCTGTCCCTGCTTACAGTGCAAACTTGAGCATTAAGGTGCAAAGTTGAGCATTAATTTTAGGTTTCAGATTCTAGACGAGATAGGTGAGCCCACAAGAAGTTATGTGGATCAGGATGGTGCTATGAAAAAAAAGAATGATCACCAATTTTTTAAAGGAATTTTCTTAACAAGTAAAAGTTTAGATCTATTGTAAGACTCACAACTGTTACAGTAATAGGTTTGTGCTGCTGCCCAACTCTGCATTAAAATACTTTTAAAAACAATTTATCTTTAATGTACTTTACACATTACTCTGTAAATCTTACAATATGTCTGGAATATGAAATGATTCCCCTCATGTTCTGTCTGTTCTTTGTTCTCTAAACCTTATACTACATCCCCAAACCACAAGGAGAAATCCCACTGATCAAAACAGTTTCTTGCGGCATGTCCATTTCTGAAACATCAAGAAGAGGCAAACCTCCAAAGCTTTAGTAAAAAAGTACCAAAGACAGTGCTGCCCATGTGCTGCAGATTGGTGGGAAACACGCAAACTTTAAACCCACTTGGGAGGCAGCTGGCTCAGACCAAATGATGTTTTCCTCCTTGACAAAATACACACACGCAAAAAGAAGCCTGAAAAAGGCAAGACGCATCTGTCTGAGCTCAAACTGTGTGAGCTCATTGCTGTGGTTGAAAGAAAAAAAACGGTTTGTCTTCAGACAAACATGTTTTTCACACATACTTTTATATACAAAAGTGTATTCATGTGTTATTCTAGGGTTAACTGTACTTGTACTCTAACATACAATACTTATAAAGTTCATATTCTGAACTTACTTATCTCATTATAGCGCACAATTATTTGGGTCAGAATCATCTCAATGTCCACGAAGGAAGGAGCTGACTCTTTGTGTCATAGGTGTTGATTATTAAGTGAGAGGAAGAAAATTCAAGGAGTTTTCAATTTATTTCTTGTTTAAAGCATAATTACATTCAGGTTCATACTATACTATACCATACTACACTATACTATACAACAGGCATATTTATTTAGTCACCTCCTCTCTTGTATGACCTAGCAGATGTGCAGGCAAACTTATCAAATCGTGGCCCACAATTGTTCCTAAAATTGGACGGCTTTCTCTATGTCCTCTATAGATAAAGAATCACAATATAAACCAATAATATACTTGAGACAATTTTGCAGGGCTGTTTACAACAATAAATGGGCCACATCCAGCCCCCGGGCCTTAGTTTGCCCATGCTTGACCTAGCACTACCTGCATTTAAGTATCAGAATGTGCAGATGCATGTGTTATGAGATGCATAAAGTAAAGTTATGTTGGTTATGTATGTATGAGTACTGCAGACAACATAGTAAGCAGAAATACTCCATAACAAACAGTCCAGACTTCACTGTTCCGTTACGTCATTACTCACAAGAAACACTGCAGCATCCTTGAACACACACTCTGATTTGGCAGCACGCATGATGGCAAAAGCGTAAGTGCATGTTTGCAGACATCTCTACACAATGCTTCACTGTCTGCTCACCCACACATATGCGCACAGTAAACTACAATACTATACACAGACAATCTGTGAGCTCCACTGACCCCGATAATACAGGAACCCAAACAAGAGCCACTGCCATTGGCTGAGAATATTCTGCCCCTGTTGTCCTGGAAACAGCAGAGAACCAAGGGCAAAAATGGAAGAAAAAAAAAGACTCCTCTCAGAAATACAGTAAGAGTGAGTGAGCATACAGTAGAGGAGTGATATAGAACAAATGGAAGAGCTAACAAGACGTCTATCATCCAGAAGGATTTAATGACACATCAAACACAACATACGTTTACGGGGGACTCTTCATTATAATCTATGCATGACTCATGAAAACACAGTAAAGCCATGTAACCTAATGAGAAAACTAATGAGAGAAGAAAATGAATGGAGAATGTATTGATGCAGAGTAGAGAGCAGAGATTTGTCTGTACAGAATATTTCACGTCATCTTAACTTCAATCCTGACTGAGGCAGATTAGGTTTTCTCTGTGCACTGACAAATCTGATACGTATTCATAAGCTTCAGCTGGTGAACATGTAAAGCTGCAGCCACTGCAGAGTTATTAATTCTGGCTGTTAGTAAGGTCCTTGGGGGTCCATTATAAGTTTTAATAGACATTTTGACAGGATAATCACTGTGGTATATTAGCACAGAGGTTCAGCTTCATCCTTAATATGACAGTCTGGAGAGAAGCTTTAACTTCATCTCTGTCTACAAGTGTATTTGAAGTTATTTAAAAAGAGAGTTTTTCATAAGATGGAATTTAAAAAAAAAAAGACAGGGGCAATGCGAAAAAGAACACAACAAAGCTTTTGTTGTGCTCGATAGTGACATCTGGTGACCAATCCGTGCCATAGCGACAAAAAGCGTTGAACTGAGGCATCACTTCAATCTACAGTTAAATAAAGGACCACCCATTCATACATCCAGAGGCATCAGCCGTCGGCACACACTCTAACGTACCATTGAGCAGGGACACTTTATGGAAGGTGCCCTCCAGTTTTCCCAGAAGAATGTGCACAAAGCCGTCTTTGGATAGATGTCCAGCTTCTTTGGAACTCTGATCGTAAACCACAACTTCCTGTTTCCTTCCCAGCTCCACCTGGACAAAAATGTAAGAAAAAAAAACCAAGCGTTAAATAAAGGAGCCAACATAATACAGAAACCATTAATCTGACTGCAGGAGTATCAAATATTAAATTAAAACTAATTAAATTAGTTATTATTTCAATCAAGGTGAGTCATCTGTGGAAAGTCCTGATCTTGGCTGATAGATTCATTCAGTTAGAAAAAACCTGGCAACTATAACCACAAAGGAAACACACACCTGCCAAACAGGAACAAGAAAATAAACAGACTTTAGCCTGTTAACAAAAAAGATTTTAATACTTCCATGCCAAGTCAAACCAAACTTATGAAAGTTATGAAAGGTCAAGAAAAACCACAATCACATACTTCTTGTTTAAATGAAAAAATGTTCATTTTCTAATAATAATTATAATAATACATTTATGTAGTGTTTTACTGTTCTCAGAAACAAACAAATAGTATGTGCTGCTCCAGGTATTCCAGTTGGGACTGAAAAAGGTGCTTTAGTTTTAAACATCCAAATGCATAAATATTATCCCTGGGCCAGAGCTTTGCAGAAACACCAAAAAACAAATTGCATATTTGGTAAAAATCTAAATTCTAAACAAACAAATATAACAGTCAGACTGCTCATCATAACATGGACCATATAGATTAATTTATCAAATGTGCGATAGTATGCAGGTGCAAAATGAGCACCATTCAGGTATCTGCATGCATGCAGAAAAAATGTCACGGAATCAGAAGTGAATATTGGATATTTGCTTATATACACAAGAAAAACAACACTATGTTGCATTCATCTGCCTGATTTTTGCCCAGATTTGTCTTCTATTTATTAAGTATCTACTCCAGATAACTTGTATCTTTATCAATAAGAATTATATAAATGGACTTGTGTCTGTAATCAACCAGGTGCCAGGTTGACACTGAGGTGCTCTGACCATATTAACCATCCTGACTCAGATAACTTCCAGTGGGCTCACCATCCTCAGGAAGGCTCACAGTTTGATTTGGGTGGCAGTCGTGGAGACTGCTGTCCCTGCAATCTGGCCATGATGGAGATAATTAAATGAATAACTAATAAAAATGGTGTCTTTATATATATATTTTATTCATTAATCAATTTTTAAGTGTTTTGCAGGTTTAATTTTTATGAAAAAAAAATCAACTGCAGTAGAGGCCTCCTTTCTATTATATTTTTTTACAAAATTGAAAATCAAGGGCAACTGCAATATAGGAAGCAGCAGAAAGAAGGAAACAAAGAAAGCAAGAATGATTTGAAAAAAAAAAAAACCCATAAGATATAAATAAAAAAACAACAACAAATGTGTGAACTTTTAGAAATTGCATGAAAGGAAAACCGTCTCCCTGCATCAATAACTGCAGTAATGGGCCCAGGGAAGAACAGTGTTTATGAGGACTGAATATGAATTATGCATGAACACTCTTCAGGCTCCACCATGACACTGTGACTTTTGCATCAATTCACTGAGCAAGACGCAAATATCCCTGTAATAATAGATAAGGCTGAGCTAAGATGTGCATATCTATACGTGTGTTGATTTTGTTTTTATGACTGTCCTATTGATATTTATTTCAGACAATAGGATGAATGGCTACGACCATGTACTGTTTCAAAGTGTTTATCTGTATGCAGTGCACTGCTTCACAAACACACACAGAGGCAAAACAGCCGTACGGGTGTGTTGTTCAGCATGTTGTCAGGCAAGCTTTGGTCACGTGACTATGAGGCAGAGCCTACTGCAGCTATGAATCACTGCATCATTGAAACGCCACTGGACAGGAGTGAAGAAAGGAGGAGGATGGAGGAAAAGTGGTAGGGAGGGTGGGAAGCAGAGAGGGATGAGGGGAAGATGCAGACAGAATTCTAACAGATACTGGGGAAAGCAAAGAGCATTCAAGATACCTAAGCCCAGGATGGAAGGAAGATACTGATGAAACAAATGTCAGTTGTTTGTGTTGCGAGGAATGATTTGTCTATGTAGCTCCATGAGGTGAAATTGAATGAAATCAGCAATTGTAGCAATTCTAAATCAGTAAGACTAGTCAGGGGCTGTTTTAGCCTTTTACTCACCAAGCCCTTGTGAAATTGAGGTTCTGGATGCAGTGTTAAACCCTTACATTGTTATGTACCAGAACCTGGTTGAATACTACAACTAACTGCCTCTAGAGCAGGGGTGTCAAACTCAATTATACAGCTGGCCAGAATTGAAAACTGGCATGAAGTCACGGGACAAACTCAATTTATATAGAGAAATTAACTATAAACGTGCATGTTTATCTCTCCACACACAAAATTGTGTTTTTTCATGTGGATCCACTGAATCTGGAACAGCCAAAGCTTATTAGTATCAACACATGAGAAATTGTAATAGAAAAAAAAATCATATATCGTTGGTCCTTGTTTCTCATTTGGTCTCTTTGTTGTCAATCTTTCTTTACAGAACAAAATGTATGTGCTATAACATAAAGCATGCATTATTATATATCAGATATTGAGAGTATGTAAGGTCTACATACTGGTGGGCCAACTATAGTACACATTTGATTTTATCTTGTGGGCCAAAAATTAAATACACTGTGGGCCAGATTTGGCCCCTGGGCCAGAGTTTGACACCTGTGCTCTAGAGATTGTTGACATAAAGAATACATAAGGAATTCACAAAGACTATGATCCTGCTCCAGAATGTGAATGTTTGAGCTAAATATGGTTTTATATGGTTATCTAGGAGGATTAATACAGAATACAGATTAATCAGGGTGCGTTCTGATCGATGGTAAGAAAGTCTGACGTCCGTTAGCGACAGAGGAAAGCTAACGAAGGCAGAAAAGATGACCTTGCTCTAACAGAGAACCCAAGTAATGCTGAGGCAGGACTTGCAGTGCTGGCAAACTGAAAAGCAGGCAGAATACAAGACTGGAACGTCAACCATGCAAAATGCGATTAAAAAATCTGGCAAACAATGTGTGTGTGAGTGTGTTAAATACTGAAAGGTTACTTGTTGGTGTGCAGATGGGAACAGAACGGGACAATGATGAGTGACAGGCAGGGACAGCAGTGCAGAATGTAAAAAAGTGAGTAAATGTTCCAGTATTTTGTCAGGTAAATGAAAGTTAATGTTAAAACTAAGGAATATGGGGATAAAAGACAGGGATACCACTGGATTATTAAAGGGACACTGCTACAAGTTTTATTTCAGAGTTAAACATTTACAGGAAATTTAATTATAGTATAAAATTATAGTTCATAAAAACTGGAAATGACCTCTAGTCCTATCAATATAATTTAAGAAATACTTGACAGAGCGTGTTTCTAACGAGCGAGTCAGCACAAAAACTATGCAACAGTGTTTGTTTTTACATAAAACCAAACTGTCATAGAATTATTATCACGAATGACAAGCATGTACTGTTGTCAGTAGCTTCAATTGGAGTTTGTAAAAAAAAAAAAAAACAGTCTTTGACAGACAAGAAAGATGTATTAACTGTGGATTAAGCGCTGCTGTGCCACACCTCTTCTTCAGTGTGTGAGTGATAAACATAAAATTGGTTGCAGCGTTAAATGTCATTGACCTGGGGAAGACTGCAGCAGCACCAGCAGCACACTGGTGCTGCCTTTATTCTGCAGTGCTAGAGCATCACTCCTGTTACTACTGTACTGTACTCGCTTGATGCAGGATTATTCCAGCCAATGAGTTAACATGACATGTCCTTCTGCAGGAACAGTTTGTACAAACACTTTTAAAAAAGTTCTAAATTTTAGGACATGAAAATAAATATATTATACAATGGTTGCACACTTTAGGGTAAATGGGTCTTTTTTTTCTCCCTGGAGCAGTACGTTAGTAGCTGTTCTGTGCAGTACAAACTTCACACTTTTGGTTTTAGTCTCCAACATACTGTATTTTAAAAGTGTTCAAGGCCTTGGAGTAAATGCTGAATAAACATATGCACAAATGTAACATACAGTCCATTATATTCTAACAGACAACCAGCAGGGTGGCCAAGTATAAAGTGTGACATACAGTATATGAGTCTGCACTGTAAGGAACAGCCACCCCAGGGTTCGATGATGTCACTGACTGGAGCTGGCAGCTGTCACTTCCATGCATACCTCTGTAGGTGTGATGTATGTCATAGAGTTTCCTCAGTTCTATAATTATACGACCAATCGGAATAAAGGCAGCTTTGACTTAGAGGGTGAGCTAGGTTGAGGATGTAGAAGAAGCATGTGTATCTGTTTCCATTGCGTGTCTCTATGTATAGACAAGGATGTGAAGATATGCAATTTTGGTGCAAGACACGCATGTATAAAGTAAATATCATGTACTCGTTTATAGACAGTACAGTATCTCCGCGTTCACATTTGCTTGTGGTAGTGGTGGCTAAGTGGTTAGGGAAGTGGACTTGTCTGGAGGGTGTCAGGTTTGAGCAGCTGTTAGACTCTGCCCTGAACATGGCACCCTCTCCACACACTGCTCCCTGGGTGCTCAAAGCTGCCCCCTGTTCACTTTGGTGATGGGTTAAATACAGAGTTAAAATTTTATTGTATGTATGGTGTGCTGTGTCACAACTTTGCTTCTTTTCCGTCCTTGTCCCTCTGTCTTTCTCACACACACACCCACATGCAGAGTATGCTGTAGATCTGGTTATACCATGACTAACCTCTTTGGTAGCTAAGGTATAAAATTCAACTCACATTCAACTCAAGTCCGTTAGTCATTTGTTGACTATTTATATAAAACTGACATCATATTCAGGTGAAACTCAGTAATGTCTGAATTTGTGTCAAACAGAAGTAGCTTTAAAGCAAACAGTGACTGCTATCATGACGTCATCGAAGCAAACACATGACATGAAGCAACTCTGGCTCTGCAGAAATAACTCCCCCAGTGGCTACAGTGTCTTGGCTGAGGGAAATGTGTGTATGAGCACATAAAAATTCCCAGTGTTTGTCCACTGGTTTTCCTGGCACAAAATTTCATGCTGTGAGTCACAAAGTTCCCAGCTCTACTGTCATGGCAGATAAAACATGGAATGCTCATGTGCTTTCTTTAGTTTCGCAATCCTTAAATTTACTGACTGGAAACTTCTGTGTATTCAGAACTTTGGAGATAAGAAAAAAGCATGGTGTTTTCCTAGTAGATCAATTATACTAATGCTAAAAATAACTTATTTATGTCACTAGTCACAACTTTCTTCCCCCTTGAACCTCACCATGAAAACATTGGATGACTATTTTAAAACAACTCAGAAACACTTAATTAAAACAGCAAATATCTTATAAAACAGACAAGTCTTCCTGTCTATTACCTGTTTTTTAAACGTTTTAATGGCAAATACAACAACCTTAAAGTAATTATTGGTATTACTGTATGTAACAGAACAACAGTACGACATTTCGTTGCCAGACTTCACTGTCGTGTTTTCTGTACAATGACAATAAAGGTAGTCTAAGTCTAAGTCTAAGTCTAACAGTAGATTTCTATGACAGTATTGGCTCTGTCACTAGAATGTGAGCCTGTACAGTTTGACGCAACAAACCACAAAAACTTGTCTTTTATTATGGCTTTCTGTCCTCACTGAAAAGGCAACCAAGATGCATTGTAGTGGCAAGCGGGGCCAGTTGAAACGCATTAAAAAATTTATTTATCCCAGGTATAAAAGAGACCACAGTGGAACCCTCTGGTCCATCTGTTTGGTTTGCTTGGTCAACTGTTCCCGTCACAGCAGCAGGGATTAGTGAGGCTTAAATGAAGAAAACTTACCACCTGTCCTGCAGCCTGTCAGGAAAAGGACAGAGGCCAGACTAAGCCTGTGTCCTGCAGTCAAACTAAAGGTATAGGCAAGACTTTTTAAGGTAACAGTGGCTCCATAAAACATGTGCTTCCAAAAGTCTTTTGGCTACAAGTGGGTGCATTGAAAAAATTAATTGTTGAATGTTCATTAATGTATATTGTCTATCTATAACAAATAAATGATATAATAATATAAAAAAAAATCATGACTTGCCTGTCAGACCTGGAACATACATTGTTGCTCACTGCATTATCACTAGTGCCTTTCACAGTCCTACGATGTTTGTCTTCTAATACAGTAAAGTAAAGCTGTTGCAGTAAGGAAAGAAATGCAACAAATGTATTTATATGCAGTAACATTGCATTTAAAATGCTAGCTGTTCCTAATACACAGTCAGTTTATTTCAGTTTTAAAAATATTGTATTTTGTAAGTGAGTGTGTGAATTGTTCAGTTCATTCAAACAACTGGGGGCTTCACCAATGCTCATAAAATGATTCCAGGTCAGTATCATGTGCAGTCATGCATTAAA
Source organism: Paraplagusia blochii (assembly GCA_016785265.1). Taxonomy (NCBI): domain Eukaryota; kingdom Metazoa; phylum Chordata; class Actinopteri; order Pleuronectiformes; family Cynoglossidae; genus Paraplagusia; species Paraplagusia blochii. The sequence goes on from JAFBJS010004938.1 coordinate 103,860, forward strand.
ATACCATACTACCTCTTCATTAAAGTGGTTATGAAGTAATGCAATGTGAAAAGTGAAGGGGAAAAAAGCATTACCCTGATCACTGCTGGACTGGTCATAAAAATTCATTCAGTTGTGTTAACTGAAGCATTGGAAGATAGGACCAAGGGGGGAAAGTGTGCAGCCTTAGGGGATACAGGCTATTAGTGCTCAATGGGATATGAGGTGGGAGGCAGTGGAGGAAACATTGGAGGCAGTAGTCCATCCATGAATACCCACAGCACCGCTCTCCCGCTTCCTGCATTCACTCGCCAAACAAAGAGCCACAGTGGTGTCCTTTGCTGCCTTGGCGAACTCAGGCAGCCCCTGGCAATGCTCAAAGCCATGTGGGGGGTAGAGACAGTGTTGGTGTTTGTGTGTCAGAGGTTAGCTAGGAGCCGGGTTTAACACCACACTGCCTGTCTGCACGTGCCCTGCCCGCAGCCTGCCAGTAGCTGCACAAATAGGATGATGTCATGCTCAGCCAATAACAATGAGTCTGGGTCTGTTGAACCCACTTCTACCCCGGTATGTTTCAGCTTCACCCTGCAAGGCTTGGCCTTATTCCCTTAACCGGAGGTAAGAAAAAAATCGACATCAAACAAGACAACGCAGGGTCATAAGAGAGAAAAAAAAGGAAAGGTAAAAAATTAAGTGGCTAATGATGAAGGAGGAAGATGTTTGATCATCAAGTTACCATGGTGAGAACAGACAGAGTGGCAGACAGAGCTCATCATCATCAAAATGAAAGGGAGGGAAATCAGAAGGAAGTATTTCCCTGTGGGGTGCCACAGTGTGACATCTGCAAACCACATGGAGAAGGATCTAAGAAGAACACAAAAACACACTAAACTGCACACAACACTATATCTTATCTTCTTTACCTTTTGGCTTGTCCCTTTTTCAGGTCAACAATTTCCATCTGTCCAACTACCTCCTTCTCTCTCACTACATCAATCAATCTCCTCTTCGTCTCCTACCTGGTAGCCTCATCTCTGGGATCATTCCTATACCAATGTATCCACTATCCCTCCTCTGAACATGTCCAAACCATCTCAATCTGGCTTCTCTAACCTTTTCTCCAATCCTTCCTGTCTGTGTTGTCCCTCTAATCACCTCATTCCTGATCCTGTCCATCTTAGTCACCCCTAAAGTGAACTTTGGCATCTTTAACACCTCCAGCTCTGCTTCCTGTTTCTACCTATTCCTGGATCTTATAATGACAAAGTGGGCAGTTTTTAAAATTTCAAATATTGCAATTTTTATCTTGATTTTTTTCTTCCACATTTTACTACTGGACTATTACTGGACAATGATTGACAAGTGTGAACTGTGATGAAACAGATGCCGCAGAACAATAACCCCCATTTGCATCCATGTCGTTCGGTAGTTCAAGGCCCCTTGCTTAATCCCAGGTGGAAATCCAGGGACAACACTTTTTAATCTTTGCACTGCTCCAGAAACTTTACAGCAGATCGTTATTCACTGTCATGTCAGATGCTCCAACCTGCCCCTGGCAACCAGGAAGTCAAAAACAAAAACAAAAGCTGAGGCAGCCATTTAAGCCCAGTATGTCACACCTATGAAAAAAATTTCAGTCACCTGTTGCGTGTCATCAACTGCTCTTTATTGCAACGGGGTGTGTCGTAGTTGGATCTGTGAACTTAACATGCAGGCTAAAATAACCCAAGAGGACGACTGCAGCCAGTGGTTGGAATATAATCTGCTACCTCTGCTGTTTTGTTGGCCCAGTTGTATTAAAATGTTTGGGTGATGAAAAAAATGCACATACAAAGCACACATAGGCATAGACACTATCCTACGCAAAGATCGATGTTGCCTACCCCCAAGACTCTGCTAAGGTTTCCCCTCTTAGACTTCCTTCAGTTTCACACAGTGACTAAAAATACAGGAGTTGGCATACCACAGGTGGATGAGCCATGGAAAAAAGGCCGTCATATTCACAGGAGAAGTCATGGAAAACTACAGGATCCAATTTCAGACCCCACTGATAAGCAACAAACCTACAGTAAGCACACTGCACACCACATATAGCACATGCTGGTGTGTTGCAAATATGTAGCAGAATGGAATCATCTCTAATGTGACGCTAAATCAAGGCAAGAATTTTTTTAAATAAAGAATGTGAGCGTTAGTGTAAAGATAAGGATTCTAAATGATCTGCAATCCAAAATTTACCTGACCAAAGAGTGCAGTGTTTTTTGTGTCCACATGTTCCTTTATTATCAATCTACATCCCCATTTTGTTTCAGTAAGAGTTAGTCAGCTAATCAATCTTTTGCCCAAGACAAAATGTCAAAAGTTTAAACAACTACTTAAAAAATTTAAACTCAAGCATTTCGCTCATCAATCTCAAAATCATACATTTTTATCTAAAGAAAAAGTCTTAATCGTTGGATTAGTCTGACTCAAAGAAGACTTTGTCTTCATAACAATTGTGATTCATCATGAACAGTGTGCTAACATTTACAAATATTGTGTTGGAGAATGAGCATGGACTACTGCTGCACAGACATTGTGCATCACACTTGCCCCATACTTCCACCCCTTGCAGAAGCAGTATTGCCAAACAGCACTAACATGGTGGCACACACATCAAACATACATTTGAAAGACAAAAAACACACAATACACTGAAGCGTAGGTTGTTGATCCTTTTTTGAGCGACTTAGTTAATGAACAAAATTTTTACCCAAGTATTTCTCCAGTTGCTGTACCATAACCCCACTTGCTGAACAAAAGTTGATTCCATGCAAGCAGGAAGTGATCACTAAGTGACTGAGCACCTGGGGCCAGTCCACGCTCAGGATATACACGCTAAGATCAATTTTTTTCTTTTTTTCTTGCATAAAACACCAATGGAAAGACATAAGGAAAAAGCAACAAAAGAAGTGAGTAAAGATTATGAGAATGGCGAGCATCTTTCAGATCTGGCTTGACGATTTGGCTTAGCAAAGTCTTGATTTTTATCATGGTTAAGAACAGCAATCAAAGAAACTAATGTTGCCAAAAAAACTGACTGTGATCCCTGACACATGATCTCAAAGTGAAGTTGGAACTGATTTTGATCAACAAATTCTTTTTAGGGTTTCAGTTTTCAACCTTTCAAAACGACCTTTAAATACAGTTAAACAAAAAGAAATAACTTTTACCTTTTCGTTGCTTATACTAAATTATTACTAACTTATCTTTAACCACATCTTGGATTACTGTATGAGTGTATACTTTCATCAGCGCTTACCTTTACTTTGCCGTTGGGCTGCAGCAGCTCAGTAATGGACATCTTATCCTGCTGCAGACGCCTCTTCACCAGCTTGGAGCAGCAGACATTGATGGCACCTTGCACGTGAGATGCATTGTACTCAGAGAAGGTTCTGCTGTCAATCACCAGCAAGCGGCCTGTTCCTCTCTGAATGAGACTTGCAAGACGCTTGATGTCCATAGAACTACGCTTGGTTGGCGCTTTCTCTCCAGCCATGACTCACAGATTTGGGGGGGTTATGTTAGGGTTGGGTTGAGAAGAAAGAGGAGTAGATAATATAGAGAGGGTGAGGAAAAGTCAATGGAGGAGGACTACCACCCAAAAAGTCGCTGATTGATCCATAGTGCCTGCAGGAAAAGAAAATGAAGACGGAAGAAAACAAACGTCAATTCATTCATAGCTAAAATTACAGTCATCCGCTTGACATGTCAGTGATTTACTTCCTAGAACCCAGTGTTACAGCTGTGACATTCAACACTTCCACTGCCAGTGGATGCTGACATCTAAATGGATGATCATCAACCATCAAGGGCATGATCACTTTCTGTTCTGAGCTCAGTCCAATCATTCCAGTGCTAAGAAAAAACACCCAAACCCAACTGCTACAAAGTGATACTGATGGATTAGGAGCTCAGAGTTACATTGCATTGGGCACATTGTATTTATAAGCATTGGTGTTAGTTCATATAAAAAGACTTCTTAAAACACTGGAGATAAAATAGCTACAGTGCAAAACCAGAATAGAAAGCTTATTTAGAGATCTCTAAGCTAGCTAGATAGTCCACTGAAGTTGTGCACACAACAATAAAACAAATGTAGGTGTGTGTCTACGTGTGTGACAGCTGTTGATCCAGGGTACACAACAGCTCATGAAACAGGAAACTAAGGGGGTGAGATAAATTAAGCGGGGGGAATTCAGAGGGCAGGTCTGGACACAGTCAAAGGACCTGTGTCATATCCTGTGTATTTGTAAGTAAACGTTTCTGCGTTTCATTGGCAGTCTATAATCCTGATGACCTGTTTTTCCCAGTTTATCATTACTAATTACTATCTATCTACCTATTTATCAATCTACTTATCTATCTATCTCATTTTAGATTAAACATGAGATAAAACGTACAAGAAAAAAATCTATTTCAGAACTAAAACTTCATCAGGTGTAACTTCTGCAGTTACTTTCATTTTCAATGTATTTTAATAGAAAAAAAATTAAGATTCTATACGATGGCGGCCATGTTGTTGGTCTTCCAGGTGTCATGCGACAAGTGAGAAGGTCAGAATGTGAATTCATTGGTGTTGTTTTATTCATCTACCGGCACATGGTGTCATGAAAAATAGATGGACCTCCTCTCACTTACCCCTAAGCCTAAACGGAGCTTTAAACCTCAGTTGAAAAGGGAGAGTAGATAATAGGGATAAACAAACAGCTGATGGAGAAATGTTAGCTCACATACTTAATTCCACATTAGAAAATAGTGATTACTGTTTCATGAAATTGAGGTCAGCTATGGCAATAAAAAACATTCTAAACACGGCCTAGAAAATTGTTGCGCAGCACAGCAGAAAAGCTGTTCCTGTGCTGTTTTCACCTCCTTCTGACTCCACCATTATGCAAGCAAGAGGATGTTGTTCAAAGAGAGGATTTCTTGAGCCTAGCAACTAAAGGTGAGGGAGGGACAAAGTGGAGATGTAGCCAGGAGGCCTGGGCAGAAGGGAAGAGTAATGTACACAAGAGGGCGGTACAGAAAAGTGACTTTAAGTCCTCGAATAAATAATAAATGCAACAAAGAGATTGTAATTTGTGACAAGCATGTTGTAGAAACTGTATCTTTAGCCACTGTTAAAAAACAAAGATTTTTTTTCTGACCCCAAATCATAATCAATGTATAAATACAAGTACACATGCTGCACCTATTTGTTGCTTAAAAGTAGTAAAAAGTAGTAATGGCAACACGTACATGGGCAAACTAAGACCCGACGGCCCTTTGAGCTTCTTAATGCGGCCCGCCCTATCTTGTCGAAATTATATATTTTATATTATATATTTTCTGCCTTTTCCCTGCAATGTTGCATTTCCCCAGGAGATGATGTCATAAAGGATTTTAATCTAATTTTAGGACCAATTGTGGCCCGCAAGTCAAAATGTTTGCCCATGCCTGATTTAGAAAGTCAAGTAACACGTAGTAGCTGGATTGTCAATACCATGGCGTTTTGCTGCTGCGTGCTGTAAAAAGATGGGTGTGCACAAGCGAGCTAACTGATGCAGACAAGACTTTCTACCGTCCCAACAAAACATGTTTTACTTTATAATTAAGAGATTAATAATGTTTTTTCTTGAAAGCCATCTTTACAAGAGCCATTTACAACTACCCAACTTCTAACCCCATGTTTTTCCTTACCGTATTTTGTGTGATAGTTGAGATTCTAACAACATATCTTCCAGGAATCTTTTTCTTTCTGTGTCCTTTCTGCTGAGCACAACATCCGACACTGCATATATGTCTCATGGTGACTGTGTTTTTTTCTGAATCCTTTCCTCTCTCTCTGTCTCTGTCTCTCTCTCTTTTACTCATGGTGATGGGGAGGGGAGGAGTGTGCAGGTTTACATGTGTGGTTACAGTGAGACTGTATAGAAATTCTGCGCCTTTCTGGATGATTATGACCCCCTGCAGTGGATGCTGATTGTATAAAGGAAGATCAGACAGACAAGAATGCAAAAAGAACTCCTACCTGCTGAAATAGCTTATGCACCAAAGAACATTGGACAATACAAAACAACCCTCCCCACCCGTCTCCTCCATTTTGCGTCTAACAGAGAGCAAAAACAAACAAGCTACTCCACCTAAAATAGGCGATAGCCAGGGGCTGCTATGGAGCTCCGACTGCACAGTAGGAAAACATGCCAAGAGCAAACAGGGAGAGAGCAAGAAAGTGTGACCAAGCCTGGAGCAGATTCTCTTGTTGCCATAGAAACAACCCAGTAGTGGTGATGAAGGTAAATAGAAGAGTGGATGATGGGACGATATTGATGCTGATACGGAATAAGCAAGGAATAGAAGAAGCGTATTCTAATAGTCATTTAGACTGAAGTTAGAAAAATGACCCATGTGGAACTGCTTCTTTTGTAAATAGAGACAATAGACTCTACACTGTACTGTATGATACCTCATATAGCAAAATAATGAAAATAAGTTGAGCACAGCTAAATCAAATGGCAAAAACATCACCTGTGCCTCACCACGACTTATCACGTGACTGTGAACAGGAAAACCAAGTGTCAGCAGATGCCATTTTTATCCGTATTCTGTCAATTCTTCTAATGAGATCTCAGTGGAGTAAGCATTGCCAATAAAGCTTTAAAGTACGGACAGTATAAATATTTGATTGTGATGGTCAGATTACTTTTAAAACGCAAAATTAATCTGCTGCTGCAGGCACAAAAATGCTCTGTTCTTTTTATAAATAGTATTTTTGATACAAATGGCATTCAGTTCACTTTTAAAACATGTCCAGACTTGTGTTCGAGACTAAAATGTTTTTAAATATTAAAGTTTTTAGGTTTACTATGGGTCAGTACATAAAGACAAACCACCATTCACTATTCCATTTAAACTGATTAATACAAACAGCTTTTGTTGTGAGATATAAAAATGCCACAGACCTTCCACTGTAAGATTTTTACTGTTAGGGAGTAAATAAAGAAGTTAAATAGCCTTGCAAATATAAGATACATAAGTAAAAGCATTATTTGAACCAGTGTTCCCCATGGACCGATTAAATGTCTTGTACTACTTTCATGCACCGGTCGTTAAGTTGTGGCAGATTAATACCCCTTAATAAAATTAAAATTGTGGTGTTCTGAAATATTTTCCTACCTACAAAATCTTCCAACACAAATCAACTGCATGGGCACAACAAGGATTTCTCTAGTGCACATAGGCTATATATAGGCTATAGCTTTCGGCTACCAGACCGGAATAAAAAGTTAGAATCTTGTATCGATGACTGCGTCATTTTGAGTTTATTGTTGTTGTCTTCACTGAGAAAATATTTCTTAATCAAATATAGTTGCATTATTGATGATGGAATCCTAGCCATTCTATTTAGTTCTTTTGTTGATATGGGTATGGATCAAGTGTAAGTAATAGACAGATGGGGACAAAATGAAACATTATTTCTCTGTGGCCCGGCACCAATTCACACACGGACTGGTACCGGTCCCTGGCCCAGTGGTTGGGGATCACTGATTAAAACAACATATGCTCAAATCTGTAAAACAAAAATCAGAATGCATGTGCTAAAACATTTTTAAGGTCCCTCATGAAAAATAACATATATTTATCTTGAAGACTTAGTGATTGAGAATACTATTCATGCAATATGTAATAGAATTCAGTTTTATTTAAGTGCCCTTATTGTTTCCACACATGGATCCTCGTATTTATGGTGCAATTTCAGAAAACTAATCTCAGTTTGTCCTTAATGGAACAGGACCTAATTCATACAACAACTTAACCTGGTATAAAGGCTACTGTTATACTCCGATCAATACTTTCTCCCATTCAGGCTACAGATACTGGGTCATATAACAACATAGGGCAACCCCAACACTACTACACATGTTTTTGTTCTTATGTATCAAGCTCTGCATATAATGCTTTGCTAACATATAACAATGCAGCTGTTAGACTTTTTTTTAATCAATGTAATAACATCACGGAAGGTGAATGTACTTGAGCTCCCCTTTCTCCTGGGGGTGGTGCTATGTTTACAGTTGATTTGTAATGAATTAGCACATACTGTTTCTAATCCAATACTCAGTATTATTACCCAGTAACTCAGGAAACAGTCAATAATAACTTCACAGTAACTTTAAAAACCAACATTTTACATTTTAGTGTGGTTTATATTTACTTTTTATTATTTTAAAAGGAGCACTATAAATTAAATTTGAAACATGGTTATATTCTTAAATGATTAAAAGGTTGAACAAAACTGTATGGACACAAATACAAACCATTAAATAATTATATTTAATTGTTTTCCCTATTTCTTCTTTCACAAAAACAGTCTATGTGCAAGGGGAGAACAAATGCATCTTTTCATGGTTATTTAGAGTGGCCTTTTTACCTGAATGGAGGAGGTGCAACGTTTTCCCTTGAAAAGATAAGCTATTACCTATCTAAATATATTTATATGTCTACGTAGATAAGTAAATATATATTTTGGAAAAAATATAGATACAATTTTTATTTCAGACAAAATGGCCCTGCGACATGAGAGAAATACTCCTCAAGCTGCAAAGCCATCGCGAGTGGTGCGGAAAACAAAGGCAAAGCTGTAACACTGCGGCCTGTCTAATCTTAATAACAATGATGGAGGCAGAGCCCACAGCGCACTGTCCTGTATACAATAACCGGACCAGACGGTGGCCACTGGCTTCATATGGATGGACTGATAATGTCACAGCAGTGTTGTGTTGGAGGGGTCCCATCCCTGTGTCCGTATGTTGTTATGTTATGACGCGTAAACGTGACCGCATGAGAAAATGCACAAACAGCGCGTGAATTAAAATACAACAGGGAGCCAATAAATATATTTTTACATACCTCGAATTTTGCGTAGTCAATAAGAGGGTTGTTCAATGAGAATAAATGAAAAATTGAAGGTTAGTCGAGGCAGCGCAAGCGGATTTTTAATTCCCACAAGGCGGGCGCGCGCCATTGAAAGCAGAGGGAGCGCGCACAGTGACAGCCGCAGAAGCGCGAGGACGGTGCGTGGCTAATGTTAGCCTTTAGCTTTGTGTATATAAACCTTAAAAACAAAATGTCGCTTTCACTCAAATTGACTTAACTGTATCACCCACCTCCACTTTGTTCCCGGCACCTGGTAATTCAGCAGGCCTCCTCCGTGTGTTTGTGTTGGAACAACGGTGTCTTCATGGGGCTGCTGGCCGGTGTTTACCTGGCGAAATGAAGGAAGGGATGGAGGCAGGAGGGGCGGGGGGCGCGGTGCAGCGCAGGGCCGGTGACAGAGCCAGGAACGTCCCGGACATGAACGCGCTGTTGCTGCTGCGAGCTCTCACGGAGGAGGAGAGGGGGTTCGTTTACCCCCTTACCGGGATACACGCACAGTCAATAGAAGAAAAAACGTTAGCTAGGTTTAGGTCAAACGCTAACACATGGGTTGTATGTGTGTTTGTATGTGTGTGTGAGAGAGAGAGCGAGAGAGGGGAGGGGGTTGTTTGAGAAGGTGCACTTTGGCACTTTCGTGAACTAGAACGATGAGGTCATGGTTCGGCAGGGAGGTTGACGTCACCATCAACCAATCAGCGCAGACAGCTTAGGGGCTGGGTGACGTCAACTCCTTTATCCGTCCCACGGATCCGTCCACTGATTAAACCGACAGTCTGCGCGTTTTAAAGGGAACGTCTTTCACAAAAAATTGAGATAAATAACCGACGATAATTTGTTATTTGTGAACAATTGGGTTGATATGAATAGTTGCTGAATACAAAGTTAAACAATAACATACAGAAGTATCTGAATGAAAATCGAATATCGACATTTATAGTTGTAACTACTCTTTAAACCATCTTAATAAATGTAGAAATAATTATTGATTTTATTATAAATAATTACATAATCATTTTAATACAAAAGAAGTTTTAAATTGTCGAAATTATTTGAAATATCTTCTCATCTGTACCATCTCATTGGCAAAAAAGATCATGCCGTATTCCATAATATTCCATCATATTCCATAATTACAAAATGAATGCTCAAAAGACGCAATATCATATTTAACACAATACAAAATCAAAACAGTGATACAATACTCTATATTTATCTTCTATAACAAAAGCCGTGTTATAATGTGGCTGCCATCCTTTCTAAAACATGGCAGCACAAAGGAAACACAAGTCTACGCCAATAACACTTGAGTAACTATCTATAACCATATAACTATATGGGAGCAAATCAAGCAAAAACATTCATTTTGGTGGTAACTTCTTTTTTATGGTTTGAAATTCAGCGTGACCCTGCGCGAGCGAACAATGTTTAAAACATGTTTTTCTACAAAACCAAATGCAAACAGTTGAGGATAAACAGAACTGAAACTCAAACGGAATGCACCTGTGTTTCAAAGTTAATATTTCAATGACAGAGTTGTAAAAACTGAACACAAAGTGAATAATTGGCTATTTATGCGCTTGTAATCTTAGGCTGGAGTTTCCTTTGTTTGATCAAAAGCAATTTCACGTCATTTCCTGAGTCCTTGAACGAATGGAAATTAATAAAGGTAATGGCAGAAAGGTAGAATGTCCACACTGACTCCTGCTGGTTCACATGTGTAACTGCATCCAATTGAGAACGTGATGGAGGAGTTGGTACGCACTTTGCCTTGTATAAAATCTATGCCTGCCTCAGTAAGTCTGTAAATAGACTCACTCAAGTGACACTACCTATGTCAAGTAAGAGAAACAACACAGTTCATGAAAATCTACTTTTATTTGGATGCAAAAAACCACAACTTAAAGCAACACTGTAGCACAGGAGGGAAATGCTGATTGCTGGTTGTCTGACTTGAATGTCATCATCCCCATTGTGAATAATGGAAGGATCAGGTGAGCACTGAAAAGAAGCTCTCATAAAAAGCCTTAGTATTAAGAACAATGGACATTATCAGAACTCCAACATCTGACCAGTCTTAGCTTTAGATCTGAATGTTTTTCTTGTTCACAGAAAGGAATACTATGGTACTCTGATTTGCTAGATGACTGATGTTTTGTAAAGAACACACAGTGATGTCATTGTCTGATAATGTTCATGATCATTAATGCCTGAAGTATTAAGTCAAGATAGAAATATGTTTTTTTGTTTTTAATTAATAATAAAAATGATCGTCACTGTTTTAGCTGCCTTACATATAGCAATAGTTTCTTGTGTTGTTTACAGAGAGTGGCCCATGTTTACCGGCGGGTTTAGTTGGGTGTAAAAACCTATTCTTAGGTACAATAAACCCAGAAAATGAGTCAAAACACAGAGAGCAAAGCATATTAAAGCAAAGGTTATCAGCATAAAGTAATAATACTGAAGAGTGAACGTAATCTACCTATTGGTTGTACTGTAAGGTAACTTAGGTACGTGTCACATTTTGTTCTGTCAAATCTTGCAATATAAACTGATGGTTTATTCCACAGTATTAGCTACATTCCATCATGGTGTAAACGGAAATATACACAAGGCATCTACTTGAAAGGATTGTATCAAAATGTTCTAAAAATATCTCTGGTTGGTTTCACAAAAGCAAACTGTATCAAAAGCATTGGCCGAGAGCGAGCAATAGAACAGGCTAGAAGCCTTTTACACAACGGAAAGCAGGACAACCAGTTACGTCATTTTGATTGTGGACCTACAGAGTCCCAAACAGCACATGCAATCCATTAAACTCAACACAATCAAAAACACAATACGGATAATAAAAAGAACTTGTACAGCTGAACGTCTGAAATACAACCTCAGTAAGTCTATTGTGCTTCATACAGATTAGGTCTGGCCTGTCTATACAACGATCATGGGGTTCTTACATCATGGATGATTTCAAGCTACTGTTGAAAGCAGAGGTGTCACAGAGCATGTGACTGTGAGGAAGCATCATGATATTAATGGAACGTGTAGAAAAGAAGGAGACGTAAGTGCATCATTTTCCATCTGCGTTACCGTTGGCTGTGTTCTCACAGACTCTTCCGACGTCTGCTTTTATTTCTGTCCTCTGCCCTCTCAGTGTCACTGACTCTGTGACGCCTCTGGATGTACGTACAACTATTTTTTTCCGTTATGCAGGATTTTGTTGACCGTAACCATCATGGGGCCGTGAGGACTGCACAGACTGTAGAATAAAACCGCGATGACTCGCACAGAAATTCTTATGAGTTAGTATCTTAAATTGTACTACATTCCTTTGTTCCGTTACATTGCACATGCTTTGATGAACACTTAGCACCATGCAACCTGAAGATGTGGAGGCTCCTGAAAGCATTTAAAGTTAACACAGACCTTTTGAAATAGATACAATAAAAGAGAGATTCACAAAAAATATATAATAGGATTTAATTTGCTCTTAATACTCATATATCATTATTGGTTTTTAATTTTAATAGACTTATGCTGGCACTTTAACGTGAAAGGTTAGTAATTTATAACACTACGCACTGCATGGGAGTCTTAACAGGGCTTCAATTTCTTCATTTTTGTTTACATTTTCAAGTACCGTACATACAGTACAGTACATGAGAGGTTCTAGGTCCAGGTGCTAAACAAGGCCTTGATGAATGAAATAATGTGTGGAGCTTGGCTTTTGTGACTCTCCAGGGCAGCGTGAATCAATAACACTAAGGTGTGATAAAGTTTCTCCCTCAAATCCCTTTTTTTTTCTCCCCAATGTTCTTCTCCTAAAGGATAACCATTCAGTACGCATTCCAGTCGCTCATTCATTTCTGAGCATTTCTGTCATGGGTAAAGAAAACGACATGGCTGGGACTTGTTAAAGGGTGAGATTGAGATGACGCTATAGGTACAGTGGTGCAAACCACCAAAGGTGGTACAGTGTACAGTGGTGTGTCTCGATCTGGCTGTAGCATTCGACTATTCTTCAGCAGTGTGAGACAGCTGCTTTTCATACAGGCTGAGGACATGGTGCACAAACTGGTACTGCTCACATGTCTGGATCATCCCACCCCTGAAACAAACAGGCACACGAAAGCAGAGGCATGCGAAATACTTAGATTTTTCCAAAATTAGCTTAAATAAAAATATATTTGTGACCACTTTAATTAATGTACAATTTTGCCATGCAGGGGGCAACCTCTGTTTTCTTTCTTTCTTTAAAATATAAATTAGATTTTTTCTTGAAGTGAATACAGAATCTTCTAGTACAAAAAAGACCCTGAAGGTGGCAGCACTGGGACTTAAACACTGTTTTATTTAAAGAAGCAGTGACTATGGGATTGTAGATAGGATTTATAGTGGAAATAGAATGGTATTCAAATTGATGTTTTAGGTTATTTTGAGGCAAGGACATCATTTTATATTCTAAGCTAAGCAGCCAAGTCAATTTTATTGTCACTTCTTGGTAACGTATTATTCACTCAGGATTTAAATGCCCTATGTTGTATTTCTCATATCAAATGAGAAATCAATAGTATCTAATGCCATACTGATGCCTGTGGAATATAAATAAAGGATAATAATTAGTGATTAGCTGGTGAAGTGGGATCTCCTAGAACACAGAGAACCTGTGGTTCTGAAGAACTTCATTTTTCTTTATTCATTGTGAGACAGAGGTGGAAGAGCACAAATTAGCACCTAATAATAAACCTAATAATATCAATATTAAACCGGTTTAAACAAACACCATTTATTTTTCCAACCACTGAGCTGGATTCATCCTAGAGATAATCCTTCACTATACCCCTTGTAAGGGTTTTAAAATGTTAAGGATAGTCTGACTGCAGCAGTTTACACTCCAGTTTTACATACGTTTATGTGAGGAGATCGGAAATATTGTACATTAAATCAACCCTGGGACAAAGATAGACTCAAACACAGGCTAACTATATCTTACCGGTCCAGACGGAGCTGGCAGGTGGTTCTCAGGATGTCCACCACACCCTCAGTTCTCAGCTGCTTACACAGGATAGAGGTGGCGATGAAGCAGCCAGTCCTACCAATACCAGCACTGAAAAGAGAAAGTGGGACAGTGTAGGACGTGGAGGTGGAAGAGGCAGAAGCAGAGGAAATGAATTGGATTGATGTTTATTGATTAGTGTTGTTACTAAACACTGATTTCTGATTTATCCGTCTGTCTATCCACTCATTTATCTATCTACTGACACAATGAAACATAAATTATAGCTTGGTTGTTAAAATATAAGGACTCAAAAGTTGTACTGACTTAAAATATATTAGGAAAGGTAAAAAATCTGTAAATACATCATAAAGATTAATTTCTTTCTGAGTGAAATGATAAAATAATTAAAAAGTAATCAGTTTAGTATTTTTATACAGGCAGAAGAAAAAGTGAAACTATTTTTATGCCAGATATTCATAAATTGATTTTTTGTGTGAAACCAATTTTACAGATATGTAAAAACATACTGCCTGCTTTTGTACGTCATAAACCTAAAACAATTAAACTAAAACATTTTTAGTTTATACAACAAACAATAGAAGCATTGATTGTACTCAGTGGTACATACTTATAATATATAATTATATTATAATTATAATATAATATAATATAATATAATATAATATAATATAATATAATATAATATAATATAATATAATATAATATAATATAAAATAAAAATAAACGCAGCTAACTGTACCAAAACCATGGCTTTCACCTGCAGTGGACGATTATGGGGCCACTGTCTGGTGGGGCCTCTGCTTGGGCTCTCTCCACTTCTTGTACCAGTTCCAGCAGAGGAGGAGCCTTGTCTGGGGTCTTTTGGTCAGGCCAGGAGGTGTACCAGTATTGGCACAAGCTGCGCTCCTCCTCCTCATACTGTTGTTAAGACACATCCACATGCACAAGGAAAAGAAAAGGAAATGAAATGATTAAAAAAAAACAGCCCATTGGTGCAAAACAGCAGCCCACCCCAAGTCAGAGCCTGGAATTCAACATCAACATATGAATATCAACCACTACTCTAACCCTAAAGGTTAGAGGTAGTTAGAGTTGAGGATACATAGGACAAGGAGAGATAGAAATTGTTAACTCGCTGTGGCAACCCCTGAAAAAAGGGACAAGCTGAAAGGAAAAGAAGAAGAACACTCTAACCTAAAGAGAGGACAACACAAGTAGATCTATAAATCCATCAGATCTCCATGATCTTCACAGTCCAACCTAAGCCTTAATGATACTCCTTGGTTGAGACAAATCAACCAGAAATGACCATTTCTGTTCCCCTCCTTCTCATTCAGGGGCACTGATAAATTCATCATGCTGCTGACACTGGAACCTGATTTTACCTTTAAAAGTCTCACTCACACCTCACCGTACAACATCCTCTACCAACTTGACAGCAGGCAATTTTGTCTAATTTTTACAGACATAGAGGCAAATGTCAATAGCAAATTCACTGAACCACTAACAAATTGCCAAAGGGTCTCACAGACTGTGCAACATGTTGCAGTCTGGGTCCAAAAGAAAACAGAGGCCCAACTGCATCATTTATTTTATTTACACAGTTCATAAAGAACAAAAAATATATAAACATTGACTATACTGTATGTCCATTAGACCCCAATCATCCAACCTCTCTTACTGCTCCTCCAAGGAGTATATTTACTCCTGTCACTGTCCCTCCTCCCATTCCATTCTATAATCATTGTTAAGATGGTCTTCAAACAAGTAACAGAATTGCTTTCTCCAAACAACAACCCTGACTCCAACCAATGTTGCTTCAATGACAAAACAGTCAAACTACTGGGTGCGAATGCACTGCATGTGACACGTATCCTCTGAGTGACATGTTGTGTGATACGTTGTTACATTATCACCTTGAGTGTAAACACCCTCAGGCTGTAGTCGTCTTCCTGTGTTACTCTGACGAGGGTGATCTCCATGCCTTCATGGGTCACAGTGTCCTCGGGCCAGTACTCTGCACATTTCTTCAGGACAAAATGGATACAAATGGTCATTTTGACCTTCATCTGATGTTCCGTACATGCATTCGGCTCCTGCAGCGGTGTCCACTCTCACCTCGTTTTTCTCCTCCAGATTGGTGATCATGACAATGATTGGGCTCCTCTCCTGCCACACCATCCTCCAGAAATCCCCCACTGTGTTCACTGTGGGACCCTGAGTGGCAATGTAGGCATTCTCCTCACCACCGTATCCCTGCAGACATATGAATCCAGGGTAAAGAGGCTAAGGAGGGAAATTATCATCGGGAATACATAATGAGTTTACTCACCTTCAGGTAATTGGCATTTATGTACGTTGACAGGAAATCTTCTTCGTCCTGAGATTTTAGTATCACTCTGCTGTGCGTATCTATAAAGTCGAACACATGGGTTTTTATTGCAACTGCCTTTTTGTCTAATATGAACTATTACAAATCTGGAGACAGTATTCTCTACACACAATAATACTGTTGAAAAAGATTTATCAACTCTACTGTATGTTTTATTTACCTTTTTAAAAAACAATTTAAATTGTAACAAAAACTACAACACAATAACTTGGAAATACTAGGCTTTTCATTTTTTTGGTTGTTGGAAGTGGACTTGGGTTTGCAAGCTTCAGATTCTAATCCACAAGCTGCCATTGAGGTTGCCATTGAGTTGCTTTGAGCATAGCACCGTCCCGACCCACAAATCTCCCAGGAAAGCTGAAAGTCAGGAACGCAGGAACGCTCACAGTATGGTGTAATGTGACTTGGGTGGAGACTGCGAGTCAAGTAATTTCAGTTTATTTTCTTCATTTAAATATAATGCAGCACTTTTCCCTAATAATCATAAATTTGTTAATTCATTCATCCTCCTATCCATTACCAGGTCCCAGGGGCAGCAGTCTCCACGACTGCCACCCAAATCACAATGCACCATACTGTGAGCCTTACTGTGGATGGTGAGGCCACTGGAAGTTATGTGGGTCGGTACGGTGCGATGATCAAAGCATGTCATTGGTGGAATCGGACCTAAAGCCTTGCAGACCCAAGTCTGTTTCCTCAGTTACTAGGCCACCACTGATGGCTCTTTCTAATATATGATAATAATAATAAAAAAGAAGTGTATAATAATACAAATAATTTTGGGAACACATATAGTAACAGAATAAAATAAACTTTTTATTCTGAAACTGTCTGATTTATAAAAAAACTGCGTAGAATGTCCAGGTATGGTCACAGTTTTCCTGTATAAGTTTCTGTGGTTCAGTATACTGTAGTTCTCATGTTGTGATAATTCCTATTATAAGAATCTCTTGTTGTAGGAGTACATTTGAGCTATTTTGGAAAGTGTATTCATATTAAATATCATCATTACCGTCTTAATTCTTTCAGCCAGACTTACACTAGTATTGCCTTAAAATCTTTTGGTTATTTCCATGCAGTCCTGTACTGTTTTAAGCAAAATACAGATTTGTTTTTTTCCTCCTTCTTTCTCTCCTTCTTCACTCACTGGGTAAGATGGTTTTGTAGCGGTTCTTTCTCACCAGCCCTGGATAGTTGTACTCCTTTGGGTCTACAAAGTTCATGGGAGTTTCCTGCCAAAGGACACAGAACAAAATATGCGGCAAAAGTCAGTTCTAACAGAAAATCCACGGAAAGTCCTACACTCTTGTCCCAACGAAAACAAATCAGCGTAAAAATCATCATCTGTATTATTTTCTTTGCTCTGAAGAAGCAGGAATGACAAGTGTCTAAATGCAATTATAACTGTTTCCTTGTCTTTAAAATAGGAAAACACATAAGTGTCTTATAATGTGAATTAGTGTCTGTGTGAGTATAGTTTTCTCCCCTGTTAATCTGAAACATATAGGTGGGCGTGAGCTTACATAAAACTCGGCCTGCAGGCTCTGGTCGTCCATGGCCCGTGTGTGGAGCATAGCCGGGGTCAGGATGTGAGTTCCCTGTCGGAGATACTCCTGTGCAGACTGGTCTCTTGGTGAGAGTTGGGCTCCATAGCCATAGGGCTCAGTGCAGCCTGGAGTACACATGTCCAAGGTCAGGGAGACATTGGAGCCCCTCCTGCATGGATTCAGACACAGTTTATCCTTCTGGTGCATGTGTAAAAAGGTGGAGGTGGAATAATGCTGACCTGAGGCTGAGTGAGTACACCAACAATAATGAAACAAACAGGTTAATACCAAACAATTATGAGGATATTTTTAATTCAATCAAAAAATATTTTTTATGATTTTTATCATCAGCATAATGCATTTTTACTGAAGCGTATTGCTGCCACACTAAAGGGAAAAACTGACTCAGTATTCCATTATTTCGTGCTAGAATCACATTATTTTGTGATAAGTTTTACGTTATTTTGTGACACATTTGTTTGGTAGTGAAGGGAGTGGTCTAGAGGAGTAGAACTATTCCCTCCCACATCAACCAGAAACTGAACCAAGTTCCTCACTTGAGGAATGAAACGTCTTTCAACTCCAAGAAGAAGTCCAGTTTCTTTCTTTTTGGTTATTTTGTGATAAATTTCTACATAAGAACGTGATGTCTTACGTAATAACTTGATGGATTAAATGTTAAACTGACCAGGATAGGCTAGGATATGGCTTGTTTACAGGATTCAGTTAATTTAATTTAATATTGATGCTTGGCTTGAGGCATGGTGAGATTCTACAATTACTGGTCTCAGTGGATAAAATTTTTATTAATATGCAGACATCTTAATATACCACATTACCCACAATGCACTACGTGGTACGTTCGGGAGGGTTTCTGGTTTTTAATCTACCAGCTGCCAGGTTTTCACTGAGGTCCACTGAGCATGGCACCATCCCCACTCACTGCTCCCCAGGCGCTCAAAGCTGCCCACTGTTCACTTTGGTGGTGGGTTAAACGCAGAGCTGACATTTTGTTGTGTGCATTGGTGTGGAGTTTGCTTTCCTTTTCTCAATTCCTTCCTTTCTTCCTCTATCCATTTTCACTCGCTTAACCACTGCTGGGTCTAGGGTCAGCAATCTCCACAACTGCCACACAAATCACATTGCACCACATCGCATCTTCCTGCAGGTGGTGAGCCTACTAGAACACTTTGTGCCAATCCTGTGGCAATTTATTTCCATAGATTTATCATTTTAAATTAATTTAAAGATTCTTCTTAAATGATTATCTGGCCTGGATAATTATGTGTATGGTTTTTTGTTGTTTTTTTTTGCTTGAAGCTGCTAGATTTGTCTTGTTTCAGTGATGTTTTCATATGATTATTAGAATCAGTATCAAATCAAAACACAAAGGAAATTGCTGGCTACCAGACAAAGTCAGAGACAGTTAAAAAAGGTGAAAACAGTTGAAAATACAAACATACAAAAAGAAAAAAGGAAACAAAGAAAAAAGTTGTTTAAAAAAGAACAATAATAACAATGCACAATGTTTACATGTTAAAAACATCACCAATATAACAACTAAAAAGATGAGTCCAGTGTACAGGTTCAGTGAACTATTTCAGCTCAACCCCGAATCTATTGACATTCTGTAATTTACCAAAAAATATAAGGTGTCACATTAAGCCTATCTGGACGACATTGAGAACCAATTCCTTTGGAAGTGATCACTGGTGGTGTGGAATGGGTTGATGGCTGAAATGCTGAGGACAAATCTAATTTTCTATATACTTATTCCTCTTTCCTCTTTTTTCAAGTGTTTTGAAATATTTTGAACGCTAGTCTCAGCAGGACTGTTGTTTATGAAAAAAGTATAGAAGTCATTGACCATAATGGACTAAGAGAGAAGTAGTGTTGCTTTATACAGTCACCCTGAGGTGTGACTACACCACAATTTTTTTTATTTTTCGGACGCTGCTCTCCTCACCTCTCTTGAAGACCCACAGGTGTAACTGTGAGGGTGGCAGCGTCACACTCTGTCCTTGTGTCAGTGCCCATTTCAAAGACAGGCGTCTGAGGGATTGTGTCAAGGTCCAGCAGGTCTTCTTGAGCATCTGTCCACTCAGACAGGGTAAAGGACGGCTGTCGGCTCACAGACTGGCGCCGATCACTGATGTCTCCTGAAGCAGTTCCTGATAACCACAGGTCAGTGCCATAGTGCCATTTGTACACCATATGGATGACCTCAAAAAAAAATAAAAAATAGAAAATTCTCCTTATCATTGCTGTAATGTGCATTTTCTTTGTAATTAATTCTCTAGCATAAAACTATTTTTTACCATGACAACACAGATGGCTATGCCACTGCCCACAGTGCCTTGGACAATCCAAGTGTGCTGGGTGGTGTTTACCACCTCATTTGTTAGCACCTTGGACTGGTTGTGGACAGAAAAAGGGAAAAATGAGCAATAGACAACAAAAAGACAGCACTTTTATTGTGCTCTCTGTTTGAAACAAACTGTAACAGCGCCAGCAGGACAGATACTTACATCCACTCCAAAGATCGGGTGACAGGGTAAGATGAAGCCAAGGTAGAAGTCAATGATGTGCAGGGCTTTGTAGATGGAAGATAGGGGTCCATTTCCTTCCAGCACAAAGAACACCCAGTACCCCTATTAGTAGGAAGGCAGAGACAGAGTGTTCCAGTCAGCTGTCAGTCATCAATGCTCTCAAGTGAAAATGGAGGAAATAAAAAGAACGCTGGATCTGATGGGGATTGTTTGTTGCAAAAAATCGGAAAAATCGAAATGACTGATAATCTCGTTCATTTCTCTTAAATTTTATAGCTGCAGCTGCCATTTGAACACATACCGTAACCTGGGAGGCGAGGAATGCAGCAGCCCAGCAGTGGATCTGAGTTAATAGTGCCCACAGTTTGTGCATGAATTGTTCCTCCCTGTGTAAACTTTTGCCTCCTGAGGTTCCATCCGTGAACTCAGGCAACGTGTCATTGTTGGACCCTCCATCGGCCATTTTCTCCATCTTTGTCGGCTCATCCAACCAGACGGGATCTTCATCAGGTCTCAGGAAGATGGAGTCCTCGGTGTGAGAACGGGTGGAGCTGCTCAGCCGGCGATTCATGATCTCCTGTACAGAAAGGCATTGCTTTGTTTCGGGACTTTCTGATGAAGAACCAGAAATGTTAGAATGGTTCACGCAAGTCATTAGGATTAGGATAATCAATAAATGGTCATCGCTGTGTAAAGCCACCAAACAAAATAAACTGGGATGAACCTATGTAAGTTATTTTGGCCAAAATTGAAAACCTAACGGGATAAATCCAAGGTGGAATACTGAAGCGCCAAAATAATTTAGTATGCCAAATATTGTCATCAATCTATTTATGCCCATAACCGTAAACAAACCTGAATAAAATCCAGGCACTTAAAATGCATTAATAAAAGAAAAAAAATGTCCAAAAATTATTGTCAAATGCAACAAATGGTGGCAGTAGTGTCTTAGTGGTTTTGGAAGCGGACTTGGATCCGCAAGGTTTCAGGTTTGAATCCACCTGCTGCCAGGTTGCCATGGATGTGCTCTAAGCATAGCACCATCCAGACCCACATAACTTCCAGTGAGCTCACCACCCACAGGAAGGCTCACAGTATGGTGCAGTGTGATTTTGGTGGCAGCCATGGAGACTCCTGCCCCTGAGACCCAGTAACAGATAAGAGGATGAAGAAGAATTAATCTTGTGAACTATGTATTGAGTGTTGTATTATCATCATAACTTGAGCTGAAAATTCTATATTCTAGTGCAGTAATTCTCAACTGGTGGGTTGTGACCCAAAAGTGGGTCATACACCTTCGCAAAAAGAGTAACATTTTTAAGATTTTAAAATTATTTTAGTTGCCAGAACAAGTTACTGAATGAACCTTAAGAGCTCTGTTACTGAATGTGACATTAAATAGATTTGAAAATGTATTGTGGACTGTGACTCATTCCTGGGTGGTGGTGGGTCCTGAAGCCAGACGAGTTGAGAACCACTGCTGTATATACACTTTGTACTTCTTTAACAGCGAAGGTGTGAATTGGCTCACCTTCTGTTGTAACACAGTAATAAACACCAACTATGAAAATCTTGTTTTGTAATAAAAAAAAAGATCTCTATTATGAGGAAGCAGCAAAACCCTTAACAACAGCCCATGGCAAATTATGTCTAAGTCACTGTATATATTTTACATACATCCTGTGTATGTGTCACTATAATCAGGTTGTGTTCATTCTACAGGTCTGTTCTGTGTACGTACAGGTCGAAAGCAGCTTGAAGTAGTTCATCTCCGGAAGCTCTTGACTCACTTGGACTGAATTCAGGGATGCTGTGATGTGTATGTGTGAGTGTGTGCATGTGTGTGTTTGTTAAATCCAGGAGGAGGCAGGGGGGTGGGGGAGCTATTGTGGAGAGATGAGTCAGGGGTAGCTTGTTTACATCCCCGAGCATTGCCATGGCAACAGAGTGTCTCTCATCCTTTTCATCTATCCTGAGCATTATCATCTTCTGACAGCACACACACACACACACACACACACACACACACACACACACACACACACACACGCACCGTCTCTGTATCAGTCAGCGGTGCATTCAAAGCTCTTCTCCACCCCGCTCTTTTGTCCTTCAAACATTAATAAAGGTTTTTGTACATTTGGCTGAATAGTGCCACGCAGCTTGTGTGGATTTCTCAATGCGGGGGATGTGAAAGTGTCGGTGTGATATTTGGTGCAGATACCCCCGCCCCCAACACACACTTACACACAGTACCCCTTCCCTCACCCTTTTGTTTAAATGTGTTACTGGCTGCTAAATTTATTTGCCAGTGACTTTTTTTTATCAATGACTGCCAACCTACACTAGAGACAGAATGTGATTTCCTGATTGGTTACTATGCAAAAAAAACAAAAAAAAAACTATGCATTTGAACAATCAAAGGACTCACCTACGACAGGGGAAGGTTTTTGAAGAAAAGTCAGATCACATGATTAAGCTGAGCTTTTGTTGCAGCTGGCCTGGGGTGGCCACGGTTGCACATAGGCCTGAAGGACAAAAAGCACATGAGACACCGGATCAGCATCAAAACAATTTGGAACTTTCCTTAAGAGGAGAGGGATCACAACTGCCAGGGAGGGCCATGGAATTTCTTCAGTTCCTTGAACTGTCTTACTGCTATCATGTCATGGAAAAAATGGGAAAGATTATTAGACCCATCCTGCTGTTTTCTTCAATTTCTTATTCATTTCAATGCCTGTTACCAGTAAAGTTACATTTGTTTCGACAAATATAACGATGACAACAAAAATAGCTCATAAGAGTTTAATTTCAGGGCTGATATCTAACCATTTTCTATAGTATTCTTCATAGTAACCAAAAACATAATTCTTTCATCAATAGCTATGGCACTCTGCCAAGATTAAATGTCAGTCTGTGTTCACCTTGTAGGGTGTAAAGAGTGTCAGACAACAGTGCTCCACACATGGCATTATAAATTCACTCCCTGTAGAAACCTCTCCTCACCACTCACCACACACAGGAAGGCTAACAGTATAGAGCAGTGTGATTTGGGTGGCAGTCGTGGAGACTGCTGAACCTGAGAGCAGGTGTCAAATATGAGAATAAAGACAAATGAATGAATGACTTAATTTTTTCATTAAATTTGTCCTACTGTATCACAAATCCACTCCAGTCTCTCCCCTCCACTCCCCCAACTGCAATTCCTGGCTTTAACGCTAGTTTAAGGCACAGTGATTTTTCATTGGTTGTTGTAAAAACTACCAATTTATTTGAACAGATTGGACATCACTGTTAACAGTGAGACCCTCTGGCCTGATGACATTGATGACCCAGTCTACAGTAAAACCTTGACCTTACACAGGCTGATAAATTTAGCAGAGCCAATTACACTGCTGGGGTGACAGTAAATTTAGTCAAAACTAAAGCCTGTGGAGCTCTAAACCTACGCTCACACTGGAAAAGTCTTCTCTATGCACATCCTGATTTTGGCAGAATGCTGCTCTGACATCATCCTGAGCCTTGGGCGGAGGAGAGAGGATCTGGACCCTTAACATCTACATCAAGCTGGAACAATGAAAATAACAAGCACATGGTCTGACAGAGAAGAAAAAGACAAATTATTTTATAACCCATTCATCCATCCATCCATCCATCCATCCATCCACCCAACCGGCCTAACCAGCATTTTAACGTGTCCAGGAGGTGAACCTTGGGGTTCCCCAACAATGACTGAGACATTTCACGCTGTGTCAACATGAAGGATTGTTTTAACATTGCTCCCATAAAACAAACAAAACAGAATGTCGACATCCAGTGGAAAAAAAATTGCATTGTGTCAATCCCGCAGTTCTCCTGTTTCTGTTCTGAACTTATTGCAGTTTATGAGACAATTTCCATTTATTTATGCTGATAGAAAAATCTTTGTTCTGTCAGAATCTGTGACTCAGAGTCAGGGTTCACCTCCTGGGCAAGATCAAATCCCAGTGAGAGTGGTTGGCTTCCAGTGGGCTCAACACCTCGAGGAAGGTTCCATGTGGTGCAATGGGATTTGAGTGACAGTCATGGAGACTGCAGCCCCCAGGACCCTGTAATGGATGAGTGGATTAATGGATGTTATTACATCCAGTTATCTCTGGTAATTTATTTAAGGAGATCTAGACAAAGAAATTTGTTGACAATGCCATGTTGTCATGTCTTTGTGCAAAATTGCAAATAATCTGTTAAAATCTGCCTTTTCTTTCCCTTTTGTCTTTCCCTCCCTTTCTCTTTGTCTCTATCTCTGTCTCTGCTTGCCGCAATGGTGGTTTTGAAGTGATGACGCTAGTAAGCCTGGCCTACTGCCATGGAAACTTGCATACATACAATGTACACATCAGAACACACACAAACACTAATGTACACGTACATACGCATAAAGACACACACTCCCACAGAAGTACAGGTATACTGGTGGATATAGCAGTGAATGAAGAAATGCAGCTCTTCCCTCAATTTGGTCTTAAAGTAGTTTGAAGCAGTGACGCAGTCGGGTTGGTGTTTTGGTAACTGTGGCAACTAATATACTGTAGCGTACACAGAGATTCACAGGGAAGATGAAAAGCACACAATGAATCTGCACCCAGTGACAATATCCACCGTCGTCTGGAAATATATCTGCCTCGCTTTCCTTTTTTTTTACTCTTTGTTTTTCATTCATTCATTCCACAGCTTCCTTTTTTTCACAGATTCAGAATGCTTATTTCAAATTATTTCTCTGTTCTCTAATCAAATTATTCTTGTAAAATTATTCTCTTAAAACATATTTTTTTGTATTCTAATCAGTCAGCCAATTCACCCTCCATTCATTCATCAACTTTATATCAAGCCTAACCCTCATGGCACATTATGTATATGTTATTGTTATAGGTTGCTTCCAATGGGCTTACCACCTGCAGGAAGGTACCGTTCAGTGCAGTGTGATTTGGGTGTCAGTCATGGAAACTGTAGACCCCGCAATCCGGTAATGGATAAGGCGATGACAAATACAGTAGATGGATGTTATAGATTGCTATTTATATTTTATTTTGGGTTGTTAATTTGTCACATTTTTATTTGTAAATTTATTGCAAACCTATTTTTTATTTATCATTTGATAATTTCTTGGCTGTTTTTTAATCTTTACAATATTGTGATTATTTATCATATATAGAATTTTTGTAGCTTTTCAAACTTGTGTTAGATTCTCCATAATATTGAAAGTCTTGTTACTGTTTTTGGCTGTACTTTAATTTTGTTGGCTAATGTATGTAGCTGTCAAAATTAACGCTTTACTGTCCAGCCTTCATTTTAGACCAAATGTCTTTGTCATTGGTGTGAAACTCCTGGGGAAGGAGAAACTGCAGTTACAATGGTTGGTAAACCAACACAGAGGAAGATAAGTTATGGTGCAATGCAATTTGGGTGGCAGTTGGGGAGACTGCTGTCTTTGCAACCCGATTACAAATAAGAGGATAAAGATGAATTTGTTATTACTTTTGCTTTCCAAAACTTTCTTATTCTATTATTAATCCATTTCGAGTTTTCTCTGTCCTTTGTGCCATGTTTGGGGATCTTGGATTGTTTGCCAAGGACAGCTGTGGTAGCTTAGCAGTTAAAGAAACCAACATGGGTTTGCAAAACTTCAGGTTCTGATCCACCAGCTGCCAGTTTGCCACTGAGGTGCTCTGATCATAGCACCATCCCGACCCACATAACTTTCAGTGGGCTCACCACCCACAGGAAGTCACACAGTAAGGTGCAGTGCGATTTGGGTGGCAGTTGTGGAGACTGCTCATAATAGAGACCCGATAATAGTTGAGCAAATGAAAATGAATGAATGAACTTCTTCTTCAGAAAACAACATTAAGTGGGCACCATTTTGTGCCAATTCACAATTTCTGTCCAGCATCATGGACGGCAAGAAATTATATCAACTTCAACAATGTTCTGATCTCTCTTGGGGATGTTGTCTAGAGATATCACCTCCATCCCAGTGGGCCATAATGACTGAAGTTTCAAACCAGTTTGTGGAATCAAGGTAAGAGGAAGCTCTTCCTGAAAGTGATGATGGGACGGTAACGTGAGAATAAGTGATGAGGACTGAATCCTGCCACATCAGCCCAACACTGATGCCACATCTTTGCAGCTATTCTTGTAAGGACTCCATTTATTCTTAAGTTTTATCTGAATAAACACATGAGCTGAAAAATAAACTTAATATTAAGACCCAAGAAAATTTCTAATTTCCTCCAGCATATCAAAGAGACAGTAAATCAATCAGCTCCACTGTTTACATACACTGAACCATGCCTTAAGGCAGCTCCAGGGAGATTCAGAATGAAAATCTCATCATCGTTCATAAAACATCAAAATTCAGCCTAAGCCACACTGTGTAAATAATTCAAATTTGCTGCATAGCGAATTGATTCACAGGTTGCTGGAGATATATCTGGCTCCCCGGTGACACAGAGATTGTGTTACGTGATTGTGCTGCATCAAAACACTAGGGATGACAGTCATTCATACACAGACAAAACACCATTCATATAACCTACAGTAAATGGCAATGGTGGTCCAGAGAGACCACACAGTACCGAGCTGGATGGATTAGTAATGAATCACCCAGAGAGGTGCACTGTTGCATCTCTCTCTCTGGTAGCTTCCACACTGTCACACAGACATGATACAACACAGGGCACATCAGGCTTTGAATAACAAGGGAGAAGACGCCGATGTAATGGCAATCTAGACAGGGTTAAAAACCAAAAATCTCAGAAACGGAGAGAAGCATTCCGAGGCAGCATCACACATCCCTACCTTTTCACAGCCTGCAAACTGCAGCGGCCATATGAACCGTGGGTGCTTCGCTGAGGAATTGATATTCACCTCATGTTGCTCAGACACACAGTGGGGAATAAGGAGAGAAAGCAGATAGGAGAAGAAGGAGAGAAGAGAGGAGAGGAGGGCTGGACCAGTCACTCATCCACCACCTTAAGTATAGATAGGATAAGTCCTCTTACCTGGCTGAGCCCTGTCTTCACACTGCCATCTGCCGCTTTGCAACCTGAGAGCCAGAAATTAGAAGCTGAGCAGTACACACACCACGCCAATCCGTGTGCTGCTTCTGTGTCTGGGAATAGAAGCAATCTGTGATGGCACTGCCGAAGGACGCGGATGGGCAGAGAAAGGCAGTAGGCGATGTGTCTCACATTTGAGTGTGCGCTCGTCTGTGAAAGGAAGAGAGAGAGGTATAGGTATATAAGGAGGAAAAAAAAGCTTGATGCCGTTCCTTTTGTTTGTATACTAGAGCGGCAGGAGATCCATAAGCAGGAGCATCATGTATATATGCAGCTAGAGGCTGTACGGTAGCCTTGGCAACAGAGCTGAAGTGATGGGAGAGTGAGTGAGTGAGTGAGCGACCGAGCCACTGCGCTAGAGTCGTTAAATAAAGGGAAAAAAAACACTGTTTAAGTCTATTAACAGTTTTATCTATGGAACTCTGTGTGAAACTACCCAGGCGCACATCATTTCTGGTGATATAAGAGCAGTAGCAAAGTGCAACTATGTTGAAGGAAATACTACATTCCATCTCTATTTCCTACTTTCAATGCAACACAGATCATATCAACATCTGTGAAAAAATCATGTTGATAGTTTACAGATTGTGAATTGCTGCATATGAGGCACAGTCTTATGTAAACTGATACTGAGGAACCTACAGTGAGGATTGTGTTCTTTGAGTTATAACACATAGTACTACAATACTGTACATACGTACTACAAAGTGTCAGAACTGAAAAATACTCTTGGATGAGAGGTGATACATCTTCAAGAAACCACTGTCCAGTTGCCAAAATGTAACCATTTTTGGATTAAATGACCCAGATGACTGTAAACCTAAATAGACACTAGTGCAGTGTCTTAATTGACCACAATACTGGATCAACATTGACCACTGCATTGACAATTTACGTCAAAACCAAAGTATGTTCCGTTTGGTCTCACTGTTATTCATCCATTATTATCCAATTTGGTATATTATTGTTTTTTTATTTTGGGGTTTGGGGATGGGGATGAAGTACAAAATAGATGATGTGCAAAATGGATGATGTGCAAAATGGATGATGTACAAAAGGCATGATTGATCCTAGAGATGAAACTAACAGGCAGGAGACAGAGAAACGATTGATGGATGCAGTGAGGGAGGACATGGAGGTAGTTGGAGTCAGAGTAGAAGATGGAGAGAGCAGGGGGAGATGGAAAATGTCATTCACTGTGGCAACCCCAAAAAACAGGACAAGCATGACAACAAATACTGCATTGTGTTTATTTCCCTTTAATAACAGGTATGCAGAATAATATATTGTAATAGCTAACCTATGCTACAAACTTGTCTCGTGATGTGGAGCACAGGATTGGAGTTTTAGTTAGCACCGTTAGCGTTGCATATATATTTAACATGACCGTTAGGTACAGTATATGTACTGTAGTTTTCAGTTATTACACATAATGGTTCTGTCCTACTGGGAGAAGAGTTTTACAAGTTAACACAGCTTGGTTTTAGGAATTTGGCAAGGAAATAAATCATAATGCTGAGGTAAGTGTGAAGTTAGTACCTAACTGTGTGAATATCCCTGTCATAGAGGTCTCCTATTCCAAACAATGAGGCAAAAACCCATACAGCCAATGCTTCATCTACCCTACATTTTTCCGCTTACAATCAACATCACATGCTTGCTGTGACACACAAAAAAACGACATGGGCGATTGATTAAATATGATATATTTAGAGGTTACTGTAACGTTATCTTCTGTACTATTGTTTCACCCTCTAAAAAGACCACACCGCTGAAACATAACCCGTGGATGCACCAACTAGTGCAGTCTGAGAGAGAGGCAGACAGAAAACAACACAAAACAAAGCCAACTCAAGATGGCTTCAGACATAGAACATTTCCCTTTACTATAACCACATGTTCACTCGCTCTTAAGTCTGTGGCTTTTATTTATGACCTGCTTTAGCCTGTCTATTTATTTCCTGTCTGTTCAACCCCTACACCCCCGCCCCCTCCTTTACCTCACTCCAATCAACTGAATTAAGTCATCACTGCCTCCTCGTCTTCATCATTTGCCTTTTGTATTTATCTCACCTCAACAACAAAACAGACAGAAAGACAGTGAAGGGGATACAAGGTCGTTGTCAAACCGTGTAAAGAGTGAAAGTGAACGCATCATCTAACCTAATTATCGACATAATCCCGCGGCCTTGAACTGTCTGGTTTGCTCTAAGCCACGCTGAAAACGTCAGACTGTTACGTCATTTCCGCATATTCAACTCAAGGTTAGACCGATATGAGGCACCGGAAGTTTCTGGAAACAATGTGTACAGCGATGTGCAGACAAGCTACTGTTCACGAATGAACGTCTTTTAAATGGCTTCTTTAGACACAAGGGTGGTATCACATCTTTCTGTTGACTTAAAGGGACCTCTAGCGGTAGTAACGGGTCATTGCTTTTTTTTTACGGAATCAATGATAAATAGAATTTAACCCATTGGTGCCTAAATCTTAGATTACAGCCAGGTTATTTTGTAATTGCGCATTACTGTCTGTTTCCATGTCGATATTAGTCTCGTATTTGACTCTGGTACATGTTTTTGGGTTTAAAAAGATATTTTTAATAACTGATAATCACACATGAAGATAGATTGACATAGAAAGGAGCGAGTAAAACATAAAAAGGGAAATAAAAAGAATGTATCGGTAAGAACAGGCAAGAAACATTTTGCTGATCTGTAAGAATGAACAATATTTTATATATGAATATATGTATATTATATATATGTATATACTGTATATAAGCTATAGAGAATGCCCGGAAACCATTTCTAAACATGGAAGTTGTGCATCTGCCAATAAGGAGAACTTGTTAACAGGAACTTTGAAAGCTGACACATGGAGATCATTTGTCAGAGCTGATAAAGAGGACTTAGCTTTCAATTTAAAAAGCTGCCCTAACGGAAACACATAAGGTCACGTGACCATCAAAGGTGTGAGGTTTTTCAGCAATGACTAATACTGTAAAAAAAAGTTGAGAACAGCGTGGTCGATGCACCAGACCACACTTTTACCGGTGTTTCTCTAACACTGGCAAAAGTGTTAGAGAAAAACATGGGGTAAATTAAACATGAATAGTGTTCTTTGAGAGAGGCACTAAAATACAAATTATATTGTAAGCAATTTGTGTGAACAATAGTAATATACTAAAGGGCTGCTTTCTTTCTAAAGATGTTACTGCACTAAATTCTCCTTTTTCTAATTCTAAATTACACTTGTATTGACAGTCCATTTCCACTTTGAACCCATGGTCACTTTGTCATCATATGCAATAACGAACATACGTCCAATTCCTGAGAGATGTATTATTACATCTAAAAGTTTACCATAGCTGTTTATATAGATTAGATGGTATTGATATGTATTTACTTTTATATTAGTCCCCTTGTCAGGGAAGCGTGGCGAGTCAACATTTTCCATCTCCCCCGTCCTCTGTATCTTCTACTCTGACTCCAATTCCCGCCATGTCCTCCCTCACTGCATACATCAATCTTCTCATTGTCTCCTACATATTAGCTCCATCTCTAGGATCATTCTTGTACCAATGCATGCACTGTCCCTCCTCTGAACATGTCCAAACCATCTCAACCTGGCTTCTCTTGCTTTTTCTCCAAACCTTCCCGTCTGTGTTGTCCATCTGATGACCTCATTTCTGATCCACTCCATCCTTGTCTTTCCTTAAGAAAATCTCAGCATCTTTAACTCCTCTATCGTCACCTTCATCTGTCTCTCTTTAAACTATGTCTTCATCATGTGATACTACAATTTTCCATGACATCTTGTGACTTTCTACACCAAAAATGAAATCTTAAAAATTATAAATAAGTTTAACAATATGAGCCAATCATACTTAATTGTAAAGTCGACTGTTCTGATTATTATGGGAGGAGGAAAGCTGCAGCGTTACTCATAAAGAAAGGAATTACATGTCTTTGCTTTAGAATTTTTAATGGACTGTGCAAAGATAATTTCTTTCCATCTCATTTCCTCCCTCGCTGCAGGGTTTTGACTATCACTTTGGCCATTTTTGTTGCTGCTTGGAATCTTTAGATCTCTCCAACACTGTGTGATCTCACTGAGGGCTGGGCTAAATGAGAAGACCCTGTTTACTCCAGTGAACAAACACAAACTTAACTGTGAGAGTAAAGATGTAAACAACATGGGTCATTGTGGTAATTATGGCCATTATGCCAACATAAACAAAGAACTGAGACTCATGGAGATGGGGTGATTGAAAGAAGGTCTCTGCTCATTAGTCCCATACACTTTTTTTTCCACTGCTGTAATTAAAAAACTTAGTGTTTGGTGTGAGAGGATATAAATATATGAAAAGTGACACCCACTGCACTTCCTGTACTCAAATTAAGTGACTGGTTCCTGTTTGTAATAGAGCAGTGCCTCAAACTCAAATTCACAGTGGGGCAAAATTAAAAACTACGCTAATGTTGTGAACGAAACCTAATACATTATTTATTGAAACATTGATTGCAATTTTGCATGACTTATCTTCTCTCTAGTAGAGTGGTACAATATTGGGTCATATTATGTAAAAATGTGGAAAGTGCTAGGTGACAATTTAACATTTTATTGGACTGATTAACTGAAATAGAGGAAGGAAGTTACATGGTAAGAAGAATTTCCAGACCAGAGAGTTGCCTTGCTAATGCAACAAAAGAGGAACTACTGTAAAGTTTTACCTCCATCATCCATAGATATGACTTTATGATATATATATATATATATATATATATATATATATGACACCTCCATAGATATGACTTTAATACGAGAAGTCCATTATTCCATTGCACTGTTCCCAAGAAATATACTATTCAAACAGCTAGCCCTGTATAATTTCAACATTGTTCATTTCTGACGTTTTAGTGACCTCATCCAGAAAATACAAAACTGTTTACACAAGTCTGTGACATCACTTAAACTGAATAAAGACAAACTTCAGACAAGCAATTACAAAAAATGTGCTGTTTACAGCAGTGGAAAAAAAACAAGGGAGAAAGTCCTCCCACAAAAAAACCTCCCCTCGTTCCCCTACAAATATGCAGCAAAAATCCCAAGAGGGTTACAAAACATTTCTTTGGTAAACAGTGGGTCATAGTGACCAGTTCATATCATTTCCATCTCTGTTAGAGATTATCAGCAAGATGTTATGAAACTGTCCAACATGAAATCATGTGCTTTTTCAAGGTCAGAACTCTCCATGAAGCACTTCTGCACTTAGAAATGCTGCATGAACATAATACTCAGACAAATTAATCAGTCTTACCAAATTACACAGTGCATGAATATATAGAGAGTATATATATATATATATATATATATATATACAGTATATATACACACACACACACACACACACACACACACATATATACAGCACATATATTAAAGAGGAATGGTGAGGTTACAAGGAGCAGAGGTGGAGAACGAGCAGGAGTTTAGATACTGAGGATCAACCGTTCAGAGCAGTGGAGACTGTGGAAGAG
>JAFBJS010004938.1:137032-157109 GCA_016785265.1 Paraplagusia blochii
CAATAAAAAATTGTTTGAACATGTTCAGAGGAGGGACAGTTGTTATATTGGTAGAAGAATGATCTTAGAGATGGAGCAACCAGGTAGGAGACAAAGAAGGCCAAAGAGGAGATTGATGGATGTAGTGAGAGAGGACATGGAGGTAGTTAGAGATATATCTATCTATCTATCTATATATATATATA
This sequence comes from Paraplagusia blochii, assembly GCA_016785265.1. Classification (NCBI taxonomy): domain Eukaryota; kingdom Metazoa; phylum Chordata; class Actinopteri; order Pleuronectiformes; family Cynoglossidae; genus Paraplagusia; species Paraplagusia blochii. The sequence continues at coordinate 137,218 of JAFBJS010004938.1, forward strand.
TATATATATATATATATATAGAGAGAGAGAGAGAGAGAGAGAGAGAGAGAGAGAGAGAGTTTTACTGTTTACCATAGCTGGCACTCAGTAAAGGGAATAACCCACATCCAGTATCTTAAGGAGAGAACAGGAAGTCACGCTGCCTGCATGAGCAAATTGTGTAGGAAAGGAAAATTGGGTATGACCACATAAGGATAAGAGTGATAAACAAAGAAGAAGAGGGACAAGCAGTGTTTGTCTAAGTGTTTATGTTGGTTGGTGGTTGGAAGTTAGTGTGTTTTATAGTTTAAAAAAGTGTCTCAGTCCCAGACAGTTCCAGGCATTATGTTTACTTATTTATATTTACCAAAATTTCCCATTATAACTTTACTTGATCATCAATTTTAGTCCTTGCAGATGCAATTGTAATATATATATATATATATATATATATATACACACACACACACTCACATAAATACATATATACAAATGTATATGTATACATACGTAGGTGAATATACTGTGTGTATATGTGTGTGTGTGTGTGTGTGTGTGTGTGTGTGTATACATATATACATACGTAGTCTGGCCTTGTTTCATAACTTTAAGGAAATACATTCAACAAAATGATGCATGTAATTGTAAAAGCCTTGATAAGACTGGATGAACTTTCAACGTAATACTTAACTCTGAGGCACTGAGGAACTAATGAAACAGCACTTTTATCATTTGGCACTAATCCACTGTTGTAAAATATTTTTTACTGGAAGCATATGAATGAATAGAGTCTATGTTTCGTTAACCAGACCTGTCCAGCAAGGAGCTACTGAATAAGAGAAATTTGATCTTTCTCTGGCTTTGGCTTTGACCCAGAGTTATTGTCTATGTCGTCCTGCGTACTCCAGGGTACAAGGTGCGCTGTTGATTGAGTGGCACTTGTCGAGACTGCTGCCCCTCAACATAAGTGATGGATAATCGAGTGAAAATTAATAAATCCTCCTCTAATTTTATCCTGGTATTCTATTCAATCTGAATGACAATACTGTATCAATCCAATACAAAGATAGTAAGTTGAAGTACTGGTTTCTGTTTTACATCAGACAGCTGGAGTTAAACCCATGTCCATTTTTAGGGTATTTTTATTTTACTATGCAAAATCATAGCACCTGTAATGTTGATGTTACATTCCATTAGTTTTATCCAAATCAGCTTCCAACCAGCTCCATTTATTTCCTGTATAAATAGTCTACTCTCTAAAACCAAGGATGGGTTGTGTCAGTATATGTCTATGAAGTGAGTGTACAGATTACTACTTTTTAAAAGAAACAATCAAACAATCAATATATTGGCAGGTATCCTCGAGATGCTCCTTTTTACCTTTACTAAGGAATGTTGAGCCATGTTTACTTAAGCATAAAATATGAATAAAATGTCTAGTGCACCTTTAGGAGCAGGACAGGGTGTAGACAGTAATAATATTTTCATATCAGTCCATGTTTTTCATATCAGTCCATGCTACAGTGAATAGGTTTGCTGGACATGGAGGTTGATATCTGGATGATATATGAATAAAAAGTGTCTACGTAGCTCTAAGTTTAGAGAGCTGTTCCTTTTTGTGCATATGGATATATATATAACATAGAAAACATGGAACATAGAAAATAATAAACTAAAATTGGTAAAATACCACTAGGTGTGGCCCTTAACCTTTCATTCTTAAAACCAGAAACAGGAACACAGAGGCATTTCTAAAATAGGGAACTCGGGGGCATTACTTTGAAGCAGTTGAGGTCATCCAGTGATTTCAAAGGAAGTTCCATCTTGCATTTGCATTTGCACGCTATTGGGATTAGGACACATTCCTTCATCCTGATTGCACTGTCACGTGAAGAATGTGGAATGGCTCTTAATTAATCGCTGCATGACCTCTAAGCCCTTTCTTCTTTTTTAGTTTTTGGACGTTGACAACTGATACTTGCAAAATGAGCACAAATAAAAGAGAGTGAGACCTCACCTTTCCCCTGCAGCATCTCTGTAAGGACAGGGTGAGATTCAGGGTTTATACAACCAAGAAGATAATTGTTGAAAAACTATTGAACAAATACTGTATATCTTTTTGAAGAAAACATTTTTGTGTCTATTAAGTCTATTTGATGTTTATTTAAGTCTAAGACAACGTCATGTTGCTTGATTTTCCCGGACTGAAAATAGAACTGACTGTAATCTACGAGATGATTTTAAAGGGTCTTTACACAACTTTACACATTCACCTGTTTGGCTGTGACAATCACTGTGTGATCGCTCATTCTCAGCATTGAGGTGTCTACACAGGTACAGCAGAAATGTGACCAGACAGATGCAGCTCTCAGCATTAGCCTCCATGTCCACTGAAACAGACTAGCTGATGGATGTGAAACGCAGAGATAAATGGATGGATTTTATTTTTAAATTGGCACGATACGCCTCCACGTTGGTGAGTGCATTATTTGTATTTTTATTAAGTTTTGTCATTGTTATTAGTTATTAACGCTGTACGCGTTTGCACTTTGACAACCTGTGGACAAAGCTGGTTCTTAACATTGTACCCCAGAAACCTTGCTGTAATGAAACAAAACATTACCGGCACAGTCAAATGTCAAAAATAGTAAGAATAATTGATTTTAAATGCTGTGGAAATTATGTGTTGCTTGATGAGCCTACATTAAGGGTGATATAGTGTATATGTGTGGATTCCCAAGTCCTGGTGTCATATTCATTGATATTGTTATTATGAGGCATATTAATTTGATGTCACAAAACTATGACATCACCGAAGGCCCAGAGTTGAAATGCACGGCCCGCCACTGGTATCTATGTTTGTATCTACATACATAGCTACCTAACAACCTCCTGTGGCAAGCAATCTACAATGTAGTAATTAATATTTTCAGTAATAGTTCTCGTAATGCCTACTTGTTTTCTTATAGCAGTTAACCTATTGTATTTCCCCCGAAGAAAAGGGGGGCGATTAGGCCCAGGGCGCCAACAAGCCTGTGGACGCCCCTGCTCGGCTGCGTGCAGCAGAACTGGGGATGAGAGGAGTGTCGCTGAACTTCCCCGCTCTTCTGCTCCTCCCCGTTAGATACAAGAACTCTTTAACTGTCCTTCACTCTGTTTTTCGGACTTCTCCTCATGTAGTGATTCTTTAATTCTCAAAGACGGGTTTTTTCCCCCCTCTTTTTCTGGGTTGGATATCAGTAAAGTTTTGACATGAAAAGGCTCAGGTAGTTGAAGAAACGGCTAAAAGATTCTAGAAACATCTCAAAGTCAGTCATGCGCTTCAGCGTCTTTTTGGGCTCTCTGCTGATCTTCAGCGCGTTACTCGACAAGGTAAGAAAGAGTCCATTCATCCAGCAAACTTTAAAAATGTTGGGAATGAAGTCGAGAGGGGTTTTTGTTCAGTTTTTGTGTGTTTGTATGCGTGGGTTCCTGTGGCACCTGCGCACCTGTTGCGGGACGGTAACATCAGAAAACTGCAGGCAAGATTGAACACACTCAAAACAATAGGTATTTAGCTTCAAGTAAAGACACATATATTGTTGAGTAGCACTTTTGTGTTGTGGCGTGACGATATATTATATTTATTATTTGTATTTTCTCAAGTTCCTTAGCAAGACTCTTTACAGTTGAAGCTTTTATTTTGAAGGTCTCCGCTAACGGTGTCAACACTAGCTTTACCATCAGGGAGGTCCAATACGATAATACGTCATATTAAATAAACAAAAGGTATGTATTAAAAATGTCTATGTCTAAGTATCTACCGCTAAATGTCTCCGCTGGCACAAAGAAAAAAAGTGGTTACGACTTTCAGATGATGTTGGTTGAGGTGCCGCCATATATTTTCATTTTCCTTTTGTTTATTTCCTGTTCTTTTAATCTTTCTTTTTTTAATTATTAACCTACAAAAGCTCAGGTCAGCTTGTTCAGTTTGAAAATACGACTCATTCAATTTATTTTTTGTTTGTTCCGGGTGTAGTGTGGATTTGGTTGGGAAAAAGGGGTTATAAAAAATGGATGTGGAAGTTTTATAATGTATTTCTTTCTGTATCTTTGTGAATTATACTTACAATAAAAAAACCAAAAACAAAACTAAACTAAACATGGTTTGCTCATTAGCTGAGGCCTGGGAATTTTTTTAGACTCTTGGACCACAGGTGGTACTAAAATTAGAGTGGTGGGACAGGTCAGGGGCAGATAGATAACGCATTTGTGTGAACTATTATAAACTACGAGTCATGAGTAAAAGCTAAAATGCCTTTATGCTTTTTGCCTTTTCTACAGTATTTTCTGGGATAAAGTTGGCTTTGCTGGAAAGAGACAGAGGGAAAATGCTAATATAAATTTGGATACGTTTTTTTCGGCATGATTAAAAAGTCAAACGGGCCACATACGGCCCCAGGGCCTTAGTTTGCTCAGGTCTGCATTAGAGCAATGTTAACACAGGTACAGTAGCAGATGTCTGGCCGTGTAAGACCCACCTGTCCACACAACACTGGTCCTTCTTGTGTCTTTCCTGGGGGAGGAGGGAGGCCATGTATTAAGAGTAGAGGTTGAGAATGGCATGTGAGGATGTGTGTGGTCAATAATAAGGTCAGGAATGGAATGAGGCACAGCCCAACGTCCCTTCTGTCCTTTTCTGTTTCCTTAAGGCACACAGTGTCAAATGATAATGCACCTGACCTGTGCTGACGAGTGTGTTCTCAAGTGTGTAGGCTGATTACTACTATTAACAGAACCAACCACTTTCATTTGCTGTATACCAGGATGCAGCTGACACTTAAAAAAGCCACTTAAGTGATATTTTTATTTTCTATTTAAAAAAAAGAAAAGCAAATGCCCTCTTTGAGAGGTTAAACCGACTTGTATATTTTAAACAAATTTTTTTTAAACAATTTTAGGAATAGTGTATTATTTTAAAATGTATTGCAGCTGTTCTTACTGGGCATTCGTCCTTATTCTAAATTTAATAATGAAAAGTTTTGAGGTGAATATTAATTGTTGAAATCTTTAGAGTAGTCTGTGATGCTGAAGTCTGAATTTTAGACATTAGGCCTATGAAAGAGGAGTTTGTTAAATTTGTTGACGACTGTGTGGTCATCTCTTTTAGTAACAAAACAACAGACCTTTGTATCTTATTCTTGCCTTCTCCGTGGGCCAGTAATATAAAGAAACATCAAACAATGTTGGCGGGCCCCCAAAAATGGTGAAAATTTAGTTGATGACACTTAGTTCTGGCTCATTTGTCAGTGAGCTGTTTTTAGGCTTTGTCAACTGAAAAGAAAAAAGACTTAACAAGATGGGAGCAGTTGTTGTTTTGAAAGCACTAATATTATTTCAATTACTATGTATTTCTTGATTTTACTATAAAGGTGGACAAAAAAAATTAGATTTTTCGAGATCATCCTATTTTCAGTGTTTTTATATTAAAAAACTTAAAAAAAACACTATTGTGCTATTTATATTGTTTCTGTTGAAGAAACCAAATAAAATAGCCAATGTGAAAATAGTATTATTTTTTCATTTAATAAAAAAACAGGAAAAAAAACAACTGTGGCAAGAACAATATATGTAAAGATGATTAAACAAAAGCATAAAAATGGTGCTCATGATTCAGATCTGGTTTTACGCTATGGCCTTGCCACGATGTTGATTTACCATTAATAGCAATCAATATTAGAAGCTGAGGTTGCCAAAGGAGTGACTGTAATCACTAAAAATTATCACAGATACAGAAAAGGTGGAAAAATTTGATGAAATAAAATGCAGTTGGCCAGCGACATAGAACATATTTGGGAGGAAGCAAGGCAAACATTGTGCATTCTGGAAACCTTGGTACTAGTAAGGTTTAATTAAATCGCCTTTAGCATTTATGGCTTTGTTCAGTTTTGTTTTTTTTTCATCATCCATCCATCTCCACCCACTTATTCATAATTGGGTCGCAAGGGCAGTAATCTCTAAAACTGTCAAAATCACATAGAATAGTTATACTTTTGATAGATGTAATTATTTTAATAAGTTTCATGAGAACGTTTGTACGGAGATGTAAAGAAAATTCTGTTGAAAAAGCAATCATCGGGTTCCTAGATACCAAGGATACATTTAACATTGATTCTCGGTGAGAAATTTCACCTGGGAACAAATGTTAAATCCACGGCTCTGCCGTATTTCCATTAGTTTTTGAACAATATATCAAAACTTTATACATATGTAATAATAAATATGCCAGTTACATACCTACATAAACCATAACTTGTTTTTTTGTCTTAATGTCATAGTTCTGTTTCCCCAGTACAGTGGAACTTTGGTTTTCTAAATTAATTTGTTTCTGAAAACATTTAATGAACCAGAAAGTTAAAAATGTAATTAATTGAACTCACATGACCCTATATAATCGATAAATCTGTTCCTGGACCCCAGATGATCTAACAAAAAAAGGAAAACACAACTTAATAAAGAACAAATCCATATACAAGCAAGGCAGATTCATTCATCCTTATTGGTGCTAAGGGGATGTGATGGTACAAGTGGGGGATGGAAAGGATGGAACTTCATTGTTTGGGATGCAAAATGTGATCTATTCACAGGCCTTCTTTAATCTCTTTTTCTAGTTCTATTGTTCTGACCCTTTTCAATTTTTCACTCCCTTCAAAGTCATAGTGCCATAGATAGATAGATAGATAGAACCTCATTAGTCCCTCAGGATTATCCTTTGAGAAATTATGGCTCCAACAGCAGTACAGCACCGAATAAGAGATCAATACAATAAGATCAAAAAGACCAATACAATAAAATCAACATGGGTAGAGTTGAGGGCAATATTTGGCTCATAATGTTCTCAACAAATGATTTGTCTGTTTGACAACAGAGGTTCCAGTGCATTTGACGGAATCGAACTTCCTTACTTTACTTTGTATCAGGCACACAGACAAATAGCAACAAAGAAGATAAGGAAAGGAAAAGTAAAGGAAAAAAAAGGAAAGCAAACTCCTTGTCATTGTGACATTGTGATCCACACCATTGCACAAAATAAATTTGAAAAAAAAGTGAACAGTGCACAGCTTTGAGCTTTGAGTAGGGATAGTGCCATGCTCAGTGATAACCTTGCAGTTGGTGAATTCAAACCTTGAGCCCTACGGACCTCAGTGCAGTTCCCTAACCACAGTGCCCGTTAAGGTCACAGAGTAATTATTAATAATTATAATTAAAGTTAACGTGACTAGAACAGTCTGTAAACCTAGTCTCTTAGTAAGAAAAAAAGGAAGTTCACAGGGAAAAAGAGGAAGTTCTGGGCACTTCTCTGAAATGGTTTGCATATTGACATTTTCCATGTTCTGTGCAGAACAAGACTTTTATAAACTGTACCACCCGCAGAAATCAGCCTAAACAAATTTATTATTAGGAACACAGGAGCTCTTTTTTCCCCGTCTATATAAATGTCACTTCCTCTTCAAAAATACTTGACTGAACTGTGGATGAGGTATTCACACGAACTTGTTTTATGTATTCACTACTTTGTTATTGGGTTGTTGTGTGAGAAATGGACATGTGGTCAAACTGAAAAGCATTTGATGTCATTCCATGAGAATGGAAACATACACAATAGTGTAGGGCTTGTTTTTTTTTTATTTAAAGGAAGTTATTTATTCAGAATAAATGGTGCATAAGAGGCCAATTAGATTATGTCGGGGGCTTTAATGTACATTTGCTGACCACGGAATAATAATTTGTGTCCGCCACCTTCAAGTTTAATGTTAATGCAGCCCAAAAGTTTAACAGCTGTGGCAGTTTTCTCATTTATGCAGACCATTGTTGATAAAATACATTTTTTTCCTTTTTGTATTGATCATTGTATTGATAGCAAATGCAGCCCTTTGGTGTAACGACAGTGGGGACAGTGACCTTCAACTTATTAGAGTTTGAGATCCCTGGTTCATTAAGTGCTTCTAAACTTTAGTGGTATTGTTGGACTTTGAACAATTAATCAAGACATTTAATCAGTGTATTTAAACCTGTTTAGACTTTGACTAATTGCTGATGCAATATAACAAAACACTTTTTACAAAAGTATAGACTACCTTATTTTCCGGACTACAGAGCGCATCAGGATATTAGCCGCACCGACTAAAACAAAGACAATTTTTAATTTTGAACATACATAAGCCGCACCTGACAAAAAGCCGCATGTGTGTATGTTGTAACCAGAGATATTCACGCAGATTTTTTAACTACTTTTTATTACATTTTTTTTTTTTTTTCAAACAGTGCTCGTACCATGGACAGGACAGTGCAGGAACACAGCAGCAATGTTATGTTCCTTCTGCTCCTCTGCAAAATAACTGATCTGAATAATTTAACTGGAACTTTAACTGTTTCATTGGTACACTATGACCTGTTCGGTAATTCAAATGTTCCGCTGTGACCAGGCAAAAAAAAACATAAGCTTGCAATAAAAATCCATGTATTAGCCGTTGTATAAGATGCCGTGAGATTATTTTTAATTAAATAGAATTTAATTATAAGTATTTTAGGACAGGACGTCACAAAGAATTTGGATTTTACTTTGATTTTATTCATCTATTTATATTAGTTTAACTTGCTGTGTCCACATATAAATCCAATCCAAAGTACAGTCGTAGTTTTTGTTGGAGACTAAAAGGTGACTTCAAGCCTATGATTTGTTTATGACCAGGACTTGTATGCCTTCTATTCAAAGTCTTTAGCGTGATTACAAACTGAAAAAGATCTAACACAAGTCTATATACAGTATATATATATATATATATATATATATTGCTATTACATGAGAAGATGGGTTCAGTTCTTTCTCTCATTGGCACCTTTCTGTGGTGCCAATGATGACACACTCTGACACACTGAATATTTTTCGATTTGTTCCTAATACACTTTTTATGTAGAGAGATACTGTGGTCATCAGTGCAAGTTGTGCAGTGTACAACAGAGTTTTTGAACTGTTAATGTACTTTATATTATTTAGTATCTAATGGAATTAGTTTAGTGTAGTATTTAACAAATGTTTCTTGTCAAAACCTAAAAAAAGAAAAAGAATCCACCTTGCGTTCTACTTCAGGAATTTAAAAAAATGTTGAAAGTGTGGTTGTGGAACCTGTTAAGCTCTGTAACAGACTCACTAAGAAAATCAATATTTTTTACTTCACAGCACAGAGCATTTGTTGATCCACTCCAAGCTTTTTGTGTGACATCAACATGGTGCAGTGTACAACAGAGTTTTTGAACTTGAATGTACTTTATATTATTTAGTATCTAATGGAATTAGTATAGTGTAGTATTTAACAAATGTTTCTTGTCAAAACCTAAAAAAAGAAAAAGAATCCACCTTGCGTTCTACTTCAGGAATTTAAAAAAATGTTGAAAGTGTGGTTGTGGAACCTGTTAAGCTCTGTAACAGACTCACTAAGAAAATCAATATTTTTTACTTCACAGCACAGAGCATTTGTTGATCCACTCCAAGCTTTTTGTGTGACATCAACATGAGATCAGTGTTTAAAGACTGTCAGTCAAATGTACTTGAAAATACAAAGAAAGGCTTTTTTTACATTGTTAACATGAATTTTAACCTATTTATTACATGGAACCTGAAAACACTGTGGTTCATTTTGGAAAATTTAGTTTAGATGTTTTTTTTTATCTTAACATCTTAACATTTTGCAGAAAAGGCTCACGTATATGTATTTGTAATGGTTCATATTAATAGTTTTCGCAGCTCTTGTAGAAAAAAAGGATGATAATGACACCTCTATTAAACCTCCCGGAAATAAATCTAACTTTTTCTGAGAAAACAGACTCTGAGAGACAGACTCAGACAGAGTATCATGGAGTATAGCTCCATGCATGTTTAATGACTTGCGCTTTTATAAAATGTCACTGACGTCCTTCGCTCGTTTGAACACAGGCATCTTTTTCCAAAATGTATTCTCTTCCCTGTATCCCCACAAGCCGTCTTGCTTTTGCATGCAGTTATTTCACAGTGCAAGTTTCAATTCAAGTCCTCACTTTGTTGAATAATGAACCTTACGCCCACTCGTAGCCCCCATTCAACCTTGTTACGACTGTCCAGTTCCAACTCAATCATACAAGACCATGCTGCCTCCAACCAGGGCTTTAGTGGAAAGTTAAGCATCTACAAGTTGAATTACAAAGAGTCACAGTTCCTCAAACATGTAAATGAGACACAGGCTCCTCTTTCTGACTCAAAGCCCTCTTTGTGAACACACTGCTATCATTTTATCAGTGACCTCGTCCAATCCATGGCATTAAAGTTGAAAAATTAGATTTTATTTGCAACTTTGTTGGTTCTGATAATACTGTTTCACAGGAGAATCGGAATTCGCTGTAGTTTGATAGGTCTCGCGATTGCAGCAGGACGAGCACTTTGACCCTGACTTTTTTCTGCACTTTATTGTTCAGTCAGCAGGAACGATTCTCGCACAAATACATTGAAGGCATTACGCATAATGTAGAGAAATAACAAATATTTCTGTAGAGTTAATGTTGTAGATAGAATAGGACACGTGCCATGTGACCCACTTTGTATCGTGGATAGTGTCATCAGATATAAGGCACAGTCCTTTACCGACTCACCCTGGAATTCTGTGTCTCGGAACACTACTATGTGAGTGGTTGAAAAACACTGCTGTATTTACAAATACATTAGTTTATGGCATTCAGTATGTCTTATGTGGATTCATCTATATGCTCTTATCCAATACTGGGTCATAGGGGCTGCAGTCTCCACGACTGCCACCCATATCACACTACACAATACTCTGAGTCTTCCTGAGGGTGCTGAGTCCAGTGGATAATTTTTAAAAATATGAAAGCACTTGAATTAACAACTGTTTACTAAGCCTTGGTAAATCAATTGTTCTACCATAGTAACTATGTATGAGGAGAAGAACTAAATGTTCCTAAATGTTCTAGCCTGGTCTCATACTGACATAGCAAGCAAAGTCAAAAGTCCTTCATGCTGTTGATGTGGTATCAGGAGGTTCTGGGTGGGTACAGGAAGTCCCAGGGTGTGATGTTAAAGCAGAAACAATAAGTAAGTCGTTCGTGAGAAACCCCTTACATATACACACAAATCTCAAAGAATACGCAACAACTGTGGAAGCATGCACACATGTACATGTGTACTATACTGTATATCACATTATTTAGTTCTACAGTGATATTGTTAAGTTGAACTCCATTCCATTCTTCAAATATTCACTATGACACATTCGGTAAATGAGAAAGAAAATGTAACAATGAAGTATAGAGCAGCATTCAAACGATAAATGAATTCAGAATTATTTGAAGTAAGCAGAGCTTATGAAAATAGACTGAAGAGTGAGCGTGATCAGTATCAGAGAAAAGAGAGCTAAAATAAGGAAAAGACAAAGGCAAATCTAAAAATGGTTTGGGCATCAGGGAAGATGTGATTTGTATCAACATTTGACTAAAGATTAATAGAGTTGGGTAGGGCTTAGTAAAAAATATCCTATTTACTTATGGTAGGCAGGGATTCTTTGAGAAGTTCATCAACAACAAAACAAGTGAGAGAAAAGGACAGAACCAAATTGGTTGACAAGTCATGTGACAAGCTAGACATGAGAGTTTTTTTACAAGATATTATAAAAAAGGAAAAACAACCTAAGAGGCCTGGTAACAGGCATACACAAGTGTAAGATAAAGTTTGGTCAGTCATTACTAGGCATCTTTCACTGTGTTAAATTGTATTATTTTTTTTCCCACTTAATCACAGAAGCAGGTTTCTACTATATGCCCCTGTTATTTTTTTAAGCCACTTACTCAGGGTGTTCCATCTTGTACCACTATCTAGTACAAGTTTTATTACACCAAAGCTATTACATTTTGGTTACGGATCTATTAATTCAATTTATAAAAAAATTCCAGTCACAAACCTTTGAATACCTTTGGTATAGCACATGCCATTGGATTATGTACAAAACGAAACTGTTATAGCAAAACTTTTATAGCAAAACAAAACTTCTATAGCAGATGTGTTTAGTATTTTTCACAAATTGCAGGGATTTTTCCTGCCACTTAGTGGAGTAGTATTTCATTGCCTGCTACTGTTGAGCAACAAATACAAACTCTGTAGACCGTATGTACCATGACCTTGATGACTGAGAACCTTTATCGACATCTAGCCTGTATAAAGTACTATTAATAAAAAAGGGGGTCAAGTCACAGTTTTATCAACTGTAATAAAATAAAGAAGAACAACTAAATGTTCCAAAATTATCTAGCCAGTTTTCACACTTTCAATAACTTTAAGCAACAAATACAAATATTTGCTACTTATTTGATAATAATTGAATTCATTCACAAAAATAAGTGCAACGGACCACACCTAATGATGCCATGATGAGAGTGGACACGCCATCTTGCGGCAAGATATTTGCTTAAATCATTCTGTTGTGCGTTTATACGGTTTTCAGACTAGGTTATCATATTATCAGGTACTCGGCTCAAGGCTTATATGTTTTTATTGTGTTACGCTGGAGAACGGATGTTGAAATTAAGGTCTGATCACCCATTTCCTACCTTTTTTGCTGACAATTCCAGTTTAAGAACAGAGATGAAGTCAGGGCTTAAAAGGGTCAGTGGCTGAGTCTCGGTAGAATTATTTAAATGTGCATTATGTAAAAGACAGAAGAAGTGCAACAGTTAATCTGGTTACTAGTAGGTTAGTTAGAAGAGTCTTTAAATCTTTAAGATTTTCTGTAAAAATAATATTTTTTTTCTATTGTTTTTACGGCTGAATTTTAAAAATGAACTTTTCTCTTCTCTTTATCAATGTAAGAAATTCTTTGTTTTTTCTCTTCTAAGTAGTAACATCACTCAACCTCAACTCAACACACTTGAAGCCTGCATGATTTTGACTTTTGTTGTAAAGCAGGGGTGTCAGACTTAATTTCCCACTGGACCACAATTAAAAACTGGCATGGGGCATGGGCCAAACTAAATATATTTATTGAAAATCAACTGTAAACTGTTTCACCTTCTCCAGATATTAATTGCAGGGGCAGTGCTAGGGTCTCTTGGTGCTCCTAGCAAGATATCGCAGGGGCCCGCGCCCTATCAATGTCTGAAGAAAAAACATGTTTTGACAGGGACCATATTGGCTTGAGCCCCAAACAACTACCTGGCTTGCCTGTCTTCAATTGCTGCCCCTGACTCAATGTCGATTTGTTAACATTGAATCTGAAACAGCCGCTTAATATTATCAACACATGAGAAAATAAATCAAAAATAAAATACACATCAGTGGTATTTGCCTTTATGTAGCCTTCCTAGATCATTTCAATGTTTAAATGTTATTTTACAGACCAAACAACAAAAAAACAAAGCAAAATCTCTGTACTATAAAAAGACTATGCACTAAAACCACAAATGCTGCCAGTATCTAAGGGCTTTATACTGGTGGGCCGAATCAAGTACATATTTGATATGATATGACTAGCCAAATATAATTACACTGCGGGCCTGATTTGGACCCATGGCCTGAGTTTAACATTTACTGTAAAGCCTGACAGTATTCGTTAATGAGGTTATCAAATCCCAAGTAACCTTACGAGCATTCATTCAGTTCCCAGGTTTCCATTACGTGTCCAATAATATGTGTGGGTAAAACCAATGAAAACGTTGGAAAAGAAAATATGATTTGTAGCCTGAGCTTCTCAGGGCTTCAACACTTTTTCTAATCTTCGGTGTGTTGATAGCAGTTAATAATTGTCCCTGAAATATTTTCACAGGCGAGAGTTGGACATGTTTAAGTGGTAAAGTCATGAAGTTAATGTTTAGCAGCAGGTACAAAGAAGGACAGCCCGCATGCCAGTGGGTGACTGTGAGCTGTTTAAGTTTTGGCTAATAAGTAATTTAAGGATCAGAGCCCTGGTATGATTATGATTCAGTCTGTAGACCTAATAGTTGGGGTATGTTGCCTGACAACAGAACAAAGATCCATTGATAAATGTTTTCCAGCAAATGTACTTCGTAAACTGCTACAATTTGTGCAACATTTTATTATGAATGTATTGTATTTTTTTTTTGTCTCCTCTTCTTCATTGGCAATCTGCTTCTCTCTTTCCTGAATATTATTACAGATTCTACTGGAAATGTTTTTCTGATTAAGATTTTTATGTTTAGTGATCCACCCTGGTACCTCTGGAGTGGCAAAGGTGCTTGGTTTGCATTACCGGTAATATGTTGGATCTGTTCCCAGTGGATGTTGGGCTGTCCTTTGTCACCGATTCTGTTCTTTACTTCTACGGACAGAATTTCTAGACGCAGTCAGGTGCCAAACGGGGTCCAGTTCAGGAGACACCGGATTTCATTGGTGTCTGATGTTGTTCTGTTGGCCTCATCGAACCAGGACCGGCAGCATGCGTTGGGGTGGTTCGCAGCCGGGTGTGAAGCGTCTAGGATGAAAATTAGAAACTCTACATCCGAGGCCAATGTTCTCTACCAGAAAAAGGTGGTTAATACCCACCAGGTCGAGGGAGAGATCCTGCCTCAAGTGGAGGAGTTTAAGTATCTTGGGGTCGCGTTCACAGGTGAGGGAAGGATGGAACAGGAGATTGACGGGCGGATCGGAGCAGCGACCGCAGTAATGTGCTTGATGTATCGGTCCGTTTTGGTGAAGAAGAAGCTAAGCCAAAAGGCGAAGCTCTCAATTTACCGGTCAATCTACGTTCCCACTCTCACCTATGGTCATGAACTTTGGGTCTTGACCGAAAGAACACGATCCCGGATACAAGCAGCGGAAATGAGCTTTCTCCGCAGGGTGGCAGGGCGTTCCCTTAGAGATAAGGTAAGGAGCTCTGTCACCCGGGAGGAGCTCGGAGTAGAGCCATTGCTTCTCCACATTGAGAAGAGTCATTTGAGGTGGCTTGGGCATTTACATCGGATGCCCCCTGGACGCCTCCAGTGGGGTGATTGAATCATGTCCCACTGGGAGGAGACCCAGAGGAAGACCTAGGACACGCTGGAGTAACTATGTTGTCCAGCTAGCCTGGGAACGCCTTGGGATCCTCCCAGATGAGCTGGAGGAAGTGTCTAGGGAGAGGGAGGTCTGGGTATCCCTCCTCCGAATGTTGCCCCGCGACCCGGCTTTGGATAAGCAGATGAAGATGGATGTTTAGTGAAACATATTCAAACATATTGACTTTGTTCATCGTTCATGTTTTGTTTTGTTTTGTTTTGTTTTGCTTTGCTTTATGGGAGAGGGGAATTACAATTAATTTTTTTTTCTCTCCACAGAACACCCTTGCAATATCTGATAGTAAGTATGGTTTTCTGTTATGCTACTACTGCTTTTACTGCTGCTACCTCTACGTACAATAGTAGTGCTGTAACTGTTACTAACATGACTAGCTTTGTTACGATATCTTCTATTTACTGGTGTATAGACAGTGTGTGTTACTCGTTTAAAAATGATCATTCTTGGCCTGTAGTTTGCATTACTTTTATAATTGTTTGGTATGCTGTGTTTTTATGTCTTTCAGGAAGATGTCTGAACAATGACATAGAAACTTTATCAACAACAACAACAACAGTCAGTTTTCCAAACTGCAATTTGTCTATTGGATTTAATATTTATGGAAATGGTTCGCTTACGGGTTTAGATCCTGGAACCACCTATCAGATCTTGGTACTATGTCAGAACTGCAGTCACGAAGTCACTTTGAGTAAGTATATTTTATTTTTATTTTGATTTTAATTTTAATTTAATTTAATTTTAATACAGTGGTTTCGAGCATTGGTCCCCAACCACTGGGCCGGGAGCTGTTACCGGTCCATGGGTGAGTTGGTGCCAGGCCGCAGAGAGTTTTCTTTTGGCCCCATCTGGCTATTACTGACACTTAATCCATACCCATATCAACAAAAGAACTGAACAATAGAATGGGTAGGATTCCATTATCAACAATACAACTATATTTGATAAGGAAATATTTACTCATTGAAGACAACAACAATAAACTCAAAATGACGAATAGTAATTGATAAAAGATTCTAACTTTTTATACTGTGTGGTAGCAGAAAGTTTTAGGATGTGTGCACTTGAGAAATCCTTGTTGTGCCCATGCAAAGTTAATTCGGGTAGGAAGATTTTATAGGTAAGAAAATACTTCAAAACACAGAAAATGTATTTTTATTTAGGGGTATTTTCGTGACTATAGTACGAGATATTTAACCGGTCTGTGATGAAAAAATGGTTGGTGAACACTGTTCTACGCTAGTCCTGCTTGCTGAGGCTGTTGATTGTGTCAGGCATCTATGTTCTATGTTTATATTGGTTGTTAGCATGTAGATTTCTCTCTTTAATATCTATTCATCTGTTGTCACCCACTTATCCAACACTGGGTCACGTAAGAAGCGGTCTCCACAACTGCCTCCCAAATCACATTGCGCCATACCGTTTCTTTTGAACCATCCTGCAGGCGGTGAGCCCACTGGAAGCCAACCTAACATCTGTTTCTTCATAACATTTCTTTGTGATCATCTCTGATTATGTGATAAATGCCATATTCAGATTTAAATTAGACAAACCATTCTCCTGGACATCAGCTAAGATGGAAATTGATTTATTTCTTCAGTGAACTGCTGTTTTTATATGATCTAACACTTCCTGTTTCACCTATTTCTTCCCTGGCTCCCCCCACTCACCCACAGGGCCAAACACTGTCAGAAACATGAGGGTTTTTAATGTCACCACATCCTCTGTGTCTGTGAACTGGACTGAACCAGTTGGAAACAGCTCTTTCTATAGAGTTGACTGGACAGATGGTCATTTCAGTGACAGTTCAAATGTGTCTGACACATACATTACTATAGAGAACATGTCTGCTGGTGTGCAGTACAACATCAGTGTCACTGCAGTGGCAGGTGATGGTCAGACTGTTGGTCAGAGCACCAGGGTTTCACAATGCACAAGTAAGTGAGGCAATGCATAAAAGCTTTGTAATTAAATATTTTGTAGCAGCTGAATTGTTTTTCACAAGTTAATTACTCAGTTAGGTGTTTTTGTAAGGTTGACTTTAGCATGAGGTACCTCAGGAACTCCTTTTTATTCTCCAAGGCAGTGGTCCCCAACCACTGGGCCAGGGACATTTACTGATTCGGGGGTGAATTAGTGCTGGGCTGCAGAGAAATAACATTTCCTTTTGGCCCCATTTGGCTATTACTTACACTTGATCCATAGCCATATAGACAAAAGAACTTAACAATAAAATGGCTAGGATTCCATCAATAATGCAACTATATTTAATAAGGAAATATTTTCTCAGTGAATACAACAACAGTAAACAGAAAAAAATGACACAGAGTCATTGATACAAGATTCTAACATTTTATACAGGTGTGGTAGCAGAAAGTTATAGGCTGTGTGCTTTTGAGAAATCTTTGTTGTGCCCATGCACAGTTAATTCAGGTAGGAAGATTTTATAGGTAGGAAAGTATTTTAGAACATTGGGAATTTGATTTTATTAAGGGGTATTTATCTGACACGACTTAACAATCGGTCCGTGAAAATAGTACAAGACATTTAACCGGTTCGTTAAAAAATGTTGGGGAACATTGATATAGAGAACTTGTTGGTCAGAGCACCGGAGTTGAACAATACACAAGCGAGTCCAGTCTTGAGGATGATAAGCTGAGGACATCTTGTGGTTAAAGGTCTGTAGTGTTCACTACCCAGATTAAAATCATACTTTCTACGGTATAACACATATTGGTAAATAAAAAGTTTTGAAGTCACAGATAATGTGTTTCTTCTTTAACATATTAAGTTTATAATGTGAAGAAAAAAATAGTGACTCATCCTTTTGTTTGCAGGAAGATAGATAAAGTTGCATAAACACAAAAAATATAGATCTATATAATGACATAAATGAAAAAGGTACAAGAAATAGTAAGACATCTTGGTCATATTATTATGTCTGACACCTAATCCTGCTAGTCATCTAAACAATTGTATGTGAAATATAGTAAGATAAGATTAAAGATTAGATTCCTTTTTTTGTAATTGTGTGTTATTGTGATTCACACCACAGCACACAACGAAATATGGCCTCTGCATTCAACCCATCATCAAAGTGAGCAGTGGGCAGATATTGAGCGCCCGGGGAGCAGTGTGTAGGGACAATAGCATACATAGATATGAACACGGATAGAGATTCCTACACTGTAATCAATATATCCATAATATCTAAAAGACTCTGCACTGGAATACTCTGTTTATGACCTTAGCAGGTATGTTAATACTCTGCTTCCTCTCTGTTCACTGTTTTCTTCAGAACCAGAAACAATTGTTGAAACAACTATGTCAGCAACCACCTCCTCCATTTCTGTGTGCTGGATACCTCCCCCTAGTGGTCAGGTGTCTTTGTACAGGTTGGAGTGGTACAATGGTGGAGAACTGAAGACAGGAAACACAAGTGATCACTGCACCGTGCTGCCAGAACTGATCTCTGGATCAAACTACACAATCACAATCACAGCTGTTGCTGCAGATCATGTGACACAGGGAGACCCTGTCACTGTCTCCAAATTCACAAGTAAATCCAACATTTACTAATGTCATCTGTGTTCTGAGGCAAATGACAACACAATCACAGAGAAATTCTCTTCGTGATGTTTAATCAAATAAACATTAGTCATGAGAAAGTTCTGAACTTAACAAAGAGCAGCAAAGGTTACACCATGATCATCATCATCATGGAGGATCACAGAACTTTCTCCACCACTACTTTTTCAACTGTGGTGATGGAGACAAGTGATCAAGTCTTACTGCCTTAAATATTTTCATTGTTTCTGCCTTAAATTGTTTCATTGTTTATTTTTTTTTTCTTTTCAACTTTATGTTTACCCCCCCTCCACTCACTCACAGAGCCAGACACTGTCACTGTTCTCAGAGTCACTAATGTCACATCATCCTCTGTGTCTGTGAACTGGACTGAACCAGTTGGAAACTGCTCTTTCTATAGAGTTGACTGGACAGATGGTCATTTCAGTGACAGTTCAAATGTGTCTGACACATACATTACTATAGAGAACCTGTCTGCTGGTGTGCAGTACAACATCAGTGTCACTGCAGTGGCAGGTGATGGTCACACTGTTGGTCAGAGCACCAGGGTTTCACAATACACAAGTAAGTGAGGCTATGTGTAGAAGCTTTGTAAGTAAATACTTTGTAGCAGCTCCATTGTTTTTCCCAAATTTAACTAGAGATTTATGGAGGTGTTGGAAATTGAATGTTCAACAAGAGTCCCTTGTTGCAGAAGGGGGTAATTGTTTTATGTCTGGAGCCAGTGTTTTATGCTCAGTCTTTTCCAGGTTTAACATTAGGAGCCCGAAGTGCCTTAGCAACTCCTTGATAAACTCTATGGTAGTAATGCTGGTTGAGAATGTTGAATATCTGTGTTTTATGTTTTTATTTGTTTTGAGCCGGCAGATATTTTATTTAATAATTATGCATTTATTTTCACCAACTTATTTGTTACTCTGTCACCGAGGCAGCAGTCTCCACAACTGCCACCCAAATTAGATTGCACTGTACCAGTTCCTTGAACATTCCTGCAGGTGTTGAGCCCACTGGAAGCCAACAGCATCTTCAATATCTGTTTTCTTCTGTTCATTTTTTTTAATATCATATCCAAATATGCTTAGTGTCATATTAAGATTTATATTACACAAACTATTCGCCCGGACATAAGCTAAGATGGATATTGATTTATTTTTTTTATTTTGCCCCCCACAACTCACCCACAGGGCCAGACACTGTCAGAAACTTGAGGGTCTCTAATGTCACCACATCCTCTATGTCT
>JAFBJS010004942.1:0-12857 GCA_016785265.1 Paraplagusia blochii
GCGCTGAACTCTTGGCGTCATCTTAGGTGGACGGCCACTCCTTGGGAGAGAAGCATCAGTGCCAAACTCTCTCCATTTCTAGACAACTTCTCTGACTGTCGATTGATGAACATCCAGACTTTTAGAGATGGTTTTGTATCCTTTCCCAGCTTTATACAAATCGACAATTTTTGATCGCAGGTCTTCAGACAGCTCTTTTGAGCGAACCATGGTGCACATCAGACAATGCTTCTCATGAAGACAATTCTTATCAGGTGTGTGTTTTATAGCTGTCTCTTATACACATCTCGACTTAAATTGTTTGGTAA
Organism: Paraplagusia blochii; assembly: GCA_016785265.1. Lineage (NCBI taxonomy): Eukaryota > Metazoa > Chordata > Actinopteri > Pleuronectiformes > Cynoglossidae > Paraplagusia > Paraplagusia blochii. The sequence goes on from JAFBJS010004942.1 coordinate 309, forward strand.
AAATTGGTTTCAATTGCTTTTTAAGTCTCCTTAGGCAGAGGGTTCAGTTACTTATTCCTCCCCCTTCTGTCATTGTTTGCATGCTATCCTCATCAAAATATGAATACCTATAAATGTTTGGGTGGGTTTAGTTAAAGCAGACACTGTTTTTTCATCTGTGTGATTTTGACAAATATCAGATTACATTTGATGGTGATTTTATGCAGAAATGTGACAAATTCCAAAAGGTTCAGATACTTTTTCATACCACTGTAAGTTGGGAGAAACCAGGCTTAAGACCTCCGGAAGTGGTAGTGCAGTTCCTTGGAGTCATATACTGCTGCAACTGGCAATTTGGAAATATTCACTGCACTTATTGTTGTTAAACATTCGCAGCCCGTAGGAAATGAAAAGATGACAGTTGTTTTATTATAAGGAATCTTCTTCTCCTTTGGTTTTGTCTCTCATTTAGCGGCTGCCAAAGCGATTTTATATTTTCCATCTTGCCCCTTTCTTAGTATCTTCAACTCTAACTCCATCTACCTCCATGTCCTCCATCACTGAAGTCATCAATCTCTTCTTAGGCCTTCCTCTTTGTCCCATTTAATCTATTATAGGGAGCAAAGTGAACAAAATGAACAACATATTTATTAATCAGAAGAATCAAAAACCACATTTTTTTATTCCCCTTTTTAATACCATCATCCACATGTTTCTTATTATTAGCTCCACTGTCAATTAAGGACAATTTTATTTTCTGTAAAAAAAAAAAGATTGATCTTGTGTTAACATGTCATTATATACTATCTATGGGCCAGTGGTGTCCTAGTGATTAAGTTATCGGACTGGGGGAGGGTCCCGGGTTCAACTGCCAGGTTATTACTGATCCCTGGTGCTTAAAGCTGCCCACTGTTCACTTTGGTGATGGTTTAAATGCAAAGATCAAATTTCTATGTGTGCAATGGTGTGAATAACAATGTGACAATGACAAGCAGTTTGCTTTTCTTCCCATTGCCTCCAACCTGTTAGAATATGGATATGATATAAATGCCCTGCTGCATAAGGTAAATGTAAGGAAATGCAGACATGCATTTCAAACAGATGGTATTTTTATATTTAAAAAATATAAAAGCAAGGACAAAGTTAGAAAGGCTTTAAACTGAAAACCTTTATTTTACATCTTGGGCAATATAGGAAATAGAATAGTGAAAGACACATTCCCCTAGTGGTTAAATAAAACCACTAGTTCCTTAGAATACTAACCTTCACTTCTCTGTCTGTTATCTTATGTTATCTACTATCGTGAAAACTGAAATAACAGGGAACTGTACTTCACTCGCCGCAACCACTCTGGTTCCTGTACAAAACGCCTGCTCTGAGGTAAATGCAGGTCCAAACAAAACAGAAGGTTAAGATGTTCCAGTACTAACATGTAGTAACATGGTTAATAACATTGTCCAGTACCTCAAGGGTTTCATTTATGGTTGCTTGGACTGAATTGGAAGCCCGTGATGAAAGGGAATAAAAAAGAAGATATGCATTGTTACTGCAAGAATTCAAAAAATCTGGTAATTTCATTACACAAAGGTTTTACGTTGTTTGAATGTCTAGAGCAGCCTTGACCACCATCAGTCCATACAGCACTACACTGAACAGCATTTTTTTTTTTTTTTTACACTTTAAATGGCATATGTGAGGACAAACCAAGAACATGTTACTGATGTCATGTCACTATGGTTTACGTTTTTTAGTCACTTTTAGAAACATACAGGATAAACTTGCATAGATGTTCTTGGTACACTGGCTTTACAGCAAACAAACCATAAGAAATTCTTTATCCTGGAGGTGATTTATTTAAGATAATGCATCATGCACAAAATACAATGGTTTCCCATATGGTGGAAATGGTGATGCTTTTATTGCTTTCTGTGTCCCTCTGTGTTTAGTGTCTGTGCAAGGGTTTTACGTCTTTCTTATCGTCCTCTTTGATGATTACTTAAATATCTTTATTAACCTTTTCCAATTCATGTTCCAAGGCTCACATTGCCATCTCCTTTTATTGCCATCAACTTGTTTTCCTGTTTAACAAAAAAAAAAAAAAAAACTAAATAAGCACTTTCATGTGAATTGAACAAAACCTTTTTTTGTTTGTTTTTTTAAACTTGATATTTGCTGATCCATCATTTACAAATGCACACTAATAACTACTTTGTAAATACTTTGCTGACTGAACATCTGCAGGAGGTTCAAAAACTGAGGAGTAAGTGTGCAGACCGCTGGTGTGCACACATTGGAGGGCAGATCTCAGTTGCCACTGTCATCTGTGAAGGTTTCTGATGCACCTGGGTTCAATCTCACTGTGTGAGTTATTGCACCTTGACATTACACATCCATAGTTAAGATCAGCATTAGCTTGGCACAGACTTTTAATCACCTTAATACCTGGCTTCCTTACTGGGTGATTTGATATACCGCCTTGTGTCGAAAGCAATTAAGTGCACCTCCCATGTTGGAAAGCCAGCAGCTGAATCCTGCATCTGGCTTCACTAATCACCAGGTCTTCACAGCGTCTCCCTCACCTTCTGACTTATAACTTTCACTGTTTTGCATTAAAAATAAACTCACAGGAAGATGTTGAAAGAGAAAAGGAAAAAAAAAAAAAAAAAGGTTGCGCAGCAAAGTTCAGGAGGGCAATCGGAGGCTGATTGTTGTACCTGGGTGTGCAGAGATGAGCACCAACAACTGCTGCAAATTCCAGGCAACTCAGCATTTGCTGCAACTTTGTCTGATGCAAACCTCAGAGAAAATTGTGCTGGTGGATGCATATTATTGCTGTTTATTTCTCCTCTTGTACCAAAAAGTCCCCGCCACCTGGTGTGATAATGTTGCTGTTATTTTGTCGACTTCAATTTTATGTGTGTGTACGTGTGAATGAAGTTGTCAAATCTAGCACTAAACTTAAATAGAGGGAGAGATTTGTTTTTTCTTCATCTAATTTCACCTCAACTGCTGAGCGTCTTTCTTGCTCTTTCCGTCCACTCAGCTCTGCTTAAACATGGGACCCTACCATAGACTCTGAGTGAGGTGGGCTGCCCATGATGCTGATTTTACTTTGTTGCTTTTTGCCTGGTAGCCTAACGGTTAAGGAACTGGACTTGGGTCCAGAGAGTTGCACCATCCCCACTCACTGCGCTCAAAGATGCCCACTGTTCCATTTTATTAGATTTAACTGATCTTGATCTATATTTTTATTTATTTATTCATTTATTTTTGATAGATAAGACATTAACGTTATAACCCAACAAGCCATGATTATATATGGATCTTATATATGTGGCCAATATGACGTGCGATTTGGTCAAAAAAAAAGTTTAGAAAACACCAACTAAAATGGCGGTCAGCCGATAAATCAGCAGGGTGGCCCACTTGACGTCCAGGCAACATTGATTTGGATTCCCCCCTACTGTTTAGTCAATGACAACGTCGCTCACTCCGCTGTGTTCGCTTGTGGATGTGTGCATGTGCGTTTGCTGTGCCTGTTTGCTACCGAAGGGTGAAAGGAGCTCCCACAGGGGCTCACTCTCCAAGTAAGAAATGACAGAGACGACAGCCAAATCTGTGTCCTCCCTCCCTCTCCCTCTATCTCTATGAGACCTGCATCCCTCATTCCCTCCTCGGTCCATCTATTGACAGGTCAGTGGCTCCGGCGCTCAGCCTACAATGAATTCCAATGATGCAGCATGGTCCCGGAGCCATTACCTGCTCGGCACAAATGTACACGGTGAATATGAATCACCCAAGGTGTGTGTCACTGGCCATTTGAAACACATATGAATGCTTAAGAGTGAATGCTAAACATCGCCTCAGTGGCCCTGCGCACACTGCCGTCTGCTGTCAGTCTTGCAGGGACTGTTGGGTCCATGCACAATGCACTCATGAATTATCAACTGAGCATTAACGTCAAAGATCGGGCCACACACCTGAATCCATCATTCTATTATGCTGATATGTCATGAGATCAGGACTGGCTCAGTCGACTGTGAGTGATATGCGGCCATCTACAACATGCAATCAATTTCCCAAGGTTGTGGGTTTTTTTTAAGCTTTTATTATGTCCAACTCTCAGACAATCAGGCAAACTAAGGACCACTGAGCAACATTAGATATACACGCTGTGACCACACACACCAGTAACCTGGGATCATGGCCAGTTTATTGGTTATAAAAGAATCAAATGACAACACCAACCAATCGGCTCTCCCACCGTGCGTCTTCGTACAATTTCGACAGCATTCAAATGACTTTTTCTGCTGAATGTGACGCTTGAAGTAGTCCAATGTCCATTCAGTCCACACTTTTCCCTCCAAAAACTCGCTTATTATTTTAGCTTCACAGCATGTTTTGCAGAGCAGCCCTTTCTCACTCAAAACGAAAAAAATCTCACCCAGTAACACCCCTTGTTCTTCTGTTCGCACATACTCGGACAGCAATTCCATCTTAAAAGAACCACAATTCTTTTTTACTCTGATTTTGTGAGTGGATGTGCCAATTTTTTTTTTTGCCATAATAAGAGGTTGGCGAAGCGTTGATCTGCGTTTATTTCTCTCCACAGTCTATGCTCTACACTCGGCCCCACCGTTGGCTACATGCTAACCTGCAAAACAGTGGCACTTACGCATAGAGTGCTGTTAATGACATTAATTAGCTGCGTAATTAAATATGTGTAAACCACATCATATCATTGGCTGTGTTAGTTATTGTTTTATTAAAGTACCGATTGTTGTCAAATGCCTGTCAGAGACTTGCATTGCAAAATGGTTAAAAAATAAATTGTTATTTCTTTATTTTATTTACACTTCAGCTTGGATTTTCATGTATGCGCTGCATAGATTTGCTGCGCGCGGAGACTATGGGAGCAGAGTGCGATTGCGCAGGCGCGCAGCTTAGAGGGAACGGTGCTCTCGGAGGTAAGCTCAGAGTTGGACTCTGTGTCTATTTGTTCGGTGCAGCAGGTTGTCACTATCCCCACAGACACATTTGATTGAATAAATTCAATACCAAAAATGTTTCCTCTAAATGTCAGGGCAAAATGAAAAGTGAAGACAACTCACACCATTTACAAATGTGTGTAAACACACACAGATTTGAGTAGATTTACTGTCAATCCAAAAGGGTTTATGGTTCAGATGCAGGGCTATTTATCCAGCAATATCCATTGTACACATCACTGCATGTCAGAAGGTCTGAGATCATTCCAAGGTCTTGTGTTGGAGAGAAGAATCCTACTGCTTTCCACGGGGTCTATTGTTACCAACTGAGTGCTGACAATTTCCCATAATTCCCAACAATCAATCAGTACAGTAATGAACGGCTAAGTAAATGACTTCCATTTACGTATACTATACATGTACGTTGCTATTTACCTTTTCTGTTGCCATGGAAAGCACCAACAGGCCAGACTTAACCTTGAAATCAATGACAAATTACAATGTTTCTATTATTCAGTGGGGGAGAAATTGACAAGAAAGGTTTCTTACCAGTAATTATCATCACCTTAAAGTCATCAACGCCAAGAAAAAAAAAGTAGTATTTGAAAAGAGCTTTTCAGCAGAGGCAAGAGGGAAGTGTCATCTTTAAATAATCCTTAAGTAGAGATGATTTTTTTTTTAATAATGATGAGGTAAATGTGTCAAGGAAATTTAACATGATGATGAAGGCTGTAGTTGTAACATGGAGGAAATTATTGTACATCTTTAGTGTACGGCTTTTTGGTTCTGTGGTCCTTTTGATAAAAGACAACTTGTTCAGGTTCACTACAGTCAATGATCACTGCTCAGTTGTAGTACTGGTGTTTCAAAAACATGTCAACAATATTATTATATAAGGTTGTTCAAAAAGATGAAATGTTTTAAATTATTTTAAAAAATCAGATCTGACAAAAAAAAATCAGATCTGACAGATGGGACCAATAGTTGAAGGTAAATGGTCTCAGTTAATTTATTAAATTCAATTAGAATTTTTTTTTATAACTAACCTAATGATGAAAACAAAACAGTAAAAATCAATAACAAATCTAATTATTATTATTTTTTAACTTATTCAAATTAGCATGCCATTGTAATCAGCCCATTGCCTTTGTTTTAGTTATGGAGGAATGACTCCATTACAGGTAAAAACCGAGAAATCATGCAGAGCCCAGTCAAAATATGCATAGCATTAGAACATTAGAAAATATCAGCCACTGAATATGAGGAACTTACATGTTGGGAAAACATTGCAAAAGTTCAAGTAATTATGCAAGATGCGAAACCACAATTTGCAGGGAGGGCCGAAGACGTGCTGACCACTTCCAGACCTAGTTGACCTCAACACTGAGGAAGGTGAGGGAGGTGATTGTGAATGCTTGATATGCTGGAGAACTGTCCGGAGTCCAACCCGCAACCACTGCTGTGTCTGGCTTCAGCTTCCCTTTGCCAAGATAAAAGAAAAAATAAAAAATAGACCCATTGAAGATATGTTTTATTGGAAATCTGAAAGCAGGTGTGCCTTGACGGCAGCAGCATAGCCAGTAACCTTTATAAAATTTGATGGATATATGCAGCACTAGAACAGCAGGAGAAGGTTTACATTGACACCATGCATATATGGAACAGGCTTTGGGAAGGATGATGCATATTTATATTGGCAGTGGGACTGAGCTATACTGCATGTGTTGGGGGTGTGTTTCCACCCTAGTGTTGATGGATGCGGTTCACTCCCACAATGCTGACATCACAACCAGAGTGACCCTTTGATACCTTGAACCAAGAGGTACCAATGTACTTAAAAACGGGCTGTTTGCCTGCCTTGTGCCTATTACTTGTCCATCAACCGTCAATGTTGTGCTAGATATACTATATATCGATCAACTGACCGACCGACCAACCGACCGGGCGACGTACCTACCTACCGAACTACCTACCTATCTATCTAGAAACATACGAAATATACATTAAAGAAGAATAAAAACGATATACAATGGCCTAGTATGGTAGTGATGGCTTAATACTGTATAAAACATTATTAAAATTTAACAGAATAAAAAATTATAATCAGTATTTACATTGAATTGCATGACTTAAATAACAGTGGTCTATAGAGAAAAAGATAGTAAGGTATTGTGGGTAACAATAGTGTATCGATCTATCTATCTATCTATCTATCTATCTATCTATCTATCTATCTATCTATCTATCTATCTATCTATCTATGATATACTGTGCCATGTCTCTGGCGGTGAACTGCAGTTCGGCCAGTTCCTAATTTGACTGCTTGTCAGCCTTGAACTTTTTGGTGAAGGTGTCTTGGATTCCTGTCAGTAGGGGGTGCGGCAGCCACACTGGTTGTTTATTTTTTTTATTCTGCTGGTGAGTTCACCAGTGAAGTTCACCATTGTCTTGTTAGAAATATATACATATATATATATATATAAACTGTATATGTGGGTGGGTGTGTGTGTGTGTGTGTGTGTGTGTGTGTGTGTGTGTGTGTTTCCTCATCTGTAGCAGCATTTCTCAGACTAATTATAGTGCTGCGACAAGATGCTCCGGTCTCAGGTTCAGTGCTGATTCCCTCCAATGCAAATCCTCACTTCTCACTCTCTTTCCCTCCCTCTTCTACCTTCTTACTTTTCCCCTCCATCTAACAACAGCCAAAAACCCATTCCCTGCTCTCCTCCCTCCAACCTCTGGGAGCCCATCACCCCTGGTCATAAGCCAGTGTAAATTGAATGCTGTGAATCAGGGTTGGCTGTTACTACATGTGACTGGTGGAAAGCAGGCAGAAGAAAGGGACCATACTGTATGTCCCTGCAGATTTACAGGACAGTGTCTCACCAAGATATATCGCCCCCCTGGCCAGATCATACCATCATGTTCATAACTACCCTGTATGTGTGCAGGCCTGTGGGTGTGTGTGTTGTGCTCAACAACAGAGTGACCTGCTTTTCAGCTCCTAATAAGGGTCATCTGGTGGAAAGCAAAGAAGAATGAGGAGGTGGAATGGGTGAGGGAGATGACAAAAACCGAGATGCTATTCTGGAAGGGCTCTTGTCAGAGAGGAGAAAGAAGATACAAACATTTCGTAATGGGCTTGAGGATCAGATTTAAAAAAAAAAGGAAAGAAAAAAGGGGTTTGGCAAAATATAGTATGTATGACAGAAAGATTAGGCCTTTGGAGTGATTTAGGAAAAGAAAATTAGATGGAGGGGAAGACTTGCCAAAAGATGAGCACACAAACAAAGTGGGAGAGAGAGATTGCAGACCCAGAGAGAGAGAGAGTCCAGATGAGGGAGTTGAGATGACAGTTTCCAAGCACCAGGCTGTTTTTCAGGGCTGTCAAGCACATTGTGAGGCATTGTTTGAAATGCCCAGGATGATGGCTGACATATTCCCCATGAATCTAGCATGCCGGGCCGCTGTCCACTACACAACACTACACTCAGATGCACATGCAGGAGCATGCCACACACTTGGTGTACTGTATGTGTGTTTGAGAGAGTGCGCGAGTCAGGGAGGGGTAATTGGCTGACCTTGGCCCATCAAGGCGACTGGAATGAGGAATTATGAGCAAAGAGGGAGGGAAGGCAGTTGGAAATTCTCTGCCTCACCTCATTGTATTACCAGCTGTGGCACTTGAGCCTGGCAGTCGAGTAATGCAACTTGAAAAAGTGCAAGGAGGTAAAAATGCACAATCTCAGAAAAAAAATGCAGAAATATGCATAGTTACATATCAAATTCCCCATGTGTTTCTTCGTCTTTTATTCATTCTCTTCATCTTCCCTCTTTCTTTTTCACTCGCTCACAGATACCTTTATAATGTGTGAAAGAGTGTTTCTGGGACCAGTCAGAAATCAGTAGGAGCCCTGGGCAAGGTGTTCCTGACATCTGTGAATATGTTCTTAAAATTCCTCATTCAGATATTTTTTTTTTTTTATAAAAGGCATCTGAAAAGCAAACTTTCTGCAAACATTATTTCAAACTTCACACATGTATTTTTTAATAGGTTTGATAATTGATATATTTGAACAACAAACACTGTCATTCAAATTTATTATAATATTTACTAAAAATATCAATTACAACATTCATTCAACTTCAACTTTTATTTGTTTAAAATGCCAGACCATGACAACTGTTATGCAAAAATCAGAAGATTACACACATATGAGGGAGTAACAGTTAAATTCAGATACATAGATGCCCCCTGGCCTGCTAGACACTCACACTGGCTGAGGAACAACCTCCAATAAACCCCAACAAGGGAAAAAGAGGAAGAAACTTCAAGGTGACTGGCGGTGGAGAGGATCCTCACAAAAATGAGGAAAAAAAAAATTATTTATCATAATAGTTTATACAACACTATTTTGTAGAGCCAATTAAATCCAGTCCAAAGCAAAATCCTAGGACTAGTCCACAGAGACACATAATTTGGAGGCCAACTCCAGAGTCCAGTCCACGGCTGTGGGGTCCTTGGGTAGAGAATAGAAGAGTCTCCAGGGACATGAGGTCCCCAGCCAAACATGTTAGTCTACTGCAAGGTAGGAAGTAAGAAATAAAGGAATCAAATGGAGAGAAAGATAGAGGGGCGCAAGACGTTTTTAACCAATAGCAACATATATAGAACTCAAAGGTCCAGCCATAGGCCTCACATGGAGTCTCTGGCTGTACCTGTTGGCTACTGTGGGCTTTGTTAAAAAGGAAGGTCTTAAACCTAACCTTAAAAGCAGAGACTGTCTCAGCCTCATAAACTGGAGCTGGGAAGTGGTTTCATAGCAATAGGGCTTGGTAGCAAAAGGCTGTATACATATGTATTGTACTGTACCCAGGTGGGGCAGCAGTCTCCACAATTGCCACCCAAATCACACTGCGACATATTATGAGATATCCTGTGGGTGGTAAGCCTCATTGGTAACCTGACACATGGTCGATTTGAACCTGAACCCTTGTGGACCCAAGTGTAGCTCCTTTACCACTAGGCCACCACTGCCAACCTCAAAAACAACAAAGCCAAAAATGAATAAATCTTAATTACAGTACATGAAATTAAAGAAATAAAAAATGAGCTTTTTAGAGTTCAGAGGCCGTGTAATGTGAGTAGGGGTGTGGAACGGATGGGAACAGAGTTTTGAGAGTTTAGGAGGAGAACAGCCTGGGGGACAATGGTGGATCTCCTCCTCACCGTTCTGCCGGCTGGGCACCGCAGGGGGCAGCTACATACGCTGTACATACACTGCGGTCAGGGGGCGAGTGGGCAGTCCGATGATCTTGGAGCACACCCTGCCAATGCTGTGTAGGAGGTTTTTCTCCTGCAGGTTAAGGGAGTGGAACCAACAGGCCAGTAATAGGGACAGGACAGACTCTATGAATGTAAGATAGAAGGTTAGGATGATCTTGCTGCTGACAGAGAAGGAGTTAAGTTTCCCTAACAGGAACTTCCTCTGGTGGCACCTTTTCAAGATCGCCTCTGTGTTGGAGGGTGAAGGTGGGAACATAAGAATGAGGGTGGATGAGGGTGAAGGTGGGAACATAAGAAGCCAGCTCTCTCTGTGTGCTGGAGAAGGTAACCAACATGTCCTTGGTCTTGCTCACGTTAAGTTCCAGCCGGGATGTGTTGCACCACTCAACGAATTGCTGAAGCGCAGGTACGTGGTGTTGGTTGGAGCCAGAGAGCAGAGACACAAGGACAGTGTCATCAGCAAACTTTACCAGGTGGCAGTTGGGGTGAGAGGCCCTGCACTCATTCGTGTAGACGCAGTTTCACGGAAACTCCTGACCCCGTTGTGAATAAGAGGATGAAAATGGATGGATGTTCTTCATTCCAACACACAGCATTTAACAATTATTGCATGGGCAGTGATTGGTGAGTGAAGAGGACAAATATATTGCCCAACAGCACTTATGCTCCACCGTGGTCTATCGTTTTGGCATAAACTACCATTCAAAAGACACTTTTAGTTTTGAAAGAAAACACAAATTCTAGGTGCAATCTCTACACAGAGCATAAAGGCCCATAATCAGCAACTATCACTGCAGTGTTCTAATGGAAGTTCTAAAGTTGGGTAGAAAATATTATTTAAAAAAGAAGAAAGAAAAATCATTATTTCTAAACTTGCCAATGTCTTGACTGGATTTTCTATTCATTTTACTACTCATGGTGACAAAGAAAAGTGTGACTTTTCACAGTAGACACAAAATCTGTCGCCAAATTTTTGAACAGAAGTGTTAGTCAAGGATTCCATCTGAATAATTCATCCGTGATATTTTGCGATGAAAAGAAAAACATTAGGGCACAGTGGATAGAATGGCTTCAGCTGTTGCTTTACAACAACATAGTCACCAATGTGATCCTACTGGTGAACTGAAAAATCTATTGCATACAGTTTTATGTGCTTTCTGAGTTTTTGGCTGTTCCCAAATCACAAAAAAAATATATATATATATGTTAATTAAACTTCAATCCAGGACTTACAGCATGAACTGGGGCGGTTCGCAGCCGAGTGTGAAGCGGCTGGCATGAAAATTAGCACCTCTAAATCCGAGGCCATGGTTCTCGACCGGAAAAAAGGTGGTAAGTATCCTCCAAGTCGGGGGAGAGATCCTGCCTCAAGTGGAGGAGTTTAAGTATCTTGGGGTCGTGTTCATGAGTGAGGGAAGGATGGAACGGGAGATTGACAGGCGGATCGGGGCAGCGACCGCAGTAATGCGCTCGCTGTATTGATCCGTCGTGGTGAAGAAAGAGCTAAGCCAAAAGGCGAAGCTCTCAATTTACCGGTCAATCTACGTTCCTACTCTCACCTATGGTCATGAACTTTGGGTCATGACCAAAAGAACGCGATCCCGGATACAAGCGACAGAAATGAGCTTTTTTCGCAGGGTGGTAGGGCGCTCCCTTAGAGATGGGTTGAGGAGCTCTGTTACCCTGGAGGAGCTCTGTCACCCGGGAGGAGCTCGGAGTAGAGCCATTGCTCCTCCACATCGGAAGGAGTCAGTTGAGGTGGCTTTGGCATCTACATCGGATGCCCCCTGGACGCCTCCCATGGGAGGTGTTTGGGTCATGTCCCACTGGGAGGAGACCCAGAGGAAGACCTAGGACACGCTGGAGCGACTATGTTGCCCGGCTGGCCTGGGAACGCCTTGGGATCCTCCCAGATGGGCTGGAGGAAGTGGAGGAAGCCGCATGCGGCCCGTTGAGCCTTTTAATGCGGCCCGCCATCCCTGTCCAAATTAAATAATTTATTTATATTATAATTAAACTTCCGACTTTTCCCTACAATGCCTGCATTTTCCCAGTAGATGACGTAATAGGCTATTAGAAATTTAGTATTTTAGGTTTTATACATGACTTTTACTTGCCATTTATCTTAGCTTACACGAACACTCCATCTCTCTGCTCTTGACTCGGCCCTGTGTCCAATCTTAGGAGAAATTGTGGCCCGCAGGTCAAAAAGTTTGCCCACCCCTGGTCTAGGGAGAGGGAAGTTTGGGTATCTCTCCTTCGAATATTGCCCCCACGACCCGGCTCCAGGTAAGC
>JAFBJS010004943.1:0-20510 GCA_016785265.1 Paraplagusia blochii
AAAAAAACTGCTTTCTTCAACACTTTATTAAAATATCATAAAGGAACCAAGATTCAATGCGGACCAACAGCTTCACTGACTCAGACTTGAGCCTTTTATTTGGTGCATCCACCCAACTCCAACTATCCTCTTCTTCCATCACAACAAAAATAGCCAAACTGTGTTGCCCCAGAAGCTGAGCTACAACATTGTTAAACACATACAGTCATGGAAATAATGATTAGACCACTCTGCTGTTTTCTTCAATTCCTTGTTCATCTTAATGCCTTGTTCAACTAAAGGTTTATCACCTGGGGGAAACGATGAACACAAAACCATGCCATGACTAAAAGCACTGTATTTTTCAGTACAATGTTATTGCTAGTGATGTAGGAACGGAAGTGATTTTTGTCACTGTTAATAAAACCATGCAAAAGGGCCAGAAATCAGCTCTGAAATTAAACTTAATTATGAGCGTTTTTTGTTGTTATTATATTTGTCCAGATTTATGTGGATTAAGTGGAAGCAGACTTTTAAGTGGACAAGAAATGAAAGAAAGAGTGGTCTAATCATTTTTTCCATGACTGTATATGAAGATCACTGCCTGTAATGTGTTACGAAAACTGATTCTATAAAGAAAAAAAAAATAGCTCAATGTTTTTCAAAGTGGAGGCCACAGCCACTGTGAGTGGGGACGGTGCCATGCTCAGTGGACCTCAGTGGTAACTTGGCGGTAGGGGAATTCGAACTGGGGACCTTGCGGATCCAAGTGCCCAGATAGTAGTAGTCTAAATAGTAGTGGTCTATAAAGATAACCATAATGCATGAGGGACTGAGTAGACTGTTCTAGTGGTGGTCATTGTACAGTCTGACAGCATAAGGAAGGAAAGATCTTCTCAATCTCTCCATCCCACACCAAGGTTGGAACACTCAATGTCCAGATGTCAGTTTCACAAGGACCATTCTGTCAACTACCTCCCCGAGTCCAGGGAACAGCCTAGGACAGAGCTGGACGTACTGATGACTTTGTCCAGATTATTTCTCTCCTTTTCTGTGAGGCTGTTGTTCCAGTAGACCACACCATACATGATAGCTGAGAAGATCTCCAGGAGTGGAACCTTCACTCCAGAAGACTGCAGTCTCCTCAGAAGGAACAGCCTGCTCTGGCTCTCCTTGTACAGTGAGTCTGTATTATGTTTGTCAAAGAAATAGACAGAAGGATCTGACCCACAGTTTATTATTAAACATTACTGTAAATACAAAAAATAATTATTCATATATCAAATGCAACAATTGTTAGAAAGAAGGAAAACACACTTTTGAGGTCATTTACAGCAGGTCATTTAGTGACATCTAAATTTCCCAAAAGACAAAAGTATATTTCTTATTTCAGGCCAGTGGAACTTCCTTAAAAACCTGTTTACAATCTGGTATGAATAGCAGCACCAACGTTCATCACAATGACTCATACAAAAACATACGTTATCTACATGGACACTGATTACCAAGACATTGATTTCTTCCAAGTTAATTTGTCACTGCATTAAAATAACTTATTAACAAACTGAGCTGCTGAAATGGTTTCACTTCTGCATAAATGAGAGTCGGGACACGCAGTCATGACTCCGTGTTTGTGAGGGAGACGTTACAGGGGTCTCGTTCTGTTGGTTTAAATGATAGCAACCGTGAAGAACAAACCACAGCGTGTCACTGCCGTAGCTCTTCACTGACTCAATAGCGATGACAGGTTAACCCAAGTGTAGGAGGGAGAAACCACAGTGGACGTGGGAGGTACAGATGGCGGGCTGCACCATAGCTGGGAATCCCTTAGCTTGATGAGAAAAGGTGTGGTGAGCGTGAGGGGATACAGATAGGTGCACAAGCTCAGCAGATGTAACCGTAAAGGAAAGAATCATATTTGGTCAGGTAGGCAGCGTGTGCGAGCGCAAAGACCAAAGGTCGTTTAATGGGTTCACACTTGATGAGTTGTAAACCCCAGAAAAACCCCAAGAGAGAGAACATATGTAACCTGTGGCCATCTGATAAAATCACCTATTGGTGAAAACATTTAAGTCATTTCAGGTAAACACTAAACCAGAAATGTCCAATAGATCAGGATTCACCAATAGAAGAATAAATAATTTTCAGCGATAAACATTTACCATCTCCTTCTGTATCTTCTACTCTGACTCCAACTACCTTCATGTCCTCCCTCACTGCATCCATCAATCTCCTTTTTGTCTCCTACCTGGTAGCTTCACCTCTAGGATCATTCTTCTCCCAATATAACCACTGTCCCTCCTCTGAACATGTCAAAACCATCTCAATTTGTCTCCTCTAGCTATTCCTAGTGTCTCTAATCCATCCATCAGGGCTGGTCTCACCACTGTCCTGTAAACCTTTCCCTTCACCTTAGCTGACTCTCTTCTATCACAGATCACTCCTGACTCTTTTCTCCAGTTGTTCCATCCTGTCTGTCCTCTATTCTTCTCCGCTCTTCCACAGTCTCAACTGCTCTGAACAGTTGGTCCTCAGTATCTAAACTCCTCCACCTTCTCCACCTCTGCTCCTTGTAACCTCACCATTCCACTGTTCTCCCTTTCACACACATGTACTCTATCTTGCTACGACAGACCTTCATTCCTCTTCTCTCTGGTCCAAACCTCCACCTCTCTAGGTTTTCTTCTAGCTGCTGCCTACTCTCGCTGCAGATCACAATATCATCTGTAAACATGATCCTCCATGGAGATTCTTGTCTAACCTTAGCTATCAATCTGCCCATCACCACAGCAGCTCTTGTATCTCATCTTGTGTTCCTCACTCTTTTGGAACATAAACACTGTATATTTACAGGCTAGAGTGATGCATTTATCATGCTACATGTCTGCAACTTAACAGTTTCTGCCACTCTATAGTTGGTAATGTTACTTTGCTTTAATACCTTCACAGTTCTGCATGTCTGCCAGTGGAGGTGTTGACAGGCTCACTCTTATGACCTGGGGGAACCTCCGAATAACATGAATTATGTTAAAGGTAATGTAAGGTGAATCTCACATTACAGGGGTGAGAGGCCTGACTGGGGCAGCAGACTGAGTGATAATGTGTTCAGGGCAGAAAGAGAAGTTTGGGAACGGAGGGTTATGTGAAACTAACCTGCCTTCTGAAAACAGAGCCCCCTGCTGACATGTGAAACCTGAGGTGCTGATTGGATTTAGTCATAGTCACTCACATACATGCACCTACAGAAAACAAACTGTCAAGTTTGCATTTCACCTTTACTAGAATCTCTCTCTCTCACACACACCCACAGAATCATTCTTGTTTACATTCTGTACTCAGGATGCATTTTGCATCTATTGGGACCAAAAGCTTCCTTGATAAAAACTTCCACAGACATCTGGGATTTCTGGGTGTTGGAAAATGGAAAACTCTAGCTGAGCGTACTAAAGACGCTCTCTCTCTCTCTCTTTTTATTTTTGCCTGGATTTGTGCCCAGATGTGCTCCACCTGATGGCTGTTCCTTGTAGAAGAACCACGCTGAGAACCAGACTGGAGCACAAACACAGACTGGACAGTAACATTTGGCAGGTGTACAGAGAAGAGAAAGTGTGGGAAAGACAGGTTCATTTTGGACTGACGTGAACTGCATTTGAATGCAGGAGTGTGTGTTACAGGTAGGAAAAAAGAAGTGGAAAAGAAACCAAGGAGCTTGCTGTTGTGGGTATAAGGAGGTAAACCCAGACACAAACATAAACACTGGCGAGTACTTCAATAACCCCTCTCTCTGGCTCCCTGCTACACAACTGCCCCTATTTATCCAAACATAAACATGTTTAGGACTGAAGATTCAGACAGGCCTTAAACGTCTCAGAGAAACTGAATCGTCATGAAACCAGTGATTCAGACAGGTTCAAGGAACAGAAACCGGAAACTTGTAGCATTCTGCCTGCATCTCCCTCTGTCCTCTGTATCTTCTACTCTGACTCCAACCACCTCCATGTCCTCCCTCACTGCATCCATCAATCTCCTATTTGTCTCTTACCTGGTAGCTCCATCTCTAGGATCATTCTTCTACCAATGTATCAACTGTCCCTCCTCTGAACATGTCCAAACCATCTCAATCTATCTTCTCTAGCTTTTTCTCCAAACCTTCCTGTCTGTGTTGTCGCTCTAATCACCTCGTTCCTGATCCTGTCCGTCCTCGTCTCTCCTAAAGAGAATCTCAGCATCTTTAACTCCTCCACCTCCAGCTCAGAAAAAAAAATTATGTTCCCATTTTTGGTTTTCATTGCATGAACTGGTTCAAAGCCCTGCAAGAAATTGAAGAAATGGGCAACTAATCGTTGATGACATTATTCAACTCACATGGACTGGAGTATTTGGCAGCGGTAAAGTTATTCTGACTGTAAACTAAATATCCGTAAAAAAAGTCATCTTTTCACTCTCTAAAGTAAAAGACATTAAACAGACACAACAAAACAACTTCAGATTTCACTTCATACCAGAGCCACACATCAACGCTCACCCACACTCAGAGACCGGGGGGTGGACGGGAGGGTAAGGACATCTTTTAATGGGCTTGTCTTTTGATGACCGGAGCATGAAGTGTGACTGACACACAGCAGACACAAGCAACTGATGATAAACATGACAGACAGGCACACAATCCCAGTCTGTGTGTGTGTGTGTGTGTGTGGGGCACATTGTCACAGATTGCTGTGGCTCCTCAGTCTGGCTAGTGATGACATCATGCCTGGACCAGCTCCCAGAAATCTCTGCTACTGGCACATGACCAGGCTATACTGAATTCCCTCAGAGCAGACACACAATTACCATGATACTGACTATTACGCTGTGACCCCAAAGAGCAATAACACAATTATACTTGCTGACGTAAATTGTCAGTCGCGGACAGCGAAAAAGCAATGATAACAATATTATTGACTAAGACAGGAGCCAAAACACCGATGAGTTTTCATCGTGATCAACAGGGAATCCCTAAGCAATACAAAAACAGTACATTGGCACATTGTTTCCAAAGACTGGGATGCCACTCTGTTGTGGCTCACAATTTGGAACGCAGATTTTTTTTCTCTTTGGTGTGATCTTGCATCGTGTTTTCTAGGAGTTTACAGTTTTCTATGGTGTTTTTTTGTTGTTGTTTAAAGCATGGATAATATCAAATGTTAAGATTAAACTTGGAAAAAATAAAATATCTTCAATAATGTTTAATAAGGGTCAATAAGTTGCAAATAATGTCTCTTTAAAAAAAAAAAAGTTTTAGGCAACTGGGCTTCTTGGAGTTAAGAGACATTTTATTCCGAAACTGAGGAACTTCATCAGTTTCTGGTTGATGTCAGAGGGAACTTACTCCTCTAGACCACTCCCGTCACCAATGGACAACAACAAAACAACCAAAATGCATGTGCTAAATGTAATGCTAATGCATGCCAAAACAGTGGCTCGCTTATTAACACTTCTCCAAATTATAATTGGTGTGTATGGTGATTAGCTTTTTGTTAATTATTCCTGCAATGCCTGCATTTTACCTAAAGATGGCATAAAGGATACAAAATATGCATTTATGCATTATTTTTACATACCATATACTGTATTTAAGTTCACGTGAATTCATCTACCTGGTCCTAACTTGGCCCCAGAGTCTAATTTTTGGACCAATTGTGGCCCATGAGTGAAAAGTTTCCCATGTCCATGCTACAATGTAGCAAATGCAACACTAATACTAATAATACTTCAAATCCCGGCTATGTATAGAGAAGCCTACTCCAGCACACATCTGATATAATATTGAGATATAAATACACCATGAGTTTGAAATGTGATCAAAGATATAAAGCCATTTAAGTCTGACTTACAGTACTGTATGTCTGCAAGCCATAATGAAGGGCAAAAAGTCCCACACAACACAACCTGCTAATGTTACCAATGCCGTCTTCCACATGTTGCTCCTCATTCCTCCATAACAGAAAAATCCCAAAGTTCACATCACAATCATCCCCGCACATTAATAAACTGTTACCATTTGACAATTTGATCGACTCATGATTTATTAGCAAGAATTTGACAGAAAAAAAACAATATGGCAATGATAGATCAGTCCTGACTTGTGCTGCTGATGTAAACTACTGTGAACATGGGCCACTGGCAGCATCTCAACATGTCACTTGTCTATCAAGGATTAAAAAAAAAAAGAAATCATCGTTGGCGTTGACATTGTTTAATAAAATCATAATACTGTGTATATAGTTCACTCATAAAGAAAGCACAACCTGCAGGAGGCCATCTGCCCTCAGATCATTTTGCTCTGGGACAACTGTGCATCCTGATGATTTTTGTTGATATATTTTCCTCTTAGTTGTGATGCTTTACCTTAACATTGATGTGAAGGTGATTTTCAGGACATGGAACACACGGCTCTAACTACATGAGGACAGATGTGAGTGATTTTCCACCTTGTGGTTAAAGTTGCCATGTGTTGCTTAAGGGCTCGAGGACTCACAAAGCTAAAGTTGCTGCCAAAAAAATCGAGGGGGGGGTTGAAAATCTGAAGACTTTCCAAAGCAACAGCCTCTGCCAGTTTCATCTGCTGAAGCCTCAGGTGTCCCCTCCCCTCTGGGCTCATGATACTACAGCCGACTACACATCCCTAGGTTTTATACAAATAACATTAAGTTTGTTTAAAGCGTACGATCGTTGAGTTGACAACTTGGACCAAACACAAGAGTCTGTCTGGTTGGTTTTTCCTGCTCTATCCGGTGATTTAATGCCCATGTTTTTGTCTTCGGGAAGTTCTGAAGGATTGGGGCACATGGTTCACTTCCCGGGCTTGGAAGTGAACCAGACACTCTGTATGGGGTCTGATTCTCACAATACCACTCAGATAGACATAACAATCCTATGTGTGCTGTACTTGTTTGTATTAAATTCTATGTTTATGTATCTGTATTTGTGTGTGTGTGTGTGTGTGTGTGTGGACCATACCATAGAGGTCAACCTGGGCCAGCTGCCTTGAGCTGATGGAGTGGGCTACACACATGTTAGACTGTGTCCTTGAGAGACTGTAGAAGAAATGGGAGAATGTTAACAGAAAGTATATAAAACAGATCTACTGCTGTTTCTTATGTTTCTGAACTCAGGTTTTTTTTTCGGTTTTGCTTGAGTCCCAAATTTAATGTTTACTGAAAAATTTACGGCAATGGTTTCCATGTTTACCTTTCTCTCTAGATATGTATTGTAGTTTTTTCATATATATGTATATATATATATACGTTTATATACTGTATATATATATACTGTATATATGTACTCTAAATATATATATATTTTGCAGGATATGTGGTATACACACACACACACATACATATGTGTGTGTATGTATACCACATATACTGCAATATATATATATTTACAGTATATATGTACATATAAACATACTGTAAATATATAATTTTACATATGAAAAAACTACAATATATATAGAGGGCAAACATGGAATCCATTGCCGTCAATTTTTCAGTCAATATTAAATTTGGCCTGCAACTCTGTGCCAGTTTTATAACCCACTGTGAAATCCCATCCAGTTGTATGTTTACTCTGTAATTTGCATGCATTCCATTTAACGAGAGACAGCAAGTATTGAATTGTTTTTTTTCTATCAACACAGCTGATGTTTGAATAGGAGAAAACCTTAGAGCAGGAGATATTACAGTAAATTAATATGTTCCATCCTATATCCTGTAGCCAGATGTGAACAAAGTAACGTATAAGCATAGTAAAAAATTGTGTCGCAACAAAAGAAAAACAAAACACAGACTCTTCTTAATACGAACATAAAATGAAAATGGAAAAACAAGTTTGTGTAACAAAACCCAGGTGTGTGTAATGTCAGACTATGAGGTTGAATTTATGAAGATGAGACTGAAAGGAGCCGTATAGAAAGCAAATGTTCACTGAAACATGAAAAAACACAAACATCTGCTTATACATAAAACGTCTTCAAACCTTTGGGAACCCTGTAAGAGACGCTGGAAATGACCAACTGCTGTTCTTCTCACTGAGCTCATTCACCAGGAAGTACACTGGTAAAATGTGGTAGAGTGGAGAGAATCAACAGATGGTGGCGATCCCTGGATAAATTTATGTTTTCAAAATGTTACTGTATCTTTATCTGGTATACTGGATGAAGAGTTCTTTGCTCTCAAAGTTTTTCTTCTATTTTCATCATCCAACATCACTGGTATGTCCTTTAACACAAAGTGATTCTTCATTTACAAAAACATTTTTGGCCAAACTGTTCTGGCTCTAATCCAGACATGAACAAATATACTCCCGGGCTAGGCGCAGAACATTTGCGAAAGACAAATGCTGTGTTAATGTCATGAATAAAGGCAAAATACTAAAATTTACTTTTACCTTTTTCTACACTATCCATTGGGCAAATGCTGACATTACGTGGGAAAAGAAGTATATTGATATTATGAATTAAAAGTATACTTGTGGAAAAGTTTTGCAGACCAGATTATAAAGCCCAATGTGCTGTATGTGGCCCCCAGGCCTCAGTTTGCCCAGGAATCACTTTCTAATAACATTGTCAATGTTAACTCCAGATGATGTCAGGCTGAGCACAGCACTGTATCACAGATGACCAGGTGAACATCATGTGAAAATATTAGCACAGCTGTGTTTTCATTGTCAGGGAAAATATATCACTTATTTGCCAAATGATTTCTTAATCCTCAAACATGAGGGTTAGGGTTGACACACCTTCAATAAACTACAAGACAAAGTGAAATCATCTACCCGTGCAGGACATGGTCAGGAAACACAAATAAACTGGTTTAAGGTCAGCATATGCAGGACACATGTAAAGAGTATGTGGACTAGTCTGGATGAATAAAAAAAGCACCAGAAAACTGGCATAAAAGTTCTAACAGAGCACAGATTGCTCGCAGAGCAGATTGAACAATGGAAGCAATGCTTTAGGAAGGAGGCTAGGAAGAGGGAGAGTGGGTCTGTGTGTGTATGTGTGGAGGAAGATGTAGAAACATGCAGAGAGTGGCTGGAGGCCTGAAACAGCCAGCAGTACATTTTGCCAACTTAGCTAAAGACTTAATTCTGAGACACATAAAGTTAGACACTGCAGCGATCATATCTAAGTACGTTTAAGCATTCCAAAGACCAGAGCTCGAGTTCAAGTCAGATTTAAAGCTGCTGGCAAATCTTAAAGTAAATTTAGTAATATTACTTTACAAGTTGGCAGCAAAATCAATCACTGGCATAAAAGTTCTGACAGAGCACAGATTGCTCGCAGAGCAGATTGAACAATGGAAGCAATGCTTTAGGAAGGAGGCTAGGAAGAGGGAGAGTGGGTCTGTGTGTGTATGTGTGGAGGAAGATGTAGAAACATGCAGAGAGTGGCTGGAGGCCTGAAACAGCCAGCAGTACATTTCCATAACAGGAAAGGTCAGCGCTGTGGCTACCAAGGCTTAAGAGACGCGAACACAGTCTTTTCTGGGAGCTCCCAGCTGACTGGAGCCTATTTATTGCATTGATAAAATGTTAGATTTTATATATATATACACACACATATACATATATATATTATATATCCTTACTTCTGTTATATATATTTCTTTATGGGCATCAAGTTCATGTTTTTATTTTGCCTTATTATAATATTCTGTGAAATTTACACCGTTACTCAGCCCACAAGGCTTATTTTAACAATTATAATTTTTATTTCATTTATGCTGAAATTATCTGTTGTATAAATATCAAAAACAAGATACCGTCATAGTAGAACAGCAACTCCTTGAGTCACAAAGTATTTAAAGTATATGATAAAAATTACTATATGGTACTTGAAAAGAATAGATGCCTTTTTCATATAATATAATAGTTGACTTGCAGCAGTGGAGGTTAATAAAGCGCAAGGCTTCAGGTGTGCAGCAAAACAGTTCTGCAAAAAGAATAACCTGCAGCGTCAACGCAATCAAATTGATTTGATTGGACATCAGGATGAGGACAGTAACCGCAGACAACAACATACTTACTATGGCTTAGTTTGCTGCTTCATGCCTCAAAGCTCAAGGTGGAGTTGTAGTAGTTATCCAGGTAGGCTCAGTAGAAGAAGAACCATCAATCATCCTCCAATACTCCATTAAAACTACATTTAAGTTCTAAACTAGTTTTGCCAACTTAGCTAAAGACTTAATTCTGAGACACATAAAGTTAGACACTGCAGCGATCATATCTAAGTACGTTCAAGCATTCCAAAGACCAGAGCTCGAGTTCAAGTCAGATTTAAAGCTGCTGGCAAATCTTAAAGTAAATTTAGTAATATTACTTTACAAGTTGGCAGCAAAATCAATCAGAGGTCACAAAACCTAATGTTGAGTCAATGTATAAATCTGCCAAAACTGTATCCAACACTGACGCTTTTCTGGACTCCTTCCCGAGTTACTAATCACTAATCAGAAAAAACTGGGACGAGTTTATTAGAGCTGACAGTCCAGTAGCCGGACCAGGGACCAGACCAATCTGTGCCTTAATCACAAAATTGAATCGAAACCTGATCCGTCAGCTATGCACCTAGATTATATTATTTAACCCAAAAAAACACATTCTAATTAAATACAGGGCTCATAAACACAAAGATTAAAGATGTATATCAGTTATATCTAAAAATAACTGCTTTAAATAAACATGTCTTGACTGCTGAAGAAAACCCAAGGTGCAAAGGTCACTTATCCACTCTCAGTTTATATATGTACATGTACAGAAATAAAACCTTCTGACACAGTTCATCTTATGGATGGATGGATGGCAGTGGTGGGCCTTCAGGGCCAGCAAAGCCTTCTCTGCCTCAACATGCTCAGAAAAACATCTCTTTAATTTAAAGCATCTCTTTAATATAAAAGAGTTTTTGTTATAGTTTTTAAATTTACATATAAGAGTTGGATAAAAACTTTTTATCCAATCATATTTTAGCTAGCTAGTGTTCAGTTTCCATGAAATCTGCCACAGGCTTTAGAATCAAAAGCTAAGGCTATGCCCTAAGTGAATGGGCACAGCCTGTTCACAACGCTCAGACCCAAATCATCTCGCCAGATTGTGACGTCAGTGCCATCCAGCTAGCCTGTCAAGTGATTTGCTCATGTGTCACATGATTGGATAAGCTCTGTCATCTTGTTTGATTTTCCCGGACTGAAAACAGAACTGACTGTAATGTATGGCATGGCCCGCGGATCTCCTTGATTTTCTTCAGATAAAAAAACTGAGCGAGAGTATGGATCAACTTTACACATGGGCATGTATCGCTGTGTCCAGTCCCTCTGTTGAACGCTCATTGTTGGCATTGAAGCGTCAAAACACGGACCACAGTAATACGACTGGACAGATGAGGCTTTCAGGTTGAGCCTCCATGTCCATGGGAAAGACTTGCTTATGGATAATAATAATAATAATAATAATAATAATAATAATAATAATAATAATAATAATAATAATAATAATTCATTCATCTTCTTCTGCTTGTCCGTTACTGGCACCACCCAAATCACATTGCACCATATTGTGAGCCTTCCTGTGGGTGGGACAGTGCTATGCTCAGAGTACCTTAACCACTAGGCCACCACTGCCAAAATAATAACAATAATACATTTTATTTTAGGCACCTTCCTGTCACCCAAGGACACCGTACAGCACATAGCAAAGAAACAAGCATAGAACAGAATAAAAACAATCGATAAAAACAGAAAAACAACAACAGAGGGTGAACATAGAAAATTAATACAGATTGTGACAGTGAAAATGCGGTGTTAAACAGATGGGTTTTTAGAGAACTTTTAAATAGTGAAAGAGTGTCTATTTTAGAGCGAGACATCAGAGCCAGATAAAAACTCTTTTATGATTTGCATTGAATTTAGGAAAAAAAAAAAATTTCCCAACCAACCAAACCCAAGTTTCAAAATGTCATTAAACACTTCGAATTCCCTTTCCTCGTCTTTGTACTTGCGTACAACCTAGAAATGTACACTCTCACACACAGTGTTTGAAGTTGAGTTACGTACAAAACAACAGTAGAGGAAATGGAAACTGCTTCTGGTCTTTCTCTTGGACCAGGCCTCAGGGCCTCAGGGGGCCCATATAGGAATAAAACTTTCCTTGAGGGCACTCTCATATACCTCAACACCTGCAACACACAAAAGCCCTGTGTGTGTCAAAGAGTCAACTAAAATGTTGCTCACTGACAACAAGGAAACAATGTGGTCTTAGAAAGGCACGATGGCGTGGGGACTAAAAGGATACCAGCGGTATAGCAAAAGAAAAAATGTAAAAAAAAAATAAATAAAATGACTATTGATTTAATCTGCAGATATTATGCAAACAGAAACAAATATGGATTCAGAGAATAAATATATACATAAGTTTGCCCTTGAGAGTAATGTGATGGATGCAATAAAACGTATTAACAAGTATAGTATTACTATAGTTGCTTTTGTGAGAGTGTCCATTAAATGAGTCAGGCTTGTATATGTCAAAGGTAATGAACAATAACGTTTTCCTAAAGGGAAAGAATGTTATGAGATAAAATCCCATTTCTTCACCAACATCTTGGTTGTTCACAGCATCTCCACTTTACCCAGAGTCCTTTTTCTGCAATAACACTGGTTGCAGGACTGAGGTTAAAACAATAGTGACACTGGGGGTTTGGAAAGGACAATACACAGCTAATAGATATAATCATCTGACACAATTACCTGCAGTAAAAACACCACTCCTCATTTTCACTGTATGTTTTTGGTTGTTGAGTCTGAAGAGCCAGTCACTGAACCCGGCGCGGCCTCACCTTGTCGGTGCAGAAGTGTCACATTGCAGCTTGTGGGAACCAGATAGGTGTGAGGGTTTTTCTTCTGCTGTCTAGAAAGAACAGAACCAAAGAGGTTAGTGGGTTTAAGTGAACATAGTCCATCACACGACAGAATTTAATAACATTTAGTCGAACACCATTAATTTAAGAAATTGTTATGACACTGCTGGAGACCAGAGAGTGATTTCTCTGTCTGGTTCAGCAGACGTGAGTCCATTTACCTAATTAAAAAACCAAACCAGCCCTCTCTGTAGCTCTTGTGTTTACTGCTGCCTGATGAAGGGGATAAAATACAGGCTGCAGCTGAATTGTAAAATAGGGAGTAGGAGGGGAGGGGAAAAAAAACTAGAGGACAAGGAAAGTGAATTCTGTATTATTACACTATTTTTAAACAGTTTGGATTTGGTATTAATAATTATATGTTGAGAATTAAGCATAATTTTTCTAGCGAACATGTTTTTTTTACTGTGATGTTCTTGTTGACAACTCTTGGCTAACGTAACTAACACCTCCAGTCATTATTTTCTTGAACCACTCCCTTTATTACCTCAGTGAGTCATTTGCACCTAGAACATTATTAGTTATAGTTCAGTATGGCTGTCTGTCACCCAAGTATACACCACTACATAGTAAGTGTAATATAATTTAATTAAATATTATATTATATGAGTTTGGGGGGGAGGCGTAGTGGTTTAGGAAGCAGCCTTGGGTCCATAAGGCATAGGTTCGAATCCACCACCTGCCAGGTTGCCACTGAGGTGCTCTGATCATA
Source organism: Paraplagusia blochii (assembly GCA_016785265.1). Lineage (NCBI taxonomy): Eukaryota > Metazoa > Chordata > Actinopteri > Pleuronectiformes > Cynoglossidae > Paraplagusia > Paraplagusia blochii. Next base: position 13,644 of record JAFBJS010004943.1, read on the forward strand.
GCACCATCCTGACCCACATAATTTTCAACCACATAAGTGGTTGAAAATGTATTAATTTATAACACATGGGTGCATTCATCCAATCAGAGGTGAGCTTTTTTGTTACGTGTCTCTGAGGAGTACAGATTCAACAATAGTTGGATGACTGATGATAGAGAGATCTGGGAAGGTCAGATTGTCTCTGTCGTTTTTGAGAAAGTACATAAGAAAGAGGAGTGGCAGAGAAGTATGTGATACTGGTGTCTGACAGGTATGAGGAAAGCATATGCTATAAGTAACACAGAGTATCACATGTTTGTGAATGAAAGTGATAAAAGTACAAACGCAAAGCTGCAAATAACAGTGTTGTAATGCTATTTGAAACATGTGATTAGCAGTGTTTTTTTTTCATTCTTTCAAACTGGATCACATGAACCTAATAAATTGAGCATCTTTAAAAAACAGCCATGGCAGGAGTGGACGTCAATAAAAGCAATGAAGACCAGCAGGTTGACAAAAAGCAGAGAACAGTCACGCTCAGAGATAAGGAGATAAAGGACAGACTGGACGGTTAAAGTAAGTGATTAGGTAGAAAGAAGAAGTCCATTAAGGATGTGCGACGAGTAAGAGGCAGAAAGGAGAGAGAGTAAAGGGAGATGATGCTGCAGTGAGTACTGCAGGGAAACGTGTCTTTGTTCCGGTAAGAAGCTGACAGCATCACCTGATGACTCACCAGCCGTATGACTGCATCACACACAGTATGAGATCACCAGGTTGATCTAAACATACAACACCACAGCTGGATGATCGATGATGCACAAAGACACGGTGCTCCTGTAAAAACAGATTATTATTTTCAGTCTTGTTCCTGTCTTATTACATTGTGCTCGCTGCTAAAAATGATAAACGCTAGATAATAACAGGTACAACCACATCATAATAATCATGACATCGTCAGTAACCTTCTTCTCCTGCCTTTACGGTACCTTGAGTCCAAGAGCTGGTTCAATAAATCAGGAGTCCCTGACTTACATCAGAATTCTGTTTCTGTTGAGCTAAAGGTAAATCAATTTTGCCATAATTTAGAATTCACATATTATAGAACGTATTTTTCAGCTTTACTCAAGCTTTATCCCAAACGGAGATGAAAAATTAACCACAAAAATCTGTAGATCGAGGACGCCGTAAATGGAGGACCCTGTGTGCCTGTTTCAATGCAGACACATCTGGCTGCTCATTATATGGATCTTGTAAAAGAGTGAGATGAATGTATAGTAGAAACGACCTACCAGGTGGCATTTAAGCACTGGCATTATTATTTGTTTTGACGTCAGTGGGCAATGGTGGTCTAATTGTTAAGGAATCAGACTTGGGTCCAGAAGGTTCCAGGTTTGAATCCACCAGCTGCCTCCATTTGCTCTGAGCAAAACTCACTCACTGCTTTTATGATGGGTTAAATGCATAGGTCAAATTTCATTGTGTCCAGTGGTGTGAATCACAAGGAGTTTGTTTTCCTTTCCTTTCCTTTCCTTCCTTCCTCAAGTGAGGAACATTTACTCCTGACTAATTATGCAGCAATGGTTAGGATTGACCTGGTCCTATCTCCATAAGCTCTTCTTATCCTGGAATAAGGAGAGCTTATACTTTCATCTACAGTACCTTCATAATAAGTTATTTGTTAATTGTAGAAGCTAGTGAGATCTTTGCAGGAAACACCATCCTGGATGGAGTTGAACACAAACTCACATCATGTGGGGACTCTGGATTATGTCTCAAACTTTGTTGTCTACTCTACAGGGGTCCCACAGGGAACCATTCCAGTCCCATTCCAGTTCCCCCCTTATACACTCCAGACCTCTTTAACTCCCTGCTCTTTTCACAAATTAAGATAAAGCACAAAGTCAACTACTGCCCCCAAATAACAAAGACATGTCATTTAAACCCTTTAGTTTTCGCTACACACTAACAGTTTCTGGTATTATCTTTTTGTGTGATTTCTTTATTATTTGCTGTTCACAGGTTCTCTTGACCCAAACCTCAATCTTAATTAGTCAAGTTACATGAAACCACAGTAAGTAGAGCACATACAGTAATGACTCAAAATATGAATATGTATATAATTAAAACAGAAATTTTCGCATTGCAAAAAACAACAGTCATTAATAAATACACGTTTAGAGCGTCCATTTCTCCACTCACTACTAGACAGGTATACTTAGCAGTGGACACTCGGAATTAATCCTCTATTGTTGACTCGTTACTCGTTATTTCATAAAGTAACTTAGTTACCTATCTAATTATTTAGTTATATTTTTAACTTGATACATGTTGGATGTTCACATTAGCAAGTGTTTATTTACAAATCAATAAGATACAGTTATTACTGGTGGTAGCATCGCAGCAGGTATTTGCATAAATATTAATTCTATTCTCTTCTACCAACAATGCAGTGTGTCAGCAGGCATGTCTTAGCGATGTAGGGACGAGAGTACAGGCAAACGAATAATGAAGGATATTGGAATAAAAATATATGGTCAGGATGTCTGTTTTTCTCATTTATGAATCCTCTACTGTACAACTCTCCTAACCCCTTACACACAGACTCATTTTGGTAAAGACATAAACGTCCCCTGGGTCAGAGGGGACATTCCTCAGTGACTCTGTGACTTTTGGGCTTCTGGGCTGATTCTAAGAAGTGAACCAGGGACCATGCATCCTAAGAACAATAGAAGGAAAGAAGATGCCATCAGAGACAGATAACTGATATTATCCGTTATTTTCAAAGGTGTATCATCTACCTGATGATTATGATGTAAGATGAAGTGATTCACGGTGAGACGTACAACTCTACCCTGACATGACAGACTTTAAAACTGACATCATACTGAAATTCTAGTGTCATTTTCTGTTTTGCAGCAGGTCACATGGCTTTATCAGAATGGTACCTACGACGGGGAAAGCACTGTATGTTTAGTAATACGATAAGGAAGTGCAATAATGTAGTTACAGTTAAAGGATGGGTAACAACATGTTTTACATACAACATGGACTGAAGTCACTTTTATTTAATGTCCCAGGTGGAATTGAAAGTCTCACTGCAGGCATTTGAAGAATAATATTAATTATTAAGCCTTCTTAACCTAAGCTAAGGTTATTGCTGACATGCACAACTATGACTGTGTCACCGGGTGTACAGAACACTTCAGAGCTGTGGGTTAGGTGTTGGGTTCCAACCAGGTACAGAGGCACTTCAGTTACGTGAAAAAGAGACGATAAAGGTAAAATAAAGGGACTGAAATAGAGAACTTCATGTACGAGATAATCTTCCCAAACCTTGGCGTTCCCAAAACCCTCTACCCCCTCAATGCCTTTCAGTGCATTTTTATTAAAAAAAAAAAAAAAAAAAAAAACATGCACACACAAAACATGAAAATGTTTTTTTTAATCCAACTACACATCTACACAGGCTTGGCCCGTGACTGTTTCTGTAGCTTCTGGCCTGGACACCCAGACATACTCACCCAAAGCTCAATTCACACAGAACCAAAGCAAACACCAGCTTCCCACCAGGGACATATAAACTTACACGCAGACATCCTCCTGGGAACACAAACCAGCAGGCCAGCATGGAAAGTATTTAAGGTTTCTTCATGCCGGCTGAATTTTATTCCCTGCTTTATGAAGCCTAAAGCCACTGGGGTCATAAAGTCCATTGACAGGCCATACAGTTACGGTTGCAATGATCACCTCCTATTCCACCCAGGAACACCAGATAATTGCAGTTGAGACCAAAGGACCGTCTTACAAAAATAAATACTGCTGCTGGGATTTCAGGGAGAATTTCTGATATTCTTCACTGGTGTCAACCTGCATCTAGATCATCTAATGATGGCTCCACAGCCACCAGCATTCTATCACGCACTCACTATTGAACTGTGACAGTTCTCTTGGAGAAAATGAGACCATATCAACACAAAATCTGTATATTTCCGTATATAATAAATACATGTGTATACAAAATACATGTGTATACACGCATATACATATATATATATATATATATATATATATATATATATATATATGTATATGCGTGTATACACATGTATTTATGTGATGGAAATTGCTGAAAAGAAGAGATGTCTGTATTTATGTATACATATATATAGAGAGATTATTGTGTATAAAACTTTCCAAAAGATTCCAATATTTTTAGGGAATAATTATAATTTTCTAGCCTAAGAACAACCAGAACAAAAAGCAAATATAGCAAAATATAAAATAAAAGCTTGTACCTTTTACCAGGTCTTGATGGTACACAGCATTGAACATGCCGTTTGGTTTTGTAAAAGTTTATGGGCACAAAACTATTTTCTGTGCAGTGCAGCCTCATGATCATCATCATTCATTACTGCGCTGCAAAAACAACATCATCATCTCTAACTCGGGCCATTGTATTTTCAGCAGTGATTCACCACTAATGTTTTCGCTTTGTTTTTCTATTACATAATTTTGTGTTACCATCACAATAGTAGAGGGATCCATTTATATAAATATATAAAACAATACATATACGTATAGATACATACACAAACACATATGTAGGCATTTACTGTATATTTAAAAAGAAAAAACCTGAATAATTAATGTCTTGTGCTTTACAGTAAGGAGTGGGACATGTGGCCAGATGCAACTTCTGGGAATTGTTCTCAGGCAGCAGGCTGCACTTCCAGTCAGTCATGTGACCAGCAGGGCTCTCCCGGTGGTCATGTGATACGGTGCGTGCTCAGTACACCCTGCACTGCTCTCCTCCTCAACCCTTTTACACTCATTCCCAACAGTAATGCCTCTCCTCTAGCAGACACCCAAAGTGATTTAACACCACTACCCAGCGTTCTGCCTTGTCAATTAAATTACTCCTCAACTCCATGCGACTAATGGACTAAACCTCCTTTGTCTCTACTCTTGATCTCTCTACCTCCTCCTCCTCCTCCTCACCCCCTTACCCTCTCCTACGGGCACTTTATCCACAGTCTGTTGCTGCCAATACTCTGAATTATTCATTGCCACTGGCCAGAGAGAGCTGTCTCTGCGTGAGACACTGAAACAGAAAGACAGCATGATGTGGCAGTAGAGGTGAGGTGTCAGCCGTAGAGTGATAGCAGCAGATGTCTGGGCGGGGGCTTCCAAGGAAACCCCACACTCATCTTTGCGCCCTCGCCTTCCTCTTTTTCTCCGCACGGCAGTTGTTATCGCATAACCGGGGTATAACTAGCTGTCAAGGCAAGTCAACTGTAAATAGACGACATTCCTGGCGGCCAGCTTGACCTGACACAGACACCGACGGGGTGCTGGCTGCAGAGGGGATCAGGTGTCTCAGGCAGCCATCATGACAAAGCAAATCCACCCACAGCCATGTTCTGAACTGAAAGCCAGAGTAAAGAGCAGTAATTATACTAATAACACCTGATAACAGGCCAGGTTACAGGAACCTTATACACTTACACCTATATTTGTTAATAAAGTCCTAACTTCAAAGTTTTCATTTTGAAAACACCCATCTCAGAATGCTTAGAAGTTATGGAAAGAACCGTTTTAACTCTGCTGCTGTTTGATTTATCTAATTTTTGGTTCTGATTCACCACATTATTGTACTTATTATTATTGTTGTTGTTGTTAAGTGAGAAACCCAACAGAGAACTTCCTTCATTAATTAAAAAAATAATGTTCTTGTGTCTTTTTTAGAACACTACATAAAGAAATAAATATTTCTTAAGTTACGCTTAACCAACCAAAACAGTTTGTCATTCTGGTGACTAACAACTGTGCTGCAAATTTGACAGATGATTCATCAATAGATATGGAAATGCGATAAACACAGATTTTTGTTCAGAACATAGGAGTATTGCAGAATACGTTAAAGAGATGATTTTCGTCAATTTATGTGAAAGCCCATTTGTATAAATACTACAACCGACAGCAAGTCATGTGCATTGTTGTAAAACGTAGTTCCCTTTGGACTTTACTGTTGTGTGCTTGAGGAAATACCCTGCCTGGAGAAGTGCAGTGCTTCAGTTAACATTGATGCAAATCACAGCACTTCAGGTCTGCTGTGGGAGGTGATGCAGTGTCAGGAAATAGAGCCTGAGGAACTCCTGACCTTTCCTTTCGTCGACACATTCTGTCTTTTAGACGTCTGTGTCTCGGTGTCACCGTGGGCAGATCAGGAAGAGTTCAACCGTCGCCTTCGGGGGAAGACACACTCAGTTTCAAGATCGGCGCTGTTTACATTATTGTGTGGATATGGGTAATAAACACAAATACAGAAGTGTTATGAGTGAGAGCACGTAGAGCCATGGGTGATATAGTAGATGATGATTCAGGGGGAAGAGAGTGTAATACCCCAACTCTGACTATTCCTGTACTGTGTGTGTGTGTGTGTGTGTGTGTGTGTGTGTGTGTGTGTGTGTGTGTGTGTGTGTGTGTGTGTGTGTGTGTGCGTGAAGAGTGGCCATGGGGGCATTATGTGTGTGTGTGTGTGGTGTTGACCATACAGAGTCAGTCAGTCTGCCGTGGGGCCTCAGGGATTTCTGTTTCATCTTTTGGAAATGGTCTGGGGTCTCATTTGAGGTTGTGTCTGGTGATGGTGGTTAAAGGACATATCAGCTGACCTAAAGGATGTGTTCACGTCTTCTCACCCTAACACCATCTATACCTGCACATAAATCGGAAAAAATCCAACATCTTTTTCTGAGCTCTAAGGGAGTATGGAGTGGAATTTTGACAACAGAATGTTGTCAACAATCCCAATAACTGAATTGAATTTTTTTTTGTGAATTTTTCTTGGTTTATGGTTGGTTTATTTATCACATACAACGTAATTAGATG
>JAFBJS010004943.1:20788-46793 GCA_016785265.1 Paraplagusia blochii
TGGGGGCATTATGTGTGTGTGTGTGTGGTGTTGACCATACAGAGTCAGGCAGTCTGCCGTGGGGCCTCGGGGATTTCTGTTTCATCTTTTGGAAATGGTCTGGGGTCTCATTTGAGGTTGTGTCTGGTGATGGTGGTTAAAGGACCTATCAGCTGACCTAAAGGATGTGTTCACGTCTTCTCACCCTAACACCATCTATACCTACACATAAATCGGAAAAAATCCAACATCTTTTTCTGAGCTCTAAGGGAGTATGGAGTGGAATTTTGACAACAGAATGTTGTCAACAATCCCAGTAACTGAATTGATTTTTTTTTTGGGAATTTTTCTTGGTTTATGGTTGGTTTATTTATCACATACAACGTAATTAGATGTTTTATAATTATTTTGTATTTATACAAAAAGGGTTTAGTTGTAAGCAACAGGACTTCTTCTCGGAGTTGAAAGACGTTTCATTCCTCAACGGAGGAACTTCATCAGTTTCTGGTTGTGGTTGGAGTACTACTACTCTTGTATTTGTATATTTATGATTATTATTATCAATTCATATTTAAATAATTCGCAAAAAAAGAAAAATCCTTATGTTTGACATTCCTGCTTTACATTTCATGATATTGCCCTAAATCTACACGGTACCTGGGTGAAGTACCTACTCATCTTTATCTGTTTATCTCCATTGTCTCTCCATGACTGTCATCCAAATCACACTGCACCATACTGTCAGCCTTGCTGTGGGTGGTGAGTCCACTGGAAGTTATTTGTGTCAGGATAGAATGATCAGCCTTGCAGACCCAAGCTTGAGCTTCAGTTTCCTTTAAGCACTACGCCTTCCTAAAGATTTCTTTCCAAAATTTCTTGTCAAATGTATCATCAACACTATCCTGACAGGCCAATTACCTGCGAGGAATCACAGATCTGTCATCAGTTGCTATAGATAATTGCATTTTGTTAATACTCAACATATAACAGGATAAAATAGCCTTAACTTTGTAATCATAAGTAATTGTTATGCTTTCGTTTTTAGTGCCGTGTTCTCCAGCAAATACCTCAGGTGACTAGACTAAATAAACATGACTGATCTCTGTTTAATTTCACAGCAGGGTTTAGAGCTTGAGCAATCTTTGTATGTGTATGTGTCTACCCTGATGTTGTAGGTCAAGGAGGATGAGCGTTTCTGTAAGGATGCTGATGGATTTATTTCCTGTGGACCAAACAAGATGAATTATAACAGTAAAAGAACATGGGACGGGGCCTCTTCTCAGTGAAGAGGGCAAATTCTTCACATCGCACAATGTGTGCAGATGAGTTTCTGTCAGACTATCAGCTTCACACACACATACACACACACAAAGGAGTCCTGCTGTCAATCAGAGCCTCGTAAGAAGAAGTCAACAGACAGGCTATTCTCTGCCTTGGCACACGTCCCGTATCTGTGGCCTGGCTGCTGCAGCAGAGAGAGCACCGTGTCACACACATGCAGACAGACTTCCCTCTGTCACACACTCATTCCAGCATCTTTCACTCACTCTCTGTCTGCTACAAATCAAATTTTCTTCTAAAAATAAAGTTCTAGAATTGTTTAAAAATATGACCAAAATTTTAGATTTCCTGCATTGGCATGGACAGATCAAAGATACTGTCGACGTCACAGATCTGTACGGTCCAGTCATACTGTAAATCTGCACAAACCTGCAGTGAGTAAATGTAACAAGAGTAAGAGAGATAAATCTTCAGTGTCTCCTCCTCCTTCCCTCACTTCTTCTTTCTCTGACTACGCTCTATTTATTTGACTGACAGTGTCCACTAGATTTGCATGTGCTGAAGTCATTTGCTGGAACAGTGGCTGCGATCAGAGCGACTCCTCCAGACATGACATCACATTAAAAAAACACAATTATACACCGAAAGGCGCACCCCGTGCGTACAATACATCTGGAAAAAAAAAAAAACGAATTGCTACGTACTTCTCCAGGCCGCCAGAAAAACACGTACCTCTGACGCAAAAAGTAATGCTTTAAATAGATTTGCACACGTGGACATTAAACTTTTAAAATAATTTACATTTCTGGAAGTGAATGAAACATGGAGACCAGAGGTCACCTACCTGGTGCCTGGGTCACCTGATGACCCCCATGATCTACCTATGGTGCCAGCGGGGTGTGTTACGAAAAAAAAAACTAGTCCAAAAAGGGTCTAAATATACGGCCCCTGTGCTTTTTGAGCAGAAGTTACACTTACATTGATATTTTAATGCGTTCAATCCCAGGACAGTAAAAATTCTTGCTAAAGATTATTGTTTTTCTCAATACTTACATATATATATTACATATTTAGGTCTGCTTCCATAGGAAGTAATTGCAGAGACAGAGAGACAGACAATCACACAAACTGACAGATATACAGGTAGGTAGGACAGACAGACAGACAGATGGAGGGATTGACAGACAGAAAGGGTTCCTACTTCCATTTTTGTCAACCAATTGGACAGTTTTACTATTAATCCCACATACAATCTGTCATATTACGCTCACTGACCCTGAAGAATCTGGAGCTCCCGTTCTTTAACCACTACGACTAATGAACCTTTCAAAACAGTAAATTAAGTTCCTTGATGTGAGAATATTAAAAGCAGCCTTTTCATAAAAATTCCAAATCTGTGTTTGGAGAATTCCCCCCACAGTGAAGCTGCTGTGATCAGCCTGGCACTGCAGCCTTCCTGCTCACACTAAGGCAATAATGAGGCTTTTCCTTTTGATGCTTCTCTACAGTGACTCCCTTAGCGACCGCAGGAAATGGAATTTTCTAGTGGGATCAAAACAAGTTGAGAGCTGTAAACGGTTTGAGTTTCCGACAAAGACAATGTGCCAGATTCCAGAGCCTTAAGGGACACGGTCGCATCACAATGGGTCCTCTGTCTACTACGTGTGCACACACCCACTAGCACCCTGCGACACACACAAACGCCCAGCGAAACATTCACTACTATAGAGTACTTCGAAGTTGTTAAGTCCTAATGCAGTCGCCAAGTGTATTTTCTAAGCAATACCTTTGTTATACGTGTGTGGGTACGAAGTATGTGGCTCTGGGAAGGTGAACAGTGAGTGAGTGTGAGAGCTTGTTTATGGCCTAGAGGCAGTCTTACTTCTGACAGTTCTTGGAAATGGTTTGGGGCAAGGTTCAAGCAGGTAATGGAGAAATTTGGTTTCTTTGTGTGTGTACGTGGGTCTGCCTGTGGTCCTAGGGTCAGGCAGCCCATTAGCAAGACATCCCAGTATCTAAGTGCCTCCCTCCGGCAGCTAGTTTGACAGCTCGGTAATCTACAGTTCCTTGCAGGGATCACCACGGTGGGTCTGTTGGTCTATGTGTGTGTGTAGATGAGTGTGTGGCCACGTGGTCTTGTGTATGTGTGCGACTGTTGATTGGTTGGTAGGTGGGGCAGGTTTAAGAATCACCACAACATTCTCAGAAACAAATCTCACTCCATGTCCCTGTGTAAGGAAATCAGAGTGAGACTTAGAGATACAACAAAAGACTTGCGTTGTTACAATACAATACAATACAAATTTAACCTTAAAAAAAAAAATCTTTCCTTTCATTAAGATGACAATCAATTTAAAATAATTCAACTTTCCTTTTGACATTTGAGTCCACCACTGCATGTTGTGAAATTACAAAGAATTTTAGTGTTTGCCAATGTCCAATTTTGCTGATATTGTCCTAATATCCATTTTCATTAACAACTGCTACCAACATATAGAGTTGTTTGCCCTGAAACTGCGGCATAAACATCTCAAGACCTTACTCTATGTGTGATTCCAGCTTCGTTTCATCATCAGAGAGAAAAAAAAGATATTGATCTTAACTATTATATCTATATGATGCTGATATCAGCCTGATAACATTGACTGAACATTATTATTGGACATTCTTACTGACCAATTAATGCAGCCTGGACTTGAACAACTTTTATACAATTTGTAAACCAAGAAATCTTCAGCCAATTTTGTTCATTCATCTTCATCCTCTTAGTGGTGCCGGGTCACAGGTCTTTAGTACAGCCACCTAAATCACACTGCTCCATACAGTGAGCCTTCCTGTGGGTGGTGAGCCCACTGGAAGTTATGTGGGTCAGACCGATGCTATGGTCAGAGCACCTCAGTGGTAACCTGGCAGCTGGTGGATTAGAACCTGGAGTCTTTCCTTTATAGTTCTTTTTAATTCAATAATACAATACCTAGAGTAAAGCTTTTTTAATTGAGTGATGGTGACAGTGTGTAACCTTTATTGAATTAGAGACAGAATGTACTACAGTATTTTGTAATGTCAGGCACCACCACCTACAGTAACTACATTATGAGGTCTATCCTTTTAATGTTTGTGCTTTATTTTGTGTCCCATGTCCCGTGTTACTTCTCTGTCATGGTGAGGGACAGGCCAGGGTATTCACAGACGGAAGATTGCATTTTCGATCACCTGTGGAAACTAGTGCGAACGTCCTGTTTCCTCATGTGTCTTATTTATTACCTCCCGGTCCCTGTAGGTGTGTTTCCCGTGCGTCTTTTTTAAATTGCTTCCTCAAGGGTTACTGTTTAACTTGTCTATTTGAGTCTAACTAGAAATAAAAGAATCCAATTATGCTACTTTCTTTAAAAAAAGTCACTAAGATTAATTTTTATTGTGAGATTTTTTTCCCTCTCTTCTTACTGAGCTACAGTGGAGCAAATGAGGGTTGGAGGAGGAACAAAAAGAGCAGACAGAACAGAGCAGTCAGCTTTAAAGAGAATGCTTTCATCTTTCCCACAGACAGGCTGAGAGTTGTCTTATCTCTGAGGCTTGGCCCTGCTATCGCTCTCTCTGTTTTAAACATTACTCCCCGGAATCCCCCTGGTTTCACAGGCAGGAGTGCATGCAGAACATTTGTTCTTCTATCCTGGTGCAAACTCTAAATCACATCAGGATAATAAATTTCAGAGGATTTTTCTTAAAAAAAAAAAAAAAGAAAAAGCGGGCACAACTTTCAAACAAATAATTTCATTCACGCCTACAACTGTATAATCGGTTCAAAAGGGGAAAAATGGACAAATACTTCTGCAGCTGAAGACCAATCGAGTTGATTATTTGACAAACAATATGAACAGAGACAGTATAAGATCGATATATATGTCGTCCAATAGGAGTTTGAGGCTGACGGTTCAACAGGCTGTGTGGAGATGGCGTAGGGGGCGCTGTAGAGTGGGTATGGGCGAACTAAGACCCAGGAGCTGAATGCGGCCTGTTCAGTTTAGTAATATTGCCCGCCAAATTATGTATGTCTATGTCTTGTTCTTCTTGTTCTTTATCTATGTATATGTCTTGTATCTACTTTTCCTCTATATATGTGGAGAACAAAAATGCATTTTTTAAGCATAACTTTTTCACGCCATATATATCAGGCCCCAGTGTCCAACTAAGGAACAATTGTGGCCCAAGAGTGAAAAGGTTTGCCTATGCCTGCTGTAGAGGACATATTGGAATGGCATCAGCAGTTCAACAGTGCAAGAAAGTTGCACCGCAACTGGGTAAAGAACCTGTTAATAAATTGCTGAAAGTATCGCAGACCGAAGCAGAGAAGACGCTGTTTCTGTTTCTGTTTCAGATGTACAGACGGACAGGAGACGTGCTGCCTACACACTGTCATCAGGCAATGCAATATCTTTACTTCTCCCAACTCTTGAAATAAATCTTCAATATGTCAGTGACATATTAAAACTGATATCTGTCTCATAGAGAATACTGTGTATTCACAAGTACAGGGTCGTAAAAATGAAATATACGAGCATGTGAGCCCGATGCAACTTAGAATGAGTGTGAACACGTGCGGGGAAAGAAAATGACTTTGATTCTATCAGAGTAAGAATATTTATACTTTCAGTCTTTCCACTTTCCCAGGACGTTCTCAAAACACAGTCTCAGCTCTTGACAGTTGGTAGAGTGTGTGAAACTAACCGCCTGTTTCAGCACTGACTTGCAGCTGTACAACTTTTGTTGTATTTTGACTGTATCCCAGCAACAGAGCTGTTCCTATTTACCTCCCTCTCCACCCTCTGGCTCCCAGTGCTCTGGGCTGCTTCACTCTTCCACGTTTGTGTGTGCATGTCTGTTACACATCTGCTTTGCATTGCCGGGGATCTCAGTACTGACTGAAGCCAGGAGGGCGGCAGATCATGGTGGAGGTTGCAGAAGGAAGGGTGAGAGGGTTGAAGTTCCACAAAGCTGAAGGAAAGAAAATTAAAATAAAAAAACTGCAGCGTAAAAGAGACAAAGAGACTAAAAAGAAAGTGCTACAATGAAGTCTTACATGAGAAGCAGATGAAGAATGAACTCAGGCAGAAGACTAGTGGCAGAAATTGATATATCAATGATGTCAAAGACATTTTTCACCTGCGATTGAATTCCCCTGAAACAGTTGTCCCGACCGTTTTTTTTTTTTTGTGGGACAGATGTGAAGGATGAGATCCTTCCTCCTTCTTCAAAACACAGTCTCAGCTCTTGACAGTTGGTAGAGTGTGTGAAACTAACCGCCTGTTTCAGCACTGACTTGCAGCTGTACAACTTTTGTTGTATTTTGACTGTATCCCAGCAACAGAGCTGTTCCTATTTACCTCCCTCTCCACCCTCTGGCTCCCAGTGCTCTGGGCTGCTTCACTCTTCCACGTTTGTGTGTGCATGTCTGTTACACATCTGCTTTGCATTGCCGGGGATCTCAGTACTGACTGAAGCCAGGAGGGCGGCAGATCATGGTGGAGGTTGCAGAAGGAAGGGTGAGAGGGTTGAAGTTCCACAAAGCTGAAGGAAAGAAAATTTAAATAAAAAAACTGCAGCGTAAAAGAGACAAAGAGACTAAAAAGAAAGTGCTACAATGAAGCCTTACAGGAGAAGCAGATGAAGAATGGACTCAGGCAGAAGACTAGTGGCAGAAATTGATATATCAATGATGTCAAAGTCATTTTTCACCTGCAATTGAATTCCCCTGAAACAGTTGTCCTGACCGTTTTTGTGGGACAGATGTGAAGGATGAGATCCCCTTCTTTTCCTTTAAGCTTGTCCATTTTTACAGGGGTTGCCACAGTAAGTCAACAATTTCCATCTCACCCTGTCTTCTGTATCATCAACTTTAACTCCAACTACCTCCATGTCCTCCCTCAATGCATCCATCAATCTCCTCTTCATCTCCTACCTGGTAGCTCCATCTCTAGGATCATTCTTCTACCAATGTATCAACTGTCCAAACCATCTCAATCTGGCTTCTCTAGCTTTTTCTCCAAACCTTCCTGTCTGTGTTGTCCCCCTAACCACCTCATTCTTGATCCTGTCCATTTTTGTCTCTCCTAAAAAGAACCTTAGTATCTTTAACTCCTCTAACTCCAGCTGTCTCCTGTCTTCTACCTATTCCTAGTGTCTCTAATACATCCATCCTGCCTGTACTATTCTTCTCCTCTCTTCCACAGTATCCACAGTTGATCCTAAGTATCTAAACTTCTCCACCTCTGGTCCTTGTAACCTCACCATTCCACTCTTGTCCCTTTCATTCACATACATATACTCCTCTCCAGTGCAAACCTCCACCTCTCTAGGTTCTCTTCTAGTTGGTGCCTACTCTCACTGCAGATCACGATGTCATCTGCAAACATCATCGTCCATGGAGACTCCTGTCTGACCTCATCTGTCAATCTGTCCATCACTAAAGCAAACAAGAAGCAGCTCAGGGCAGATCCTGGATGAAATTGAACCTCCACCTCATAGTCTTCTGTCCTTCCAACAGCACACCTCACCACTGTTGAACTGTTCTCGTACATATCCTGCACCAACCTAGCATACTTCTCTGCCACTCCTGACTTTTCTCATACAAAATTACTTCCTCACACAAAAGTGTGGAGGATAAAATGTGATGAATAAGTAGGATAAATAAAACAAAAAAAATGATACAGCCAAAATGTTATTTTCAAAATACAATACTAAATGTTAAGCCCCTATGAATGCAACTCTACAGCAGTCCTACAGGCTTTGCTGCCTGATTAGAAACTGTTCACTACGTATTATGCAACGCAGGCTTGGTTAGTGGAAACACCCTGAAGCAATAAATGCATATTTTAAGTAGGACTTGTGGAATTTTCCGTAAAATGCAGTTTTATTTTTCTAGGGGCTCTTTGTCTCCTCACAGGCTCTTCTACTCTGCACAAAGAAGCGCTTGCTTTTGTGACGGAGGCAAGCATCTTGATATGCATCAAAGATGTGATTGTGAGAATTTGGTAATTTCGTAAAACAAAACTCTCAGAATAAAAAAAAAATCAATAAATTAAACAGAAAAAAATGGAAATTATGCATTTACTGTGCAGCCCAGTACTAAGTCACCCACAGACCAGTAACAGTTCTGGCCCCAGGATTGGGAAACACTCTCTTAAAGGGCAAGTTGTAACTGTAAGACTGTAAAGCTCTGACTATTCCATAATGTGTACATTTACATGTTTCTGCAGTTTAGCAACATGGATTTTATTAAAGGGCCATAAAAAGTTTTAAAACATTTTAAGTTCCTGCATGCAGTAAAAGGTTTATACATTTTTATTTTGGCAAGTCACTTCAGGGTTGGTTGAGCAGCGTGGCTAATGATGGTTTGTTCCATTCTACCATTATTACTATGCTGAAACTACAGTTAAGGAGAATGCTAAGTTTGATAGAGGACAAGGGAAAAGTACAGGGGTGAGAAAATGTTCACCAAGTTCCTGTGGCTGCTGCTTCTCCTCTCCTGCCTTCTCCTGGCATTTTATCATTCCCTACCGATTGCTTGCCTCTCCATCCTGCACTCCTTCCCCTCCACATCGCCTCATTCCTGTGGGCACCTCCTCCTCTCCGTTGCCTTCTCACTCATATGTGAGCTAATTTTTGAACCTCACCGTGTGATTAATTATTGCTCATAGAGATCCGACGCAGAGACATGTAGCGGAGGTGAGATGGTGAGCCAGTCAGCCGTGTTAAAGCACTGCGCTCAGTTCAGAGCAGTCTTCCATTAACAGAGGATATAAAAGGCTCCGTCTTGTACTTGTATGCTATGTACATGCATGTTTTGACGTTAAAGCCTGCTGAAAAGAGTGTCTCTTCCAAAGTCTTTTCAATCAAACTAGAGTGCAGCAGGGTGCGCCGAAAGAGCACTTTAGCCTTCAAATGAAGAGTGATGAGAATACACCCATAATTACAGGTGAATCCACCACCTGAAGCTGAAAACACAGGTTTGTGTATGGTTGTCTATGTCACCTATTCATCTGTCTTCCCTACAGCCTACATTCACAAATGTTACATGCCAACCACAACAAGCCTTAAAGCACCAGATGTGTTCAACAAGTGCTGCTGCAGAAAAAGACCTGGGATTTTTCTGCATTTACTTAGTTCTAGTGGTTGATACATTTACAGCAACTGTTTTGTTACCTTTATTAATTTTTATTATTAATTATCTATGTACTCTACTACAATAATTACAATACAATACAATAATGCAAGAATCAATCATTACAATAATGTCAAGAATCTGTATCCATGTAGCCCTATGGCCTAAAAAAAGAGTGTACAAATTATCCTACAATAATGTAGGATGGCTGTGCTTGTGTTTATTTTTACCTATTTATGCCTCTGCATTTAGCACCTGGGGAGCAGTGTAGGGTTACCATGCTCAGGGCACCTAAGCGGTAACTTGGCAGTAAGGGGACTCAAACCAGGGCCCTTGCACACCCACTGTCCACTTCCTTAACCACTAGGCCAACAACTGCCCCTATTATCAGTGGAGAGCCCGTCACAGTCCCCCACTACCAGAATTTATACAGTTGAGATTCCCACATTTGGGGAATTCACAGGGGTCAGACAGCCGAAGTGCAATGGCTGGGCCTCGCCACGGGAGAACCACCTTCGTGATCATAGCGTCTCCCCTCCCAGGTAAGTATGCAGGGTAGGGCATAGGGTGAAACCTATCATCTTGCTCCAACATATCCAAATCTTTTATAAAAGTTTATAAAAATAAAAAGTTATATTAGGCTTATGGCAAAAATAATAATCACATATAATTCTGCCCATTCTTTATGGCAAGCAATTTATGCAGAACTAGGTTTTTCAGGGTATTCAGTTGGTCATGTAATGGTGTTAGCCCAATCCAGTTGTTGACAATAATCCAACAACATGGCTGCCTCTATGGTTTTACTTAATACTGTAGTACTGATACAAAGGAATTCCACCTGTAGTCTTCTACAGTGGACCAAATGGATTCTAAACAGTGCTTTTCACACATGCTTGAATTAGTTGAAACAAAAAATGAAGACAAACCAACAACTGCTTTACCCTCTGCAATTTTAACTCAGAAATTCACACTTGGTTGGTCTACTGGAAACAGACAATACAAAACTTTCAGCCTTGTAAAAACAACATTTGCATTTAGCAGATGCTCTTATTCAAAGTGACTTCCAACAGGAGGGATTACAATTAAGCAACAAGGTTTCATAAACAGATGCGCTAACACTTACACTACAAAAGTGATCAGAGACAATACAATATGACTTTTGTGTACTTACCCATCTTCTCTATATTTGTAACAGTATAACAAACATCAACAAAAACTTTTCTTCTTTTCCATAAGGAAACCCTTGACCCTTATTCAGGGGTTGCCACAGCAAATCTATGTTATTCCATCTCACTCTCCATCATCTACTCTAACTTCAACTACCTCCATGTCCTCCGTCACTGCGTCCATCAATCTCCTCTTTGTCTCCTACCTGGTAGTTCCATCTCTAGGATCATTCTTCTACCAATGTATCCACTGTCCCTCCTCTGAACATGTCCAAACCATCTCAATCAGGCTTCTCTAGCTCTCTGTTGCAAAACATCCTGTCTGTGTGCTCTCTCTAATGACCTCCATGATCATAAAGTAATTCTAGAAAAAAGTTATCTAGGAAATTTCCAAAGTGTCACTAGAAATCTACGTCAACATGGTGTCACAAGCCAGAAAAATGTCACAAACAACTGGGTTGGAGACTAATGGAGATTTTTTATCTATACTTCTCTAGACGTCATTATAATCTGAGTCTAACCACCAAAAGATTGTGGTATATACACCTTTGTCTCTGACTCTCCACTTGAGCTGTGTTATTATTAAGAAAGTGAATTGATCTGTAAGTGTGTGTGTGTGTGTGTGTGTTCACAAGGTCTAGTTCAAAATCTGGTTATTGTCCTTTCCTGACCTCTGTATACACATATACTAAAACACACACATACACGCACACACAAACCAGGGTTGGGAGGATAGGGGAGGTGGGGTAATGGAGTGGAGGGGTTATTTGAAAGGGAACACACACACATACATAAAGAGTCACACACATTTAAAAGGCCTGTGGGCATTTGGTGTTTTTGCAGCACTTTGCAGCCAAGTATTCTCTTACCACAATAACATCCAATCACCTGCCAGCCTCTGACCTCTGCTCTCCACCGCAGAGCTGCAGATACAGGGGATAGATTGCACACCAGTGTGGAGTAGGGTGGTCTGTAAGACAGGCTGGAAAGGTTTCAATTTGGCCCCCGAAGCAAAGTCTCAACGACATTTCTGTAAAAACAGAAAAAATAAGAAGATGTAAAGGCTGTGTTAGCTGCCCCATGCACTACATTATCTAGGTACGAGGTATGAAGATCAATTCATCAAATTTGTGGACAGATGAACCTCCCCGTGGGATTGCTCCACCCCTCACTCCATCATGCCTTTTACCCTCCTCCCTCTCCCTGTGGTCTGAAATACACAAAACCCACATTTCCTCACATTCATCATGTCATGTTTTTCTGTGTCTCTCGTCTCTGTCACTGTGGCCCACCTCATCAAGTCCACACTTGTGGGACAGTAGAAATGTTTGAAGGTTTACACGAATATCCTACATGTGTGCCATTAGCTTCTTAAGTACCAAGACAATGTACCAAAACAAACACCAGTGGCACTTTGTGAGGTCTAGAACAAGATAAGAAACAATAAGCTTTGTAAATTTGTAATTGACCTCATCCTTTAAAATACAATAGCCAACAAGTGTAGGTGAGATATATTTTGTAACATTAGTGACAATGCTGCTGTTATTGTAATTTGCAAACAATTTTTGTTGAATTGCATAGGTGCTAGGCATCACCTAACAAAAATGAAAATCAAGTTTTCTTCAACCACTCCCTAAGATATAGGAATTGGAGAAGATATTTTTGTTGCTGACAGGAGCTACTAGGAGGACTGCAATTGTGTTAATTAGCAAGCTGCTAATAGACAGAATTGGTAAAAAGCAATAATGTTTATCACCATAGACACCATAGAAGGAGAACAACACACAGGAAAGAGTCTGTACTTTACTGTAAATCTGGTCGTCCTCCCAGTACTGCTTCGTCACAGTTTCAGTCTCAGATTTTTTTTTTAGATCGTGATTTGCATGGAGGGACACGAGCACATGGTCATGAATGGACCAGACTAGATGACAGAAAGTATTTATGTGTGTCTTACATAGACAGAGCAATCTTTAGTAGCTCAGATTATGCATCACATATAAAAACAAACATTATGACTATTTATTTCCATTTTCTATTGTAAGGCTTTAATCCTTATGACTGCAAACAATGATATAACAGCTCTTAATGATATTCATTTAGAAGTGGTTCAGAGAAATTTTGATAGTCAAATAAATTTAAGCTTAACTGCCACAATCATGGGTCTCAACCTTAAATGATCAAAACGATCTTTTGCCACTGTTATTTCACTGCGAGGCCACAGCAAGTATTAATGTGTCAGTGGGTCTTTGTTTTAGTTTTGTCTCATAAAACTATTCAACACAACAGTATAAATACAATTTATGAAGGCTTTTCTCTTTTAATTTCTCTCCTCTATTATTCATGACTGTAGTCTACTAGTGCTGTGGTATTACAGAAAAGACGTCTTTCTTTATGGTTAGCTCGGGTCAAAACAGTCTCATACAGCCACCCCTAGAGACATCCACAAACCCATTTAAGACCAAAGTGATTGTGGGTGTATTGTTCAAAAAGCCTGATTGTACTGGAAAGTACAGTCTTACAGGACATTGAGGTGGCCATTTTCTTCTGATTGTGTCCACATATTTTGTAATCCAAAATGATATGAAAATAATTCTAGCCTTTTTAAGTGCAGAAGGTCTTTACGTTAGGCAAAAGATGCAGTCGGCCTTCAAACCTGCACCTACATACTCCAGTATTCTATCCTGGTTGTCATAAAAAAAACAAAAACTAAATTTAAATGGAACAAGTAACAACGAACAACACCAAATGATGAACCTCAGGTATCTGTGTCAACCCTCACCCTCAGGTGGACCATGTTGTTGCAGAGAAACAAGGTCAGATGATCCACTTACTCAACAGTATGCTGGGTTGTTTTGTAAGGGTGTTCATCAAACCAACAGCTGTCTGTCTGAAAGCCTCACTCTCTGGCTCCATGTTCTGAGTTCTGCGTGTCAGAGGGGCTGAAAGGATATCAGGGGGATTTAGCACCTGTACATCACAGACTAGATCAGTTCACCCTAAAATGAGATGGATGTCAACAACCTGCTGACTGATCTTACAGTGTATGGAGGAAGTATGGGTAGAGGCTGTGAGCAGGGTTGCAAAGTAGGATTATATTATCTCAGTAATTTTCATTATGGATTAAATTGTTGTTCCCTTTCACTGTTATATTGTAGTTCCAAAACCTTTGGCACATAAGGCAATATTCTACCACAGCAATCCTAGCACTGCTTCCCATTCGTGTTCAAATTGCAAGAAAATTAAAAAAGTGAATTAAGAGATCCCAACTTGGGCAATTCTTGTGTTGGTACTGATCTGCTCTTCACAGGGAGGCACCAAGCATGTGGTTTCTCTGAGAACTCAGAAGTCTCAGCTCCCAAATCAGGTTTGCTTAACCACAACAATATGTAACCAACCTAGAAAAACAAGACGGGGTTTGAACCCAAATCATTGGCACCGAGGTCTCCATTATTTGTCTTTAAATGGCATCTCCCTATTGAGCAAGTGGTTTCTCTATACATTTCAATTTTATTGATCTGATCTGAGAAATTCTTGCATTAACAGCTAATGTAGTGCAGCAGGATGTCCCTTGGTGGCATCAAGTACTGTTCCTCTGTGACTGTGAAACCTGAGGACATTCCGTCTCTCAGTTTGTAATGCAGGTGTCCTAATAGCTTCCTTATGGAACCATAAAATGGAATGTGAGTGCAACGAACACAAGCTGCTATAAGAGGCACCAAAAAGTACATGGTTGCAACTCACAGACTGGCACGCAAGAGACAACATTACTGATGTGAGTCATGCACGCTAACGCATGTTTATCGAATATGTCCTGTATATAAATGAATAATCAGCCCTAGACTGTCTGATCTGTAGCAGTCTTTCTCTAACCTTTCTGTGGAAGTGCAGTGAAGAGAACAGCTTTAGAAAGGCCCTTCACCCTCATGCTGCTAAATCGACAGCAAGGTGTGATGTTATCGAGCTGAGGATTGCACCTTTGTACCAGTCTGGCCTGTGGTCAAGTTCTGCATTCTGAGATTCAGTGCTGTCACTCACAGGAGCTACTTCATCTCTTTCACACCTCTAAATACAGCCATTTCTTTTTTGACAGGTTGGTTTCCTCTGTCGAAACAATGAAAAATGTATGCAATGTACTGCAGTTTACTTCAGGTGAATGAAATAGTATTAATTCCTGACGTTGTTAGCACTCCTGGCATACTGCTGTCTAACCAGTGGTACATCTTTTATTGTTATATAGATTATTACTTCTGCAGAGTAACAACAGAATATTAATGATTCACATAGTCTTTTTTGTAGTATAAAGGTATTATATTTCATACTTTATCTTTTGATCTGAGGAAAAGGCACGCCTGGGTTGTTGGTTGGGTAACAGAGATGACATATTTATGCTATGTACAAGGGAGGTTTGTTTAACAAGATAAGTAAAAATGTATAGCATGCACAGGTGTTTGTCTCCATGTCCCTGTGCTGGCACGTTCTCTTGACTCCCTGCCTGATCTGGCAACCCGCCAACCAGAACAACCCAGGTGAACTGCGGGAAGAGTTATTTATGGCCTTGTTATTGGTACTTCTCTGCTGAGTTGCTCAATATTAATAGCCAATGTTTCCCTTCATGGCTAAGTGTGAGTGAGGAGTAGGGGCAGAATTATGATCTCTCAGTCTAATGTAAAATACAAATCAACAAAAAAAAAAAAGTCTCCTTAGGACCGACTACACAGAGGTCAGAAATATAGGAGTCGACAGATCGTTGTTGCCAACTCTGCTTATTATGACGACAATCAACATGTTTCTTTCTGAATTTGTTCTAAGGCAGGGATGTCAAACATATGGCCCTTGGACCAAAACTGACCCACTAGGGATTGCAATCTGGCCAACTAAAGGAATTTTGAAAGTCCAAGAATTCCCATTAGCAGTGTTTTGTCAAATTATATGTCATTGAATATCAATATTTTGTTATATACTGTTACTTATTTTTAGGAATAAGTGATTATGTTGTTAATGTACTGGTCCACTTGGCATCTAACAGGCTGTACTGTATGTGACTCCAGAACCGAAATGAATTTCACACCCCTGGTTTTCAGTGTTGATATGGACAGGAACCAGGACTTTGGACTTGATTAAAAAAAAAGAACACAGTATCTTATTTATTTGGGTTGCAGTTGTGGAGACAGCTGCTTGGTTGCCACTGAGGTGCTATAAGCATAGCACCATCGCCACCCACATAACAGTGGGCTCACCACCCACAGGAAGACTCACAGTGTGATATTGGTGGTCGTGGAGACTGCTGGCCCAGTGACACAGTAAAGTGGAGGATAATTGAATGAATAAGTTTCAAATTTAGGTCAACAACCTGCTGAGTGATCTTACAGTGTACAGAGGAATTAAGGGTAGAGGCTGTAAAGGATTATATTTTAATATCTCAGTCATTTTCATTATGGATTCAGTTGTTGTTCCCTTTCACAACTTGTTCTTTCAAACCAAAAGGCACAAATGTCAGAATTCTCTCTCAGCGTTCCTAGTATTGCTTCCCATTCACAGTGCAAGATAATAAAAAAGTGAATTTCAGAGATCACAACTTGGGCAATTACTGTGTTCGCAGCAGATTTGCTCTTCACAGGAAGCCCCAGGGAGGCGCCAAGCATGTGGGTTCTCTGAAAACCCAAAACTCTCTGCTCTCTGCTCCCAAAGCAGGTTTGCTTAACCACTACATTATGTAACCGGCCTAGAAAAGAAGGGCAGGGTTTTGAACCCAAATCATTGGCACTGGGGTCTCCATTAATTACCATTAAATGGCACTGCCCCATGTCGCAACTGGACCCAGTAACCAATAAGTGGATTATATTAATTGTATAAATGAGTTTCTCATTTAGGCTAAGATATTCACCTAGTGCACAGATATTAAACTCTTATTTTATCTAGGGGGCAGCAGTCTTTACTACCACCCAAATTACACTGCGCCACACCAGTCTCCAGGAACCTTCTGCCAGTGGTGAGCTCACTGGAAGGCCCCAACCACCTCAACTGATATTTCAACGTTGCTGGACACTAAAACATGGCTTTCCCCTGCAAGATAACCCCTGCCCTTATAGACCCTCACACCGATTGAGGAACAACTCCCAAAAACCCAGAAAGGGGAAAAAAAAGGAAGAAACCTCAGGGTGATCGATAGTGGAGGGGATCCTCACCCAGGACGGACAGCCGGGCTAACTAAACATTAGCAAGTTAAAACTAAAATTTCTTTTAGTCTACAAATAAAAGAAGGGTTCTATAAAGTCCATTCATGGTCCAATCAAGTTCATATGCTCCATAAGACGAAATTCAGGGTCCAGATCAGACAGTAGGGTTTACATAGCTCAGACCACAGCAATTATGGTCAGATCTTGAAGAGTCTTAATTTTTATTGTTATTGTCATTCTAATTTCATAAAGGCTTTCCACAGTGCTTCATAAGTGACTTTTTGTTGTTTCCATTGTTTCCAAGTTAAGTACAATAAATCATTATTTGTACTCTGTGAACATCAAATACACTGGTGGGTTTTTAATTGCTCTTTTGCAGCTTTCATCACAATCACTGTTAAATGTCAGCACATCTTTTACTTGTGTTTGATGTAATGGCCGAGGACAGCAAAAGCCTCTGTAAATATTTATTTTTGAGAGTTTGATGACATGAAAAATGTCCTGCACACAGGAACTCACCCATTAGTGTTGCTTTGAGATACAACCAGTTTTCCAATTTCAAGACAGCAACTTTTGCTAGAGTTTCTTCACGATACAAGGAAACACTGGGTTACAATTATTCAACTGAGCTAAGCCTTTCACTCGATCCCAGATGAAGCACCAGGGTCTGTTCCTCCTCTCACTGCATTTGGCAGTGACTTCAACAGAGCACTTTAGGGAGCTGGAAGAAAAATCAGCCATATGTAGCGGTTATACCATATATCTAGCAAATGTTGTGGAATCCTAACACACCCAGACTGTCTCTGTGGGTCGTTCTGTCTTCCTTTTTACCAATATATGTTTTTCCTACTTTAGAAAATGTCCAAAAGTAGAAAAAAATACCCCCTCAACTGGAGGGTACCATGGGCAGTAAGGTGGAAAAGAAAAAGAAGTACAGGAAAGAAAAGAAAAAGAAGTTAACCCCATCAAGAAAAAAATGCATGATTCAGATCTGACAATGCTGATGTTGCAGATCGACAAATGAGGGATGTTGTGGAATGGATTAAACTTGCATCTTAAAGAACCACTGTACTCAGTTAATACTGTATAAGTTTCACCTCATACCCACATTCTATGCAAAGAAAATTCAAAGAGACATTAGAAACACTGCTTTCTACCAAGAAAGGAAACTGGCCCTCAACAGATAACATTAGGTTTGCTGATTTTTTTTCTAGTGGCTTATTTTATAATTTTGTGTTCTTTTCTGCGTATACATGGGTTGACATGTGTTTTAATCTGGCCCTTAATGGGAGAGGAAACAGCTGCCCAAGCCTTTGTGGGCTGATGAAGGCAGGGCTTGTAGATAACTTCTAACATCTCAAACAGGAAACTTGGAGAGAACCTCAGGAAGTTGCTCTTAAGACCAATGTGCAAAACAGAGCTTGCATGTACATCTGTGCTAGTGGAAGGAAAAATAAATAGAGTTTCAGGTGTGTGAGCACAATGGCTTCAGTCTATGTTTTTTTTTTTACATAACACAGTGCAGCTGGTCAAGAAAAACGTTATTCATATCAATTTCAGGAAATGACAAATTTTCTTTACTTATTTCTAAGTCAGTGTCAAGACCTCAACCAGCCTTTGCAAGACAGTAAAAAAACAAAGTCATCTATCAGTCAGTCAACAGCCCAACAATAACGTGTTCTGAATGTTCCTAAACTCCTGAATAAGGAAAAAAAAAACCACCTCAGGCAAGAGAAAGAGAAACTGGCATTCTGCCCTCTATTCAGGGCGCCTGCACACTGGAGTAAACACCCTGTGTAGTTACATTGTAAGTCTTTCCTGCTGCTCATGAAAGGCAGAAGCCATGCTCCACTGAGGCCTGTCCTGGTGGCAGAGAGTTTTTCACATCCATCACCTCGAGCCCTTGTCAAAGGTGGCACAGTCCATGCTGGAAAGTATGGCTTTGTGGCAAGGTAGCACAAAAAGGCAGCATGGAGTTGTGAAATGCCACAGTGACAGTGAATTGTTCCGACAGGTTAAACTCCCGCAGCAGCGCATTCCCAGCATGCTTCATTTTCTTCATAAATAACATCTTAAGATCACTGTCAACATATCGTAATAAACTTTGAACGTCTCGCAACGGTGCATTGCTAATGCAAACACATGCCAACAGCAACAGTGGGCCTGCGTGGGGCAACATATCTGCTCCCCTCTAGACCCGGTCTCACCTGACTCTCTCAGCCAAGACGGGTTTCACTTCTCTGCTCTGCAAAACCACACATACAAATATGTCATTGTGCAACCACACAAACAGAGACGCAGGGCGGACGCACGTCAAAAGCTAACAGTGGAATCCTACCACTTACAACATCACACGGCGAGTGACAAGTGTGTGAGTGTCTGAATGCTCCTACATGGACCAATGGTGACGTCTATCCACTCTGCCCACCTCGGAGTGTCTCGCCAATACATTATCAACCCACACAATGCAGGCAGAAGCAACACAATAAGCCAGACAGATGAAATTTACCACAAACAAATCCAATATTTTACACCTAAACAAACTGATAGAAAGGCGTCCATTCAGCCCCAGCGTAATCATTCCCAGACTCAGAGGAGTTGGACACAGCTGTGTTGTCCTTGGTGTCTCTGCCTGGCCCGTCAAAGACTCACACAGTCTGACACACAGACAGGCACAATGGGTAATTACTGACCGTTAGCGCGCTCATTTGATACCATTACGCCAAAATGACTTCCTCCGCTGTCCATTTGTGTAGAAAATCTGTGTGAAAATGGCGTTTAGGAATAAGGTCATGACAGACCATGACCACTTTAGTCATCAGGGTTAACGTATTAATCAGAGGCAGTTGAATGAACACTCGCTCATAAATTTGTAAACAAATAGGAGCCCAGACGTCCTGTCACATTTAACACATGTTCTACCAACGTCTGTGACCTCGGACCTGAGCTGAGGTGCAGTGCGAACAAGAGAAAACAAATTTAACATCCTTGAAATATTACTTGTAACTGTGTGGATGAAAGAATAATTGGAAAAGTGCAAGTCATCATCAGCATTTAGAATTGTTTATATGACATAAAATTGCATTTATAAAAAGGGGCGGCACGTATGGTTCAAGGTTTTTTAAGGTTATTGACAGTCAGTGTTTCCTGGTCATGGAGCATAAACAGCATAGCATAGAAAAACTATACGCTGATGATGTCCTCAGATAGTCTTCACATGCTTTTATGATGCTACCACTGAGCCCATTTTCCATTTTCGAATTCAACGCATTTTTCTCTTATGTGACTGTAAGGTTTGCTAACAAATATGTTTACAGACCTCTACAACATCTAATCTACATTTGTATGCAGTCGAGCTGGAATTTTAGTTATGAAGTTGCTGTTTTTACTGTTGTGAAGAATGCCTAAACTTCTAGCCTTTTTCCATAATTTGCACTATAAATGGCAGTTTTCTAAATGGCAGTTTTCAATATCAGTGTAGACACTTCATTAACTTCATCATCTCCTTCATCATCATCTCCTCCTTTGTATCTCAACCAATACATCATGTCAACTGCAGGTTGATATACAAGAATTTCACAGCAAGTTTCTGCTGCAGTCGATTTATCAAAGTCAAGTATTTACTCATGCCTGAACATCTGTATTGTCGCAATAAAAACATTACTCACATTTTTTGGAAAAACCAGCGGTAATACCATCCAGCTACACATAACTCAAGGGTTTTATTGGATTATAATAAACTTGTTGTCATAAAAAACATGCTCAGTTGAAAATCTTTTTATTACCAACAAGTCTGTTTATATCTAGAAGGCTGAGCAACGGTTTTATGTTCATAAATTGCTGAAAACAGTTACCTTCCTGTAACTGTTTCCCTCATTGGCCAGTAAATTGAGTTCTTCTAAATAAAGTTTTAACTATTTATTTGTAAATTCTACCAGAGTGTGTTTCTTTCTACCTTTTTGGTCTCCTTTTCTAGTTGTCATGTCAGATGAACCTGTAGTCATAATAACAATGCAAATGTAATGTAACTTGTGCAGGAAGAAGACACACAAAGCCACCATTGTTGACCACAGACACGTGCAGAGTGTTGAAACTGCTGATAAAATCTCAGAGAATCTACATGAGGAGAGGATCTGCATAGAAGATACATAGTCCTGAAGGATGAAAAGTTAAGTGAAAAAAAATAATTATTATTCATTTATTGTTGCATGGTCACATGGGTCTGTGTAGTTCTTTCCATGATGCCGTAAAGCGACTCAAGAAGGAAACTAAACAACTGAACTGCCTGTTTCCTTAACCACAAAGCCACAACAGCTCCAACTATTTAAAACATTTTTCTACGTCATGATGGGTTCCTTCAGGTGTGTTTACTTGTTCTTTTTCTCCTCTTTCCCACTCTCTCAATTTCTTGGCACCTTTCGAAGATAATTCCCAGTATTGTATTATTAGCATTATTTCCAAAACAGTATGTTTTTTCATGATTATTCACATTATAGATGTAGAAACCATCTCAACTGGAGTCTCAGTTCAACCTGAACCCAGTCAAGATGGTTTGGGATCAGCTGGACCACAGTGTCACAGTGAAGACAAAAGGGGCCGACACACCTCTGGGAACTCCTTCGAAATTGTTAGAAAACCATTTCAGTTCACTTGAAGCTTATCAAGAATATGCCAAAGAAAACATCTTTTCAGATATTTTAATACGTTTTTGGAGAAAAGATGGGCAGCAGTGTTGGTCAACGAGCTCAGGAAGGCTCAGACTATGGTGCAGTGTGATTTGGGTGGCAGTGGTGGAGATTGAGATGAATGAATGAATGTATGAAGGAATATGAATATTTCACTTATGGTGCAAATTAAGATAAAAAAATGACTAGGAATCCATCCAGTAAACTGAAGTTCACATCAATGTCCCAGTGAGATCCATCAAGGCTGTGTTTCTAACTGAAACATACAAATATATCTCTGGTCTCTGGCCAGACCTCCTGACCTTCGACGCCACATAATGGTCTGCCTGACAGACCTAAAACACACACTCAGAGCTCTCCCATGGGCCAGTCTGTATTTTCTCACATGCGATAACAACCACACACACACAGTCCCAGTTTGTGATAGAAGCCAAAGCCCTTAACCTTCTGAGATAGAAACTGGCCTTTAAGTGCAGACAGCACTGCAATGGCTCGCTTGAACACTTTTGTGTGCTTGTGTGTGCAGTGAATGGGTGTGTTTGTTTATTAAACAGGGATAGCATGTGCAGATAAGTGCATTCACCAGTGTGAGTTTCGGCTGAGACATGTTTTCTTTTTCTGCTGCACATTGACAAACCAGTCTGACTGCACACAAACACACACTCACCAAAGCGCACGTGCGCTCTTGCGCTCACATGCACGCACAATAACCACACAGGTTTGCATTTTAGTGACTGATTGTAATTTCTCTACGACACAACTCAACTGGACAAACAAGCACAGATGAACAAATAACTGAAGAGCTAACACGTGTATTCTACATACGCTAGTGTGGTTGTGTACATACACACACCCACTGTAAAACGTGAGGCTGTAATAATTAATACCTCCAGCTAACAACCTACTTGGAAAACAATCTCAATCCACTGCGTACAAAGAACGTAATCCTCAGAGAGACAATATCTGTGAGCCGCCTCTACATGTACACACCTAAAAAAGACTAATAGCCTGGATTCCATTGACCAGAGAAGGTGTACTATACTGGAAGAGACAGCATGCAACAAGCAAACAGACAGATACTAATGTCTATCCATATAAAATCTAAAGAATCAAAAATTTTATCCCAGACTATCCTGAGTGGGTCATGCCCACTTTACTTGAAGGCCTGAATTTCTAATTCATTTGTGAGAGCACCAGGTCATCAGGTTCAGAGAATTTCCAGCACCACAGTGTGGATGACCAAGCATTCAGTGGCCTACGGATCAGAACAACTGCCCAGAACGAGGGTTGGAAAACCCTAGTATAGAGAATAACACCAATCCTAATCTTATGCTGTTGCTCCAAAGACCTCCACCCAATTACTTGTTTCAACTTTTTATCCTGTTAACAAAATTCAAGCCCATAATATTAGTGGTTAAGGCAGACGTGGGCAAACTGAGGCCCGGGGACTGGATGCGGCCCTTTGAGCTATTTAATGTCGCCTGCCATATTGACCAAATTAAAGCATTCATTTATATCATTATTATACAGTATGTCTGCCTTTTCCCTGCAACTCCAGTAGTTTCACAATAGGTGACATTAGAAATTTTGCATTTTAGGTTTCAAACATGACTTTTACATGATATTTATCTTAGTTCAGCAAACATTCAATTGTTCTGCTCTTGACCCCTATGTCCAATTCTGGGACCCATTGTGGCCAGCTGCTCAAAAAGTTAGCACACTTCTGATGTAAGTTGACCACTTATTATTGCAATTATTAATTCATTAAACCTATTGTATAGTATGTTTTCCTTTTTTGATAAAGTGAGAGTGTTTTGTTAAAATCTAATCAAGCAGAGATAAAAAAAAAGATTATGTCAAAATCAAATGTTATGCAAATTGATTGTGTTAGTTCCATGACTCAACCCACAAAGTGTAATAAATGTCTTCACTTAGGAAAGACTGCTGTTGTGCCAATCACATACCTGGCACAGGCGGTAGGAAAGTCATGGGTTATTTTAAGACAAAAGGCAGGGATGTTAAGAGACGCAGGTGAAACTCAACAGTGAACAACAGTGAATTAGCAATAACGCCCATTCGACAGCCTGTGTCCCGTGTTCACAGGGACAATCATAGCACCTCTGGCTTCACCGATACCGGTGAGGTTCATTTGAAAGAAAATCAAATCTATCTCCATTAGCTTTCAGTAAAACTCATGTAAATTAAGTAGTAAATTAAGTAGTAAATTAAGTAGTAATTTTACTTGGTTTCCTTCTCCACCCTTCCATGTGGAGCAGTGGTGCCAAACTCCTGGACCAAGGACCACTTTCAGTCCGTGCACATGCAGCCCCACAGCTATGACATCCGTACCGCACCGCTTTTGTGGAATAGGATGAAATAAATATCATCTTTTAATTATAGAATCAGAGTTGTGTATTAATGCTGAGATGAGAGTTACAGATATAGGGGGTTGGCAATTACATCCTCACAACCTTAATTGTAGCGAGACAAGCTAGTGGGCACCAGAGCTGGTTGGAAAAAGATGACCTGAAATAGGAGTGGGTGTGCTGTTATAAAGGAGATTGGTGAGGTGGTGAGGGGCAGGGGGACCACGTTGTTAATGGGCCGTAATGTAACGAACAGGATCTTAAAGTGATGAGACATTTAATTGAAATTCTGCAGAATGGTCTTCGGGTCAGGTGTCATGTGGTAAGTGGAGGGAGTTCTGGTCATAAGGCAGTTCAGTTGTTCAATTATAAGTCAATCCATTATTTGCAGAGCAATATGGAATGTATAATATTAATAACATATATTTATCTCCTTCCTATTTAAGCTGGTCCCTTATTCGACGGTTGTCACAGCAATTTGACGGCATTTTACATCTAAACCTGTTCTATGGAGCTTCTTCTCTACCAACTACCTCCATGTCCTCCCTCACTATATCCATCAATCTCCTCTTTGCCCTTCCTCTTTGTCTCCAACACTATATATCTGAGCCAATAAAACAATCATAAATTTATATTAAATATTTTCTGTTTTGCTGAATCATTGGTAGTAGTGTTTACTAGTAACTGCACTTAATGCTATTTAAGGCTGTTTATAGTTACCATCAGTTTTAATGACACAGCTAACCCATATTTGCATCAGTGCCGAGTCACGGTTTGTGTTCCCGCTGTTAAACAGAACCACTTGTCCCAACCAATGCATTTAACAAGGAAACAAAGAATCCATTTATCTCAACGCAGAAAAGAAAAAAAGAAGGG
Source organism: Paraplagusia blochii (assembly GCA_016785265.1). NCBI lineage: Eukaryota > Metazoa > Chordata > Actinopteri > Pleuronectiformes > Cynoglossidae > Paraplagusia > Paraplagusia blochii. The sequence continues at coordinate 45,476 of JAFBJS010004943.1, forward strand.
GAGGGTGTGTGAGAGAGATTGAGAAAGAGTGTGTGTGTGTGTGTGAGTGTGGTGTAGAGAGGAGGGGTGGATGGGCAGATAAAGGAAAAAAGAAAGAGGAGAGAAAGACATCTGACAGAAGAAGTTTCCAAAACAGCAGGACCTGGAATGTTGGTAGAAGGTGCCACATTGCTCCAAATATTTGTTGCTTGGTTGGCTTGGCAACAAGACAATCAGCATATTTGTTTGCAAGACCAGAATTATAAGCAAAACATTTGGTAAGGGAATCTGACTGAGACAAAATGGAAGCAGATATTGAAATAATGACAATGAGATTAAAATAATAAAGGCATTTTCACAGTGGTCGGATGAACACATTCATTGTCTCTGATGTTTGGACTTTAGGCTAGTGGATAAAGTCTGTTACTTTAAACTGTTTACTTAACATTGCGAAATACAGAAGGGCACGTTCCATCACTCACTGGAACACACAAACTAGAAACACATACACACTGGAGCATAACTGGAAAACAATACAAACTGCTGTCAGTTAACTATGTATTCCTGCTTCCTCTCATGAGCCTCGCCCAACCTGAGTAAGTACACTCACAAATCTGTGTGTACCCACACACACACATACTCACTATATATATATATACATATATATATATAGTGAGTATGTGTGTCTGATGATGGTCTTGAAACAGCTGGGATCACAGTCACCAAGCAAACAGTTTATTAGCACTATTAGCACGTTACAACTCAATGGTCTAACACAGACATGTCCAAACTGTTCCACAAAGGGCCGGTGTGGCTGCAGGTTTTTGTTCCAACCAAGCAGCAGCACACCTGAGTTGACAGGTTTAATCAACTGATCACAGTCATCAGACACCTGATTGGTCAAGCTGTGTGCTCTTGCTTGGTTGGAACAAAAACCAGAAGCCACACCGGCCCTTTGTGGAACAGTTTGGACACCCCTGGTCTAACATCTTGCAGTGCCCTGCTAAAGAAAGCACCTGTGCAGGCCCGCCTGAACTTTGCCAAGGAACATATGAATGACTTGGAGAGTGACTGGGAGAAGGTGTTATGATCAGATGAGATCCAAATGAGCTCTTTGGCATCAATTGAACCCATCGTGTCTGGAGGGAGAGACATAGTGTTTATGATCCCAAGAACAACATCCCCACTGTCAAGCATGGAGGTGGTAACCTTATGCTTTGGGGGTGTTTTTCTGCACAGGGCACAGGGCTACTTCACTATATCAATGGGAGGATGGACGGAGCCATGTACTGTCCTGAGTGAAAACCTCCTTACCTCAGCCAGGAAGCTAAAAATGGCG
>JAFBJS010004945.1:0-36403 GCA_016785265.1 Paraplagusia blochii
AAAACCAATGTGCTAAAAGGCAAAACTAACTAAAACGAAACTACACTGAAAAATCCCAAACTATTATAACCCTGTCTCATAGTCCAGTTCCATGGAAAACAGAAGACTCATCTTTCAGAAAAATACATTTTTAACAATATTTATCAAAAATTACTATAAATAATTACTGGTGCCATTGTCATTTTTGTCACATGTGTAATGATCAAATGTCATCTAGCAGATGTTTGCTCACACTTCAGTTGTGAAGGGCTAATTGTCATAGTTGAATGTTATTTATAACTACAGTATGTGATCGACCACAGCGGGTGATGGGGTTAATCTCCTTTACATCTGTTAATGTGACCCAGCACTGATAGTAACAAGTTTGTGTTTGTAGACGTAAGAGGAAGAGACAAAGGGCAGAGTCTCCAGGACCCAGCTGTCTGTCTGTGAAGTCTGACCTGTCGATGGACCACCCTATAGAATTCAGATCTGGACCAGGAACTACAGAGCCACGGTAAGAAGAATCACTGGTCCAGACTATCTCATAGTGCAGTTCCATGGAAAACAGAAGACTCATCTTTCAGAAAAATACATTTTTAACAATAATTATCAAAAATTACTATAAATAATTACTGGTACCATTGTCGTTTTTGTCACATGTGTAATGATCAAATGTCATCTGGCAGATGTTCTGGACCATGAACTACAGAGCCACAGTTAGAACAACTGGTCTAGACTGTCTCCTGGTCTAGTTGCGTAGAGAACAGCAGACTGAGATTTACTGTATATGGTCATAGCTCCAACAGCCACATTGTCCTCTGTTGCTGCAATTTAGGTCTGACACTGAAGCTCAAGGAAAGGTCATATATATATTCCTGGGCAAAATGTGTAAATGGTCATAATTTTTTCTGTCAAAAACACGTGTCAAAGTCAAGGCCTGCTGCCCAAGTGTGGCCCACCGACTTGATTCTAGTGGCCCAGGGGATTTAAAAAGAGGTTGCCCTAAAGTACAGCCTGGAAGTGTTGCTGATTAATTTACCTGAAGTTAATGATTTTGTTACATAACTGTTTATTCGTTCACCTTCTTCCTCTTATCGTTACCTGGTTGCAAGGGCAGCAATCTCCCCCACAGCCACACGAATCTCACTGATCCATATGCTGTGCCTCTCTGTTGGTGTTGACGCCACTGGAAGTTGGGTGATCGGAGCTCAGTGCCAGCTGGTGGATCCGACAGAACATGAAGCCTTCCAACTCAAGTCTATTTCCTTAACCACAAAGCAACCACTGTTGCCCAATATTAATTGTGATTAAAATGATTATTGTTGTCATTGTTTTGTTGTTGTTGTTTATAACTATTAATATGGACCAGCTGTGATAATAAGTTTGTGTTTGTAGAGTTCAGAGGAAGAGACTGAGAGCAGAGTCTCCAGGACCCAGCAGGTCCAAGAAGCACCCTCCATCATTCAGTGCTGAGCTAGAACCTACAGTGCCACGGTAGGATGCTCTGGTCTATCTTCAGACTGTTTATTTCCTGGTGTCTCCTGGAGACAAACTAACAATAATTTATGTGATTGTATCTCTTAGAAGAGTGAGGGGTCAACCGAGCTCAATAGTCCAAGAAGAAAGAAGCAGAGCAAACATCAGCTCCACACCTCAGGCTGGACTCTCACGGCTTTCAGGTTTGTAGATGTTTAATGATAACGCCTCCTCAGACACTGCAACTATTTGTGAGCTTCCTGTGACTGTGAGTTCTAGTGAAATTAAAACACTGCTGACAAAAAAAATGTCAGATATGATGACTCAAATCAGTTCTGTCCAGCACTGATATTTAGATTTTTATATTTTGCACTTCTAATCAAAACTATTGTAACCATAGACAGTGATCCGTCTCTTTTAAAATACCAAGGTTTTCCCATCATTTTAAAACTATTTTTTCTGCTTCTGTTGGTTGTGAAGATCACCTGTTCAGCCTGGTTCTTCTTCTTAAGTCATTATTTCACTTATTTTCTTGTCTTTCAGTGGATGTTGGTCTGCAGAAGGTTGTAGAAGAACATAAGCTCAGTCTGAGGAAGAGATGTGAATATGTAACTGAAGGAGTAGATGATCAAGAGAGTACAATCCTCCTCAACAAGATCTACACTGAGCTCTACATCACAGAGGGATGTAATGAGGAGGTCAACATTGAACATGAGGTGAAGCAGTTGGAGAATGCTGCCAAGAAGAAGAACACAAGAGATATCTCCATCAAGTGCTGTGACATCTTCAAAACCTTACCTGACCAACAGGGGGCCATCAGAGTGGTCCTGACCAACGGTGTCGCTGGTGTTGGAAAAACCTTCTCAGTGATGAAGTTTACTCTGGACTGGGCTGAGGGTTTGGAGAACCAGAATGTGAGTCTGCTGTTTCTGTTTTCATTCAGAGAGCTGAACCTGATAGAAGATCAGAAGTTCAGTCTTCTCCAGCTGCTCCAGGTTTTGCATCCAACTTTGGATAAGATCACAGCAGAGAAGCTCACTGTCGGTCAGCTGTTGTTCATCTTTGATAGTCTGGATGAAAGCAGATTCTCATTGGACTTCAACGACATGGAGGTTGTGACTGATGTCACACAGACGTCATCAATCAAAGTTCTTCTGACAAACCTCATCCGGGGGAACCTGCTTCCCTCAGCTCTTATCTGGATCACCTCCAGACCTGCAGCAGCCAATCAGATCCCTCCTACATGTGTGCACAGGGTGACAGAAGTGCGAGGCTTTACAGATGAGCAGAAGGTCCTGTACTTCAGGAAGAGGATCACAGATGAAGAGCTGTCCAGCAAAATCATCTCACACATAAGGACGACCAGGAGTCTCCACATCATGTGCCAGATCCCAGTCTTCTGCTGGATCAGTGCCACAGTTTTGGAGCACTTGTTGACCTCAGAGCAGAGAAGAGAACTGCCTAGAACCCTGACAGACCTGTACTGTCACTTCCTATTGGTTCAGACAAAGAGGAAGAAGAACAAGTACATTGAGGGATGGAATAGAGCCCTGTTTGACACAGATGTTCTTCTAAAGCTGGGTAGGCTGGCGTTTGAACAGCTGGAGGAAGGAAACATCATGTTCTACCAAGAAGATCTGGACCAGTGTGGTCTGGACGTGACCCAGGCCATGGTCTACTCTGGAGTTTGTACTGAGATCTTCAGAAGAGAGAGTGTGATCTTCAAGAAAAACATCTACAGCTTTGTTCATCTGAGTGTTCAGGAGTTTATGGCTGCATTCTACATGTTCAAATGCTGCATTGCCGATGACTTGGCATTCAGAGAATTCCTCAGTAAATCCCTGAAGAAATCCCTCCAAAGTAAAAATGGTCACCTGGACCTGTTTGTTCGCTTCCTTTATGGTCTGTGTCTGGAGTCCAACCAAAGAATCTTAGGAGACCTGCTGGGTGAGACCCACTACAGTCCAGAAGTTTTTTCAGAGATCATTGAAGACCTAAAACAAATGAACACAGAGAGAGTCTCCCCAGACAGAAGCATCAACATCTTCCACTGTCTGACAGAGTTGAAGGATCAGTCAGTTCATCTGCAGATCCAGGAGTTCCTGAAGTCACAGAACAGAAAATTGAGACTATCTGATATCCACTGTTCAGCTCTGGCCTACATGTTGCAGATGCAGGAGGAGGTCCTCGATGAGTTGGACCTCAGCCAGTATAAAACATCATTGGAGGGAAGACGGAGACTGATCCCAGCTGTGAGGAACAGCAGGAAGGCTCAGTGAGTTTGTGATCAATTACTATTGATTAGTCAGTCAGTGTTGGTTCACTATACAAGTCGTGGTGAAGTACAGTGAATGTCAGCAACCTCTGTGATACATCTAATGACAGTCAACACAGTCAGATATTCCCCTGCTACTCGTCCAGCAGCTCATTTTTTTTCTTTAAACATGCATAGAATATTACAAGTGCAGTGAAACATGAAGCACTTTGTTATGACACATTGCTGTGAGCCTGTAAATCAGTAATTTTACACCAGTTTTAGGCCGACAATCAACACACCTTTGTCTCCTTATTGTCTACAGTACAGACTAGTCCATGGCTCTGTGTACTCAGCTTAGATAGACAGATGATAAGGTTCTTCACTGGTTGCCTTGCCAACAACCAATCAGTTAACAAATCTATGAAAAGACCAGAAGAGTATGGGTTCACTCTGACTTGCTAACCCTCCTTCCATGTTGACTTGGTCACATGTCGATCTGGGTTCGGTTTCTTAAAGCGGGTTAGAGTTAGCTCAGTCCGTATAGGAAAAAACTGAGATGCAGATTGGTTGCTATGGCAACATAGTCTGTGGATCAAACCAGGGCGCTTGGGGCTGTTTCATAGTCCTTCAGTGTGAATCTGGCAGTCAGTCCACAGTCATATTCAGGGGTTTGTCCGTTTGTTGAGGAGCCTGTGAGAACTCCTTAAGACCAACCTCAACAGAAGCTCTGCATCGTCCTTCTAATAGAGCTGATAAGGTGGTGGACTGTTTTACTGGAGCTCCCCAGAGAACACACATGCAAGCTGAGTGACATTAAAAAGAACCATTAGATCTTCAAAGTGTGTGGCGCAGACGTTCCTGTGTCCCTGTGTGTTCTATATTTTTGAATAGTTTTCTCCTCAATACACACTCATTAACCCTTTCTGCAAATTATGCCTTGTTTCCGTCACCTGACCACACCTCTTTGTTCCTTGGAATAAAAACTGATTTGATTCTGACAGATTTCATATTTTCTCACTTCACAGACTGTCTGCTTGTCGACTCTCAGAGATTCACTGTGAAATTGTGGCCTCAGCTCTGAAGTCCAGTCCCTCACATCTGGTAGAACTGGACTTAAGCCACAACAACCTGCATGGTCCAGCATTGGTTCATCTTAGTTCTGCGCTGAAGAGTCCACGTTGTGGACTGAAGAGTCTGAGGTGAGTTCACTAACAGGAGCTGCTATTGAGTGATTAGATCGACAATCCAGTCATTAAGTCTAAAGTTAAATCCAATCCGGTCCCTGTGCTGGTCCTGGTTTGGCTCAGTTCTTCAGACTTGACTGCGTCAGATGTTAATGTTGAAGCTCCTACTCAGTTAGAGCTGCTCCCTTTACATGGAACAGTCACTGCTCCAGCTGCTGAGGACTGAAAATGCATGGGCATGGACCCAGTGATGGTCCAGCTTGTGCTGTTTGAGAAGCTTATCTGCAGCTGTTGACAGAGGAAGACTGATGGATGTCAGGAGGGAGAGACTCCTGGAGAAGAAACTGTGACACTGATACTCGGGCTATGAAGGATGGTCAGTAGGTTAGAGGTTCAGAGTGAGGCCATGGTGGGTTTAATAGAAGGAGGAGGCTGATGATGAAGGTCAGATGAAGATTAAACAGATTGTGTCACTGACACAGCATCTAGGGATTACAGTTGACAATATATTGATCAGATCAATTCTCATCGGGTTCTTAAATAAAATAGTGTTCCAGTTGGTTTGTTTGCAGCTCCATAATGTAAAGTTTACATTAATGTGACATTTATTTCAACAATTCTTCTGTAGAAATTAACATATGAATATGAAACGCTCCTGCAATGGTCAACTTTTGTAAAACAAGTGTGTTAAATGGGGGACGAAAGGATTTTCTGAGCAACCGAATCCAAATTTGGGTTTCATTTATTGTAGGGCTGTTATATTTCAGTCCACTTGTTTCCTTATTGGTCTCTTTATTGATCTGGCGCCACCAACATTCTCTATGGTCAACATTTCATCTATTAATTTTTGTTTTTGTTTTATCAGAAGGAAAGTACCAAGTACTAACAGGGTTGTTTTTTAAAGCAGCCTGTTTCACAAGTGACAATCTTCAGTCTTAAGAACTTTCCCTTTGTTGCCACTATTTTGGATTAATCCAACATACTGAAGAAGACACTAGAAGGCCTCAGTCTAGTAGTTTGACGAGTATTTACGTATGTGTCACAAATGCTTAAAACATGAATTAAACTTCAGTTGCTGAAAATCTACTTTTTCTCTTTGTCTTCTTCCACCTTCTTTTTTCAGGTTGATCAGCTGCAATTTGTCAGAGACCAGCTGTTCTTCTCTGGTCTCAGCCCTGATGTCCAACCCCTCCCATCTGAGAGAACTGGACCTGAGTAGAAACAACCTTGGTGATTCCTCAGTGAAGGTTCTGTGTGATTTTCTTCAGAGTCCACTCTGTCAACTGGAGACTCTGAAGTGAGTTCACTGACTGTTACTGTAACTCATCCTCACACTCGGATGAGCCGCTGATTCCAAACGAGAATGAATTTTGGTTTTTAAACTCTGATTGTTTACACTCAGACTTCCCTCTAATGGATCTAATGTTTTTGGATTTGGAGGAAACAAAATACTCTTTCTGATTTACTGACAGACTTTCCACCAGTGCTCCACTGGTTTGGTGGAGCACGACGAAAATCAGGAGCAGTTTCTGTCAAAACAACTCTTCACACCTCTGCCAAGTGGCGAAGGGAGTGGTCTAGAGGAGTAGAACTTCTAGACTTCTCTCTGACATCAACCAGAAACTGAAGTGAATGTTTCTCAATGAAGTTCCACAGTTGACGAATGAAGCGTGTTTCAACTCCAAGAAGAAGTCCAGTTGCTGACAACTAAACCTTTTTGGACCCTTGTCTCTTCTTATCTAATCTCTAATCTTCTGATCCAATCTAATCTAACATCACCTGATCTATAGTCTATCCATCCATTTTCATCATATTGTTTACCTGGTCACAGGGGCAGCCGTCTCCATTAGTGCGTCTTGCACTACTGGTCTTATTTAAGTGTATTAAATCATAGCTGATCTGGTAATAAATATCTGAAATAAATCGTAATCTAAATCTACTTTTCTTTTTTCTTATTTTTTTCAGGTTAAGGAACTGCGGTTTGTCAGAGATCAGCTGTTCGTTTCTGGTCTCTCTGAAGTCTCCCTTCTCCCATCTTAAGGAACTGGACCTGAGTAGAAACCACTTTGGTGATTTATCAGAGGAGATAATAAGTGCATCTAATCCATACTTCTAATGAGGCATCCAAAAACTTGGAGGTTCTGAAGTCAGTATAAAGTGTCATCTTCTCTGCATTGTTCTAACATCACTTTCTTCCTTAAAGTTCAAACTTGTGCAGATGTAAACAAATATTTGTAAAGAAGCTGTGAAAAGGTTAAGATACAAACCAACTGTTTCCTGTAAAAGAGTCAAACACTGACAACACTGAGAGTAACTCTTCATTATTCCAACAGTGAAGATGAAGCCACTGCTGCTCTGTTCTGGACTGGATCCAGGTACCTGCTGCTCTTTCACATGGATGTGACCCTGACCTGTCTCCTCTGGTGTCTGTTGTCTCTCCACAGGTGGAAACCAGAGTCCTGAACCTCATGGAGATCATGTTGTCAATGAGGTAGAGCCACAAACAAGATGGACTTTCAGAAATATCCTCTGTCTCAGCATGTATCAACTATGTATAAGTCATGTAAAATCATGTATAAGTATATCTAACCAAAGCATAAACACACCTTTGGTCACTCAGATTCAGTCAGTCAGACCATGTGACCTGTTAATAACTGATAGATAGATAGAACTTCATTCATTCGTTAAAATTATGATCCCTGTTCTCAGAGTTTATGAGAAACACTTTGAAACTTGATGGACTTTCTGTTGTCAACAACAAAAATTAAATAATTTGCAATGTGTAAACAACTTCACTTTATATTTTCTGTTCTTTGGCGAGAAAACAGAAAGTAAAGAAAAAAACCTTGACGACTGAACTGATTGGAATCAGCCAGGGTTCTGTTTTTATTTAACAGTAACTGCTGGGATTCACCAAGCAGGTCTCCAGATGACCATCAGTCATGGTGGAACAGCCATTGGGCTTGATTATCTTCTCTGTGGCAGTTTCTCCACCTGCCAATGGAGGGGTTTGGGTACCATTGGGGTTGTGTCAGAAAGGGGATCCAGTATAAATACACTACTATTGTAGAGAATCCTGTACTTGAGGGAAAAGTCTGACCCTCATGAACAAGTAGAGGCAAATAATGTGGTTTACAAGTTTCAACACTTCCTCACTTTCAGGTGTTTCATCTTCTCCAGAACTTTCCATGAGAGCTGGACTTCAGCTGAATGTCAGTCTATAGTTTCAAAGTGTTTGTCAAACTCTGACCAGTGATCATCAATTTGGTTCCCACACTTTTTTGTCTTGTGAGCTAGTTTTCAAATAACCAGGCTGACGTGACCTCCCTAGAGGTTTTTGTATTATGTTCCTATTATACTTACCTATTGGGCACACCAGCTATACATTCATGTTATAATGTATGACTCAATACCTTTATTATTCTTCTTTATTTACCTGGTAAAACTATATCTAGCATTCTACTACCAATGCATCCATTGTCCCTTCTATGAACATGTCAAAACCATCTTAATGGCTTTCTTTAAAACCTTCCTGTCTTTGTTGTACCTCTTCACACCTCATTCCTGATCCTGACCATCCTTGTTTCTCCTAAAGAGAACGTCAGCATCTTTAACTCTTCCACTTCCAGCTCTGTCTCCTGTCTTCTGCCTATTTCTTGTGTGTTATCCATCCATCATGACTGGTCTTACAATCGTCCTGTAAATATTTCCCTTCACCTTTGCTCCAATTTTGGTTTCTGTTTTTTAATAATATTACAAGGGCAGTAGACTAATGAACAGGAAAGTACTGTGCTCACAGGAAGTTTTTAAATGGAGAAAAACAACTTCTAGTGAAATGATGGAGAGACTGGACTGGACACTGTCAATAAGAACATTGATATTTTTCAGGTGACTATGGCCATGGTGGGGACACTAGTTGTTGTCAACAGCCCCATCCAAACTTGGGAGGAGACATGGAAATGAACAGTTCTCAGGAACAACAATGTTTGATCCCAATTTAAACAGTGTTGCGGAAGAGATGATATAGAGGTTGAACTGCTTCTAAGTCATACCTCCCCCTCAAACAGAGGGTTAGGTTTCCTTTTCTGCTCCAAATATTGGCAATGAGATGATACAGTTCTTAATAGAATATCTATTAGACATCTATTAAGTTAAGAACTTAATAGATGTCGCATTAACTAAGTGTAGTAAGGATGATTATGTTTTTTAGAGGGAGATTTTAATTCGAGGCAGTTGATCTTATCTCATGACCTCACATATATGTGTAGAGAGATACACGTAAATGTAAACCGTAAACAGAGTTTCCATAACGAACTAAATCAGCTTTATGTCCCAATACATTGAATTAGTGCTGTGAAGAAAAGTAATATTTCAGACAAAGGAAAAGTTATTCGGTTATAAATAAATAGAGTAATTTTATTTCATAGATGCCTTTCTGTCACCACGCTACAGTGTTAAGGAAACCACAGAAAATACAAAAAGAAAACACAGAAATAAGCCAGTTTTAAACAGATGGAACAAGTGAAAGTGAATTTATGTTTCTTGTTAGAAGGGAAAGAATTTTCATAGATGGGGAGCAAATCAACCCATGGTAGAAAGATGGACAAAGGGGACAGTCAGGTGAATGGAGGGTGATGATCTGATGTTACTAGAAGGAACAGTAAAATGGCGGAGATCTGGCAGATACGGTGGGGGGAGGTTGTGGATATCTCTGAATGTGAGCAGAAAAATTAATTTCTACATTGTTGATGTTTTTATGAGAAATCATTAACATGATCAGTGTATTCACTCAGCTAAATACCAGCACCCAGGAAGTAGCCCTCGGTTTGTAAAAGGTTGGTGACCCCTGGTCAATTGTATCCTTCTTTGGACTAGAGAAGAGACTGGGTCAAAGTGAACAGATACACTCTCTACTCTCCAAGTCAGGAGAAGAAATAACAGAGCCAGGACTAATACCAGAAAGAACTGCCTGGCTCAACAGCTTGTTGAGTCCGCAGGAACTTTACGCTGCCCCAAAAAGCATGCAAGGCCGGAATTCCCTAGGCATTGATGGATTTACGGTAGAATTTAACAAGGATATTTCAATGCGTACATAGACACAAGCTCACTGCCCTTATCATGCTAAAGAGATGTCTACCTGCCTACCTTTTACCCAAGAACGCTCACTTACTATTGACTTATTAAGAAATGGTGTCCTGTCTCACTTCTCTGCGGTGACTAAAAAACTCCTGTCCATAGTACTGTCAGAAAGGCTAAGATACATAATGGAAGAGATTGTCCACTGAGACCAGACCTACTGTGTAAAATGTGAAAAAAAAGTTCAAGGCCTTGTATAAGCAGGTTTAGTCAACAGTGTGGTTTTATCTGCTTATGCTAATGATGAACCAGATATATATGTCCTAAAATCTGCGACTGTCTTGTTTTTTTTTCGCATTTGTGCGTTATGATTCTTTTTTAAATCTCAAAACTCTTTCTTTCATTTTCTTTCCCTGTCTGTGTTAGCTAGCCCCCAAGAGGCTTCTTCAGTTCTAAATGTTAGTGGGGAGTAACAGAAGTTATATCCTGTGAGTGGGAAGAGGTTTTTCAAGTCCCTCTGGGTGGACCTGGGGATACCTGTGAACTGTGATACCATCGTTGGGTGGGTATTGATGGATCGTTAACGTCATTGTTGGAGTGGTTTTGGTCACACGGCTCGTTGATGTGAGAAACTGGTTGATGAGAGTGGAATCTTTTGGGCATTGTTCCCAAAGGGGCTTTGTAGGAGGGTGAAAGGTTATGTCTCAAACCATCACCTCTGTTGAGAGATGGTTTTTCCAGGTTAACAAAAATGGCTTCTTTAACACCTCTCTCAAACCATCTGTCTTCTCTGGCCAAGATCTGAACATCTTGGTCCTTAAAAGAGTGGTTGGTGGCCTTTAAGTGTATATGGACAGCTGAGTCCTGACCTGAGGTGTTGGCCCTTCTATGTTGAGCCATGCGCCTGTGTAGCGGCTGCTTGGTCTCCCCAATGTAAAGGTCCGCACACCCCTCGCTGCACTGAATGGCATAAACCACGTTGTCCAGCTTGTGTCTTTGGGATGAACCACTTTCTGTCTCAGGGTCAATTCACCTGAGTTTCTCGGAGACCCCTGTGACATAAGGAATGACAACATTACCCTTCCTGTTGTCCTCCCTCTCTGTAGGCTTTTCCTTAGTGGTTTTAAGAAAAGTCCATTTGGGGTAACCACAGTTCTTAAGGGATGTCTTGACGTGTGCTTGTTCCCTCATCTTACCTCTATTTGTGGTGGGGATGGTGTCTGCCCGTGGAGAGTTTGGATAACCCCTAGTTTATGTTCAAGTGGGTGGTGAGAGTCACCCCTTCCTCCCCACTCACAGGATATAACTTCTGTTCCTCCCTACTAACAGTTGGAACTTTAGAAGCCTATTGGATGAGAGGTGAAACGTTTTCCAAAAAACTGAATGTCCAGTTGCCTAACTAGCTGAGGAGAATATTGGTTTGCAATGTATTATGTAATGCTATTATCTATTTGTTCATGTACTTATACACAGGTCACATGTATTGGTTTGTTTATACTTTTCATTAATTATATTTGATTGTTAATCATTTAAAATGATTTGTAAACATTTCACATATTTTTGAAACTCACTGAATCATCGATTAATTCATTCAATATTCTAATCTCAAATTCCGACATTCCTTTCACTGTTATTTGGAAAGAAATGACCAACATGAACGTCAGTCTCCAACGCCAGGTCTGAATAGGACACAACATTAGCTCACAGGTGCAGGAGATCTGAACAACAATCTCCCTATTTGACAGAGGTCTGACAAATACTGTCCATGTGTGTTTATAAAAAGAATAAGTGTGTGTCAGAATATGACATTTTGGAAATGAGAGCTATTATTGGAAAGGTCAGAACTATTTTAATGCAATAAATACCCTGATACAGAGAAGTGTGTCCTGATTGTACTAACTGTCAATAAAGTTCCCTTTCAAACTCTTTTTCTCTTTTTATTCCCTTCTTTTTCACCTCGTGTGTGATTGCTATGTTAGCCAGCCCCTTCTATTGTCTCCATGGAAACAGTCAACAAACACTCACAGTAGGACACTGGCCCAAACACATTCTCTACATCTTTATCCAGCTTACCAATTATTTTTGTTTTAGTACCAACAAGGAAAAAAAACAGAAACTATTAGGATAATAACTCCCCTCTTGTTTTTTGTGGACTGCCAAGAGTGAAGAACACAATGGTAAGTTTTAAACAGACAGACACCCTGGGAACTGATACCTGCAATGGTGACGCTCCACATTGCTAAGTAGCTCTTAGCTCATCCAGATTGTCCAGATTTGTAGGACCTACAAAAGCTTTAGTTCCTGAAGAATCGGTGACTTGAACTACAACACTGATGTCCACCAGTGTCTCTCTGGTATAAAAGATCTTCTCTGTTTAATAATTTTCCCTGTGCAGAGACTTGCGTCCAGCTCCAGCACATCTAGGGGCAGCAGTGAGAGCCACCGTCGCTACAGAACACGGGCCCCAACCTCACAGGTGGATGAGAGTCTGTTTGGAAGGAGCTCAGATCTACAGGTAAGAATAGGAAACATCTCAACTGACAACAACGCCGAACTGCGTGGACTGACCTCATCTCCTGACACAAACAGAAGTTTCCAGAAAAAAAAGGAAACATTTCCTCAAAGTCAAAGAGCAAGTCCCAGAACCAGGAGGGGGTGGAGACGATTCAAGTCATCACTAAAGATCTGATTCGAAACCTCAGGTAAACCAACAGTGAACAACACAAGCAACTCTTCAAAATAAAACAAAAAGGAGTTGAGTAGTGAATGTTTTCACCACTTTTATTTTGAAAGAGTCCCTCTGAGGGATCCTTCCGGGGAGTCCATTATCCTCCCATCTGCAGAGTTTAAACGAATCACCTCCACATCGCGGGTCCTCAGCCAGCAGGAGAAGGAGGCCCTAACGGAAGCCTACCAAAGGAGGAGAGAAGAAGAACTTGTAGGAACACTACATGGTCACAGTAACACGTGTTAACTGTACGGAGCAGTGCAAACATTTTAGGCTGCAGGTCGACAGGTGTCTTTTAGTTCTTCAAATATTTATAGAGAATTCTGAGAGTAAGAAACTCATCCTCTGCAACACAATACTGCGGGGACTTTTTTTTACTGTGCCAAGTCACCTGATCTAGTTTCCACCAATGAAAACTACATTAAAATTTGAACTGTCAAATCACGAGCTGTAGAAGTTAAAGAAGTCCTCTCTCTGTAGCGGTTCTCCTTTTGTTCCGAAAATATTATATTATAAATTCACTATATCGTGGGGTTTTGCGTGATTTTTGTTTTCAAGTTTTAATCTTGTATTTTGATATTTATTATATTTTAATTATTTTATCAATTATATATTTATTTATATGGAATAAAAATACTTTTCTAACCTAAAAAAGGAAAATAATATGGCATCACTAAACCAAAAGACCACTGGGAGCTCTGTTTAGACACGAATACGACAGTGCGCATGCTCTTCCTCTTTCTGATTGGCTCATATATAGTAACCTCTCTTAGCGTCTCCTACTGTCGTCAATCGTTCATTTTGCTCTGCTCCGTTATTGCTGTAAGGTCCGTTCTCTTGTGTTTGGTAAAAGTTCACCTCTGACCAATGTCTACTTAATCATTGACCTGATCTATTGGCCAGTTGAACTTCTCTATTTTCTCATCTCTCTTCTTCTTGGTCCTGGCTCAGACTAGGATGAGGAGAAGGGAAAGGATAATACAGTCTAGCAAGGGTTAATAACATTGTGGGGAGGTTGGTAAAGGGAAATATATCTACGTAAATATCTCACTAATACTTTGAAGATTTTTGCTTTTCGTGGTGGGACTGGAATGGGTTAACTGTGAAAGAAGAGGACTGACTCTAGGACTGTACTTATTCATTATTATCGTCTGCTTGTCTGTTGCTGGACAGCTGGCACCACCCAAGTCACATTGCACTATACTGTGAGCTGTCCTGTGGGTGGTGAGCCCACAAGAAGTTATGTGGGGAACCCTGACTGGTGGATTTGAACCTGAAGCCTCGCGGACGCTAGTCCGCTTCCTTTAACCACTAGGCCACCACTGCCAACAACTCTTAATGATATTACAAAATAAATGAATAATCTGGCCAATGTTATCAGACATCCCACTTTACAGCTATCCATTCAGAAGAGACTTTTATCAAAGTGAGTTACAAAATGAGGATAAACAATCAAGGAAAATTTCAGATTAAGAAACAAGAGCTGAAGGAGATAGAGGAGGTTTGTGTGTAGAGGAAGACAGGGGAGTGCTAGGGTAGGAGGTGCTCTCTGAAGACCTGGGTCTTCATGATTTTCTCAAGACAGGAAGGGAATCCCTTCTTCTGGTAGTTCTTGGTAGATCATTCCACCACCGTGGAACAACCCCAAGTTAGTGTTATAGAAAAGAAGCCACTGATTCCCTTTTATAAGTTCTCACTACAACAGTGGTTTACAACTGGGTAGGGTAAATACGCTAACAGGGAATTTACGTTATTTTAATCCAGAAAGCTGCCGAAGAAAGGAAGCGTCAGATTTATGAGGCAGACTTGTTGCGTAAAGAGAATCCTGCCCTGACTGAGTTGGAGCTGGAGGCTCGGGACCGCGCTCTGTACATGGTAGAGAGAACAAACACTCTGAGAATGGAGCAGGAGGAAGAGATCCAAAAACTTAACAAGGTAAAAAAATCTCCTGCTGAGCTGCAGATATTCTCCATGAACACAGTGGGCATAAACATTTGTCCTTGATCTTCTCACCAGCTCATACTGGATGCCCAGTGCCAAGCCACTCGAGACGCACAGATCCAGGAGAAGAAGCAGATCCTGGTGGAGCTGTCAGAGGAGGAGAAACGTCTGGACGTCATGATGGAGGTGGAACGTCGAAAAGCCCTGGAGACCATGGATCAGAGGGAGGAGTTACGCAAACAGGAGAGGATCAGGTCTTATCAACACTCATAGAGTAATAGATATATTACATATACAGTATTGTATATAGGTTTATATATTGTATTTAAGTCTGTGACCTGGAACCAATGAATGATGGAAATAATTCAAAAGGTATCAAATTACAGATGAGATATTCTGTTAACATTCAAAATAAGGTCAGATTTTATCATTTACTCTTTCTAACAGAATGGCATCTGGGGACGTATGCACTCAATACCTTGTACTGCCCCTAGTGGACAATATCACAGCTTGTGAAGACTTTTGTAGCCAGCAAAGAGTCTTTCAGTTCTTTATAGTACCTTCATTCATTCTTCCTTATAAGAGTCTTCATTTAAACTATTTTGAACTGTGGTTAAGATCATTAACCATTTGTAGAAGCCATCCTCTCAACTCCTCATCAAGTTGGCATCCACTCTTCTTACAGCCTTCTTCGGCTCTTCTCAGTTTCCGTGTTCTATATGCTGTAACTGCTTAGAAGAACCCATGACACTGATTATTAGGTCAGATGAGTCTTGGTGTTGAAAAGCTTTAAGAATTATATACCTGGTCTTTTGAGGCAATGATTTGATCAATCCACTTCCACAGGGGGCAGTACAAGGTATTCACTCTTCAAACAATGTTTGAATTATTACCACCAATTTCAAACTAACACTTTTTTTTTTAACACTTTTAGTTACTGACAAACTTTGTCCCAATCCAGTGGAATGCAGCAGATTAATGAACAGATCCAACAACGACGAGAGGAGAAGCAGCTCCAGGAGGAGATAAAGGAGCAGGAGAGACATCAGACCAGGAAGAACCAGGAGAGAATGAACCTGGAGGATCTACAGGTTTTTTAATCAGAACCCATAACAAAAAACACTCTAAGTGACGGAGGAAATATCTGGAAATCTTTGTTGTCTTCCTTCTTCCAGGCCCAACAGAGGAGGCGGCAGGAGCAGCAGCTCCTCCAAGAGGAGGTCATGCGCATCAATGCTGAGGCAGTGCAAGCCAAGGAACAGAGGAAGGAGGAGGAGAAACTGGCTGACATCAGGGATATGGAGTTCCTTCGAAAAAAACAGGTTAAACAAAGGACACAGTGACAAAAAAAAGCACAGAAGTACAGAATATTTGGATGATCTTAGATGTAACATAACCTGTGCAGGAGCGGGAGGCTGAATATGAAGCTGAGCAGCGACGAATCAAAAAGGAGAAAGAGCTGGAGATAGAAAGGCTGAGGGCCAAACAAGAAAGAGCAAAAGACTACAAGGCTGAGCAGGTCAGGCACCAGACAAGCTGGGTTCCAGCCTTAAGGGTTTCAGCAGATTAAAAATAATTAAATTGTTCATTGGTTTGTTGGGACAGGATGAGCTCCGGGCTCGAAGGAACCAGCAGATTGCGGACAGAGAATGGCGGAGGAAAGAAAGGGAGTTGGCCATGAAGAAAGCTCAGGAAGAGGCAATGCTGAGGGCGGCTCGTCTGAAGCAGGTTCAGTGCAAAGAGCACTTCCTGTCCATGGAAGCTGGCAGAGAGAAAGCCGAGTTTGAGAGAGTGTTGAAGTAAGACACTGCTACAGAGGTCTTTGTGTGATTATTTTCGGACTAACAGGACCAGCATGGAATTCTTTTTTGGTTTGATGATTCCTTCTTACCCAGGGTGCAACAGGAATCCATAGCCAAACAGATGGAGGAGGAAGAGAGGCAGCGCCACAAAGCTCTCTGTCACGCCGAGGCCATTCGACAGCAGGTGAAGGAACGTGTGACTTTGGCCATAACCAAGCGCAGAGAATTCTTCAAGGAGGCTGATCAGCTGACAGAGGAGGCACGGCATAGGCGCGCACGCCTCAGCGAATTCAAGGAAAAAAAACTGAAGGAACTCAAGTGAGTCACAAGCAGATTTAGGGTCCATTTAAATCCGTTTCAAGACAGATTCAAACCAGACTTGTTCTTGCAGGGCCACCGGGCTCCCTGACAAATACTGCACCCAGGTGGAGAGGAAGGCCAGGGCCTGTCTACCCTGAGATGTCTCCAGTATGAACCTAGCAGTGTTGAATGGTCCAGTTCTTTCTCTATTCCTATACAGTATCTCTTCCATCCTTGAAAGTCTCCTGTGTATGACTGCTTGCAGATAATCTGTTATTGATACAAATTCTCAACCACAGCATGGTCAAGGGTAAAGACTTTCATAAGGCAAGTGGACATTAGGCTTTTTAGAAAACATTTGAACACTTTTAATTTACTTTATGTCTGGGGAGCACAAACTCACCGATAGTAAGACCTCTTAAAGCCTCTTGGATGAGAGCTTAAGTGTTTTCTAAAAAAACGTACTCCCCATTTGCCTAACAAAGTTATAACTTTGATAGACTGTTGTTTTCACAGATGTTTGAAGTTTGAAGGTAACCCCACAATAAACCATTTTGTTGCTGCACATTAACAACATTGTTTTTGTTTTCTACTTACATACTTACTATACTGCATTTCAAAATAAGTCCAAAATAATCCAAACACAGAATAAAGTTTTATGTTTTTATTTCAGCTAGTATTTCCCTTCCAGGTAAGTCATATTCCTCCAATTATCACAGACAGATCCCCAGTATTATTAAGATGCATGACAACCGAAAGGAATTCAACTCATGTCAGGGTTGGGATGACACTTTGCACACACAGCTTGAAGCATGGAAGGTAGTCAAGTACATCAAGGTAAATGCAAGCTCTTACTTCAGACCGTTCTTAACAGAGATGTGGAGTGATAGAGACCTAAAGTCTTCATAATTACCATCTAAACACACAACCTACAGGAGGGTTGTTGGGTCTATTACCACTGGTGAGCTGACCGACCACTGGCCTGTCATCTTCCGCCTCTGTGTTGGTTCACCAACAGGACAGGGGGAGCGGACGGAGCAAAGGTGGGTGAGGTCTCCATACACACAATTTCAAATCATAATAGTCATATCTGTACACACGCACACACAGAAAAAAAAAACAAACAAAAATAAGTATTTGTGACCCAGGGAAACACCACAACAGCTGGCATACATGGACCTCTGTGTGAGGGGGCGTGGTCAGAGTAAATATACACACACACACATTGTAACGGTCGAGGCTGGAGGACCCTGGAATTCTGGGAGCTGCTGTTCCCATTCTTGCACAAACACGGAGAGTCTCACACGAGCACTGTACACGGCACGAGAGGTCACCTACATGTAATGGGCGCTGAGGGGAGCAGGGTGCGCTAAAATCTAGGAGGGTGGACCGTATGGCCCCAGATGGGCCAAGAGTGGGAAAGGGTTGAGGGGAGGTAAATTTTAAAAGGAGGCTGTCAGGTCACACACACTCTGGTTCACACACAAACACTGATCATTCACACAATGGCATACGTCCGTATGCCTTTAAAACTCCATAAAGCTACACGCTTGTGCAGAATATAACTATCATTACTTAGTGTTGCTAACTATAGCCATCATAATGGCGATATATGTTCAAATATTATATGTATCCTTTTTTTTTTTTACACAATGATGAAATGACAGACAAACCAGACAATGTTAGCTGATCACGCACTCAGTCAAAGCAAAGACAATCTTCTATGTTAACTTCTTCTTTGAGTGCAAGTTCCAATGCTCCTCCACCTACTTCAAAGGTTCATTGCTCAGCTTTAGCAAGTCCACTTCTGCAGAAATCAACTGACAAAAACAAAGGACGTCAACGTAAACACGCACACAGAAACGAGCAAAGAAGTAGTCATAAATACGGAATGTGAAAATAAGCACATGGTCCAAATTTGTTTCTCAGTAAAATACAAAGAAAAGTCCTTCAACGCAGATAAACATCTTCTTTGATAACAACAGAACAATAGTAATAATAATAATAATAATAATAATAATAATAACAAACAAATAGCACTCAAAGTCAAAGTGGGCTGTTGCTTGCTTGTGGCCTCTGTTGTGAGTAGAAGACCATGGGACGCTGGTGAGAAAACCACAAAGAAAAAGACAGATGGAAGAAAGGACTCAGGTCGAGTGGTGGTGTTGGGAGAAGGGGGGGCTCAGGGTGTCTTCTGTCTTCACATGCCATAACCAAAGTTAGGCTGTGGAGGCTGGGTGTAGCCTGGAGCTGCAGTGTAGCCGTAGCCGTAGGCCTGCTGGGGGGGCACGGCTACGGGCACGTTGGGCCCCGCTGTGAGCATGAGCTGTGGCGTGCCTGCAATACAGACACCAGGACATTTGGATCAGAGCATGTGAGTCTTTATGCAATAAGTAGAGGTGGTCTTTACAAACAACGACACACATCCCGCACACTCTCATGAAAACAGACACAGATTTGAGATTATAAAAAATGAACAAAAATAAATCATTATTATTTTTCAAGTGAAATAAAAATAAAATCTAAATCAGTGTCATATCTCTAAATCGTGTTTTCATTCTGTCTTCTAGGGCACTCAACCGGGTGGGTCGCGACATGCCACTACTAAGAAAAATGTAGTGCAGGTCCTTGGACCAGTCACATGTGGCAGAGAAGAAATTAAGCATTAGGGCACAACATATATAAGGCGAATTAAAGAAAAGAAGAGAGTGGTTCTCAACTGGTATGAATTCAGAACCCAACATCAGCCCTACAGAGGGAAAGGAAGGAAGGCAAACTTCTTGTCATTGTGATCCACACCCCTGGACTCAACCAAATGTGACCTCTGAATTGAACCCATCACCAAAGTGAACAGTGGGAAGCTTTGAGCAGCAAAGGTGCAATGAGTGGGTAAAGTGCATGGCCCTCAAAACTGGATCACAACATAACAACGACAAGAAGTTTGCTTTCCTTCCTTACGTCCTTAATGTGACAGTGGTGGCTTAGCGACTAAGGGAGCAGGCGTGGGTTCACATGGCTTCACGTTTGAATCCACCAGCTGTCAGGTTGCCACTGAGGTGCTCTGATTGTAACACCACCCTAGCTCACATGAAGGCTCGCAATATGGAGCAGTGAGATTTTGGTGGCACTTGTGCAAACTGCTACTCCTGAGACCAGGTAATGGACAAGTAGAGGAAGATGAATGAATGAATGTCACTACATCAATTTGTTGCTTCTAATAGACTGCCCTTCTGTGCCCTTCTAAGTCAAACTAAATATTGCTTAACGTCGCCCCCCCCAAGGCTTGAACATTTCCACTTCCTTTAGTTTAAAAGTAAACATATACATATTATATTTACCGTATACGATGGGCTGAGACTCTGTGGCCTGTTCTTCCTGTTTTCTCAGAGATTCAGAGGCTTCGAGCTGGTCCACCTGCAGAGAGCATATCAAAAACAATAGTCACAGTGTCAGAACCAGGAAATACTCTGGCCAATGGCGCTTTTGTAAAGCATTGGCTGTGATGCCTGTTGTTGCAAGAAAAACCAAACTGACCTCTGGGTAATTTCACTGGCTGACAGATGGGACCATTCCTGACAGGTGAAAATAAATAAGGTCCAGATTTGAAATCATACTGGGCTGCAGCAGGCCGAACTTTTCTACTGGGTTAGCAGCTCTTCTATAACCAAAAACACTAAAAGGTGTAGCTGGAATCACAGACTCATCTCACAGGTAGAAAGACACCGGTTTGTAAGTAGTAACATGGACTAGGAGGGTCGGTGAGGGAGGGGTTAACAGAAAACATCTATAACCTAATAATGGTCCCACCATCCAGCCGCAAAAATCAACTCTGAACATGTCGGAATGAGATAGTATGTAGAGAACCAACCCTAAACCAGGACTGACAGATTCAAAACTACTGCAACACTGACATCTAGCTGCAGATACTTGTCCTTTTGTTTTTAGTAATTTTATTGATTTTTTTTGTCGTATTGAGGGAGACGTGGGTAAACATTTTGACTTGCTTGCCCACAATGGGTTCTAAAACTGGACAGATGTGCCCAGTCAGAAGAGATAAGAGGGTTCATGTGAACTAGGATAAATGACATGTAAGAAGTTGTGATCTTCTCTATGCCATCTACAGGGGGAATGTGGCAATGAAAGGGAAACTTTTGAAGTATAATCTCAATACAATCTAAATATATAATTTGGAGGATTGTATATATATATATATATGTGTGTGTGTGTGTGTGTGTGTGTATGTCTTTACATGTATTTATTTTGCTCCTGTCATCAAATATTTAGGGGGTTAACAGGGGGTCTGTCCCTGTTGGTTTCCATGTAAGTACTGCAGTAAGGGTTATCATTTTTTTAATATGCTTTGTTTGAAAAGAAATCTGAATAATTTATCAAATAATTATTTAAAGTTAAATTAAGAACATAGTCACTGTATCAAAAAACGTAAATTAAAAAAAAAGGAGGAGAGAACCAGAGAAAGAGAAGTGGAAGGAGAAAGCTTGACATCACCCTCAGCAGTCAGAGTCTGCTCCAAGAATCAGAAATAAAGGGACAGAGCTGGAAGATGCAACACTGCAGACCCCAACCTCAGAAAGGCCCATGGTTTGGTTCTCCACACACTAGTTTTGGTTACTGTGGCTAGTTGTTCAAGTCAGTGTTGTTAGCACAGGCTGTTCCTAGTGGTGTCAGGCTGTTGGTTGAGAGACATGCTGAAGCAGTTTAGTTGAATCTGTTCGTTGTCACAGAATGCAGAGAGAGAGGAAGGGGAGAGGCAGGAAGGTAAAGAGGAGGAGAAGAAGATGGGATTTTTTTCACAGCCAGTTGAAGACTTCCAGAAGCAGGCACAGCCAACAGGGATGTCTCCTAGTCTAATTTGAGCTCCACTGAAGAACCACAGCAGGCCTGAGTGCATGCTTAGTGCTGAACAACCCCTCAGAACGCACTCAAAACTAAATATTATTTTCCTCATTTCTCCTGAGGAGACCACATTTTTTTAGAACTATGGACACTACACCTCTACCACTATACTGTCAGAAACAAATGTCCTAACTTTTACTCCTTTGTTGAAGCCTTTGTTATTTAATCAAAGATGAATTCAGTGAGTGAGTAGAAAAAAAAGGAAAAATTATATTCTGTAAAATAAATGACCTCATCAAAATTACATTTCCGTGTTGAATCATTATGTTATGTTACTGCAGTCTCTGCTACTGTCAGACAAACTGATGGGAAATAGACTGTATCAATATTGAAATAATAGGGTGATTTGTCCTAAAAAGAATATAACATTCACAATTATTGACATAATAACTTTTTAGTAGGTATATAAATGTACAGAAATATTTTCTTTAAAATATTATTAATTTTAAAAAAGTAATCCAAATAACCATGGTAAACAGAGAGATAATTAAAGAAACACTCCAAACTAAAAATGTTTAGCAATGGTAGGATGTTGACCGTTGACAGTAGACTGCAGCAGAGTACTGCTGTTAGATACTTTGGTAGTAGTAGTACGTTTCTTTTTTCAGAGTGGCACTCTTCACCCCAGGCTCTAAGAGCTGAAAAAAAGCTGGTTCTTAGGGAACTGTTTTTAGGGAAAACTGTTTTAGGAGTTTTAGGAACTATAACAATATAATACAGATTATAGCAAACCTCAAACTTGTTGTTGAACATAAACAAATAAACACAAACAAATTGTGCTGGCCAGCTGAGTTCAATTAGATTAATACCATTCTTGGAGTTTAGTTCAAAGGGAGCATCCACAAGGGACCAAAGACCAACAGAAATTATTATTTCTTGGTGTATTCTTTATATTGTAAATTTCTGAAAGAAAAAAATAGCATGCTTTTAAATGCTAAATTATAGTCTAAATGATTTTTGTTTGAGCACCTGGACTATATTTGTGAGAACATTTAGATTTATGTGGTTCTATTTTACATGTTTTTATGTCAAGATAAATCCATAAATGTAGTGAAAGCAAAACTAACTCCAGGCCCCAGCAGAGCCAAGCCCCTGGCAATGAGGGTGAAGAGCCTCACTTTGAAGTTCCCTAGGTTGGAAAGTGGTCTAGTGGAGACACAAAGTTCACATTCAGAAGCAGCATAGTGAAATGATGTGGAGGAGGAGGAGGTCATGCAATGTTCTTTCTAGGTCCTATTCCTCCAAACTAGAACTACAGGATGGGTGTGGGGGTCAAAAAGAATGATCAGAAATGAATTCGGCTTTCACCTTTTCCTTAATCGTATCAACCTGGAAAGAAATTCAGAGAGGCAACTTAAGGAGGAAAATAATACAAATGAAAGTCCCCAGAACAGAAACTGAGAGAAGAACAAGACCAAGCAAGAACAAGATCACTTTCACTGAAGAGGTAATAACAGAACAAATCTTCAGGTAAACAGATGCAGATTAAAATGCCACTTCTGATACAAATGCAGACTTTAGATTTTGATAACAGCATTTTCATATTATTTTTATCATCTACAGTTATTTACAGGATACTCTGAAGGAGTTCAAGGATTAGTTAAATATTTTTGCATGTTTTTTGCAGTCAAAACAACACATTTGTTGACTGTCATGTTAAAACACTGAATTGTGGGACATGCTTTTGCATCTATCTTTAGCATTAAAACAGAGTCTCCTCCAAAGCACATTTGTATAGAACAGAAGCTTTCACTAATGAATAACTTAGATGAAAATGCAAACATCATAAACCAACTGGTGGGAGAATGAGTAAAACATGAGTAAAAAAGACAGTACAGTGTGTCCAGTGAGGAAAAACAGTGACAGCAGCATCTGCAAAAACTCACTAAAAGGTAAAGCCTTTTGATACAGGAGGATGAGAAATGTCAGGTAAGAATGAAGAAATTCATAATAGTATATTTAATATATTGTTTTATAAACGTATATACTATTTTTTTATTTTTGACACCTTAAGTGTAATAATCTGATAATCCATCTCTTATTTTCACTTGTCTATTTCTGTTATCTTGTTTTGTTGTACCTCTTGCAGACTCACCTTGCTCAGATACTCTCTCATGACCTGGATAAAGTAGGGCATAGAGAAATCCATGATGTTGTGTCGCCAGGCAGTCTCCAGCACCACATCAGGCCGAAGGAGGTCGTAACAGGTGAAGAGGCAGGCAGCGAAACATTCCTTTTTATCCTCGTTCAGGAACCATGCCAGAAGCTCCTCTGCCAGCTCTGTGTCTTTTGACTCTGAAGCATACTGCATGGCATCCTGAAAAAAAGAGGAGCAGTTATATATCAATGAAGCTGCAGCATGTGATAGAATAGCCTCATGATCGAAATTGTCATCCTGAAATCTTGTCTTTTCTTTGTAGTTGTGCACCTTGTAGAGCTTGTCCTTCTTGCAGAGTTCGACACTCTGTTTCCAGCGGTTGTTGCCCTTGAACAGGTAGGCTGCAATCCTCCTGAACTCTATGAGCTCGTGCTTCTCAAGGCCTTGGGCCAGTGAGATGTTGTCAAAGTTGTCATAGGCATCGATGGATGTGCGCAGTGCCTGGGTACGAGACAGAGGATTTATCACATGGCTGGAAATTAATCCCGTTGGTGACATTTCAGGTAAAAGAAAAAAAAAAACAAACAAACAAACTCTATCTCCCTCTAGTAAGGCAGAACCTTTTTTTTTCATAAAGACAGATTTTCTATTATGACACCCTGTGGATGAAATTTTGCCACCATACCGCATAGTCTTCCTCAATGATGAAGAGATTGTTCAGAGCCTCATTCACAGATTTGTTGTTGTGATTCTGGACAGACCTCAGGTAAGGTTTCACCAGAGGCAGCTGTTTCACCTTAAATCAATAAAGCAAAATACACTTACATCTATTATAAATGTAATACATATTTTTGGAAATGTTTACAACAAGCCCCAAGGTTAGACCTTGCTGAAGAAGTTGACAGCGCGTGTGTGGTCCAGTCTTGGAGAGAGGACAATGAGCAGATCATTGAGTAACAAGGGTTTGAACTCCAGGTAAAACTGAATGGCTTTGTAGTACAACTCCACATTGGCCACCTGCAGTAAAGAAGACAATTTTTTCAGCTGTTGTTAGAACTAAAACTGGTTACAGAACAGAAAAAAGGTGTTTGTGGTTTTACCTTAGTGACAATGTCTTTGAACTGGCCCTCCTTCCAGGCGTCTGATGGATGGTTCATCATGGTGATGATGGCATTGTCATACTCCTCATACTTGTCATAAAGGAACACCAGCTCTGCCCACAGATGGGCTTGTTCTGCTGCCCTGAGAACCTGAAACACACCCAAAGAACTCTGAGTAAATACAATTTATTATCAAAAGTATTTGCTCACGCGCCCCCCCCCACTCCTAACTTATAGAGGTCAATATGATGTCTGTGCCCCGAGCGGCCCATTCTTTCACAAATGAAATCCTTGAGTGCTTGATTTTATGAGGGCTGCAGATGTTCTGCTCATCTGACACAAAACAATGCATTTGTAAAAGTAATGTGTAGGGTTCTTAAACATTTTAACTAGAGATTTTCAGTGACTTGTCCAAAATCTTTCACAGAATTCTCATGACCAAAAGATGTAATTTCCAAGAGAGCTACTGCTGAGGATATAATAAAGTTCTATCTATCTATATCTTTCTTAAGTATCTTTTACTTTATCTCAATGTGACCACTGAAAACTGATTAGAGTAACATTAATTAAGGTAAGGGGTCCTGGAAATTAAATTCCACAAATTTTCCATGTGTACCTACTGAACTTCCTGTTTCATTACCTTTGGAATGTTAACGCGAGACCAGAAGAGCTCTAAGTGCTCCCTCATCTTCTGGGGCTTGAACTTGGAATAGAGGATGGCCAGCTCGGTGAACATGCCCATATGTGCACGCTCCAGTCCCAGTGCAGCCTCCAGCATGGTGATCAGCTCTTCAAAGTAACCACGGTCCTGAAGAGTAAAACATTTTTATAAGGGTAGTTAAAAAAAAAAAAAAAAAAATATATATATATATACATATACACACACACACACATATATATATACCGTATATATATGGAGAGAAAGAAAGAGAGAGAGAGAGAGAGGACACTAACACTAAACCTTGACAGTCATAATGTCAGATTTCACAATTGTCAGTATCTTAATCAACAAAAAAACATGTAATTTGTTTGTTCAAATCCAAATAAAAAAAAACAAACATCGCATCATGAAATTATTATTTTGTAGTAATTAGCACGCAAAAGAGCTAATGTGGTGTCTGAAAACTTTTGATTGTAAAAATAGATAAGATAATGATATGAGCTTAATGTTATACCTGGTAGTAGTTGATGAGCTCCTCCAGTTCATCCGCATGAACAACGATGTGGAGTCCACACATTTGGGCGAGGCGGAACTCCTTTCCATCTACACATGCAAAACACACCTGGAATAGCACAGAGACCACAAATAAATAAATGCACAAGTAGAGATAATATAAGCCAAACTCATACATGAATACTTTGACCCATCAGAGACTGGTTCATACTTATTCACTGTACCAATAATTAGGGGTTCACATCTTTACCTCCTTCCAGATGCGGGTGCTGTTAGCCTTGCGGGCTCCATCCACAGCAGCCTGATACTCTCCAAGGTGGACAAGAGTAGAGGCCAAACGGCCAAAGTTTGAAACGTTGTTGTAAAGCAGTTTGGCTGCTTCATACATCTTCTCATCGTAGCAGCGGTCGCCTACCTGAAAGACAAAAGAAAGAGCTTAAGAAAACAAATGACAACACATGTTTGAGATTTTCTATGTCCTTCCAGGGACGTACTTGCTGAATATGGGCGTTGTTCGGTCCGTTAATGAACTCTTCGAGCTCGGCCAGGCGGTTGGTCTTAGCCAGCGCAAAGATCAGCTCCGTCTCTACATAAGACTCACGGGCCTTTTTACGAGCCATCTGCAAGAACTTGACTAGGTCCTCCCAGTTTCCTGCAAACAGCAGTCTATTAGACACACTATACTTGATGAACACAACCTATGTCATTGATGCAAGTGGCAGCTACCCCGTCCTTCAGCACCTTCACCGGCTCCCTATTACGTACTGTATCAATTACAAACTCCTAATGTTTACATACATGGCCATTCACAACCTTGCCCCTCACTACCTATCCGATCTTCAAAACGTCATCACACCCACTCAGGTGTCACCCCTGAGATCCTCTACTTCCTTCCACCTCTGTGTCCCACCTGCCCTCCTCAACACCAAGGGGGCCAGAGCTTTCAGCACACCCGCAGCTCTGGAATAGCTTGCCAACCGACCTTAGAAACACTGACTCTCCCCCCACCTTTACATCCCATCTTAAAACTCACCTGTTTCGCTCTGCCTACTCACAATAATTTCTCTTTTTTCTTGGTCTGTCTTTATGTCTGTATTACCCGCCTGTGATTTCATGTCCTGTTTTCTAGCTTGTTTATCTGACTTAATTTACTATGTAAAGTGTCCTTAAGTGACCTGAAAGGTGCGTTTAAATAAAATGTATTATTATTAACTTGCTCCTACCACTCTGGGCAGCTGCCTGTCCCACTTCCATGTAAGCAGAGGGGTCGTCAGCCTTGATGTAAGAGTCAATGGCTTCTTTGACCAGTCCTTTCTGCAGCTGGGCTTTGGCCAGCTGACTCCACACTGGCGGCTCATTGCAGCGTTCAGCAAACTCATAGGCTCTGTCCAGATTACCAATGTGCTCAATGAGAACCTGGAACATAACCAAGGTTGAAAAAAGGTCACAAAGGAGTCTTTAAAATGTCAAATGTTTACTTGGTTGATAAATATAATTTTTGTGGCAATCCACTGACCTGGACAGCAGAGGTGTTCACATCAAATTTTCTAAAGATAGCAAAAGCCTCCTCAAAAAGCTCATTACTGATGGCGATGTTTGCAATGTCCGGAGCATCATAGTTGTCCAGACGGTTGATATACTCCATGACACGTGTTCGATCAGCTTTAATGGCCGTCAGGATCAGCAGATTCTGGAGGTTCCTGTAACAATCAAAACAAAATGGTTGTATAACCACTCCTGAATTAGTCCTTGTTTATTATCAGATTTACTGATCACTCAATCCTCCTGACCTGTGCTCACTGAAAACTGAGTTATCCAGCACAATCTTCTCAAGCAGTTCAATCAGCTCATTGGGAAGATCAGCAGTCATGAAGGCCTTGACTGTCACAGACACTTCCTCTGGATCTTGAGTCTCTGACAAGGCTGTTTGAACAACCTGCGGGAGAGAACCAGATCAAACTCTGTGTACAAGACAGCAAGAATGCAGTCAGGTAGAACAACTGCTGGGAATTTCTGCTGTGTAATCACATCCACCAAATGAAAGATCTTTAATTAGTCAAAAAATGTCAAAAGGTCAAACCTGGTCAATGAGTGGTCTTCTGTAGTTATTGGTCTCCAGCAGCACATTGGCCCACAGCTCTGGGTTCTTGCGACGTACAAGGTAGCGAGACAAACTCTTAAACAAGGAGTTCTCATTGCACACCTGAACATAAAAAAAAACATTTTAGTGATTATGAAAGCTCCATAATGATGGAAATAATGTTTTATTATTAATATGCTGTAAGTTTGCAGTATAATAAAATAAGAAATGACCAGGTATTGACAAATATTCGTACTCCTGGGCCACGATGTCTACTAATTTTGACACAGGGGCTGGGTCAAGAGCAGATACATTGAGCATTTGTGTAAATGTTAGATATGCTTTTAGCCTTGTTCTAAACTATCTATTGGTGAAAGCTGCTACTCAGTCTGCCTAGGTTTGAATTAAGACAGTACTGGCACTTACATGAATCAGTTCCTGGTCACATTGTCCTCTTTCATAGGCCACACAGGCCAGGTGAGGATCCCTCTTCTCGCAGTACTTCCCCACCACACGGCTGTCGTAGTAAGGGTTTTCCCTCAGGAATCTTTCAGGGTTGTTATTACTGTCAATGTAGATCTTGGCAAGGGCATTGTGGGTAGCAGGCTCCTCACAGCCCTCATGTATACGAGCCTCCAACCAAGGCAGTAACAGCTTCAGTCTGGAGACAGACATGTACGATCAGTCTTAACAATGCAATAGCCTTCAGACTGGGAGATTCAGTTCATTTTTATTCTCCTTCTCACCGATTTCTTTTCTCAACTTCAGCAACCAGTTCGTCGGTAGAGAACTGTCCTCTCACCACCATAATCAGGTTCTTGATCACGTCCTCAGCACAGTCCACATCTAATAGGCCTCCTATCACCACAGGCAGGCGGCTGGGATTCACCTGCAATGAGTGAAACTCAAGTTATTTTTCTGATCATGTCAGGATCCAAATACGGCAACAACACAGTTCAGTTTCCACTAGACTACGCAGGTATAAAAGTACCTTCTGCACATAGATCTCAATGTATTTCTGGAGACTGTTACGGTAGAGGTACAGGACCAGGTCGTGAACGAAATCAAAGCGATCACACACAATAATCAAGGGCAGTTGGTCGGTCAGCTTTGCCTCCTGTAGAACGTAAAAAGTAAAATTTATTTTATGGCACTTTCTAAACTAGAATTATTTCCAGATCTTTGAACCTCTACTGTTCCAGTCTGACCTTAAGGAAGTTCTTTACACGTTCAGGGTCATAGCAATTGCTCTCTCTGCAGATTCTCTCTACTTCTTTGATCTGGCCAGTTTTGCAAGCAGCTTGGATGTATTTGAAATGGACCTCGGGATCCTGGCTGAAGTTCACAATGGAACCCAAGAAATAGAACAAACCTGCAACCAACCCACAACACAAATAAAATAAAAAAATGCACTTTGCACATGTTTCAAATGCTTATTTGCATATGTATTTACCTTCAAAGCTCTTAAATGACTCAAAAAGTTCAGTGAGGGCCTGGGTGGAGAGCTGCTCGTGATACTTGGAAGCAACCTGCACACATATCTGCAGATTCTGGCGGATGTTTGCAGACAGCATAGCTCTCAGACACTCCAGAGAGTCCTCCACTGAGAGGGAACCAAAGAAGTTCACCAGCCACTGCAGGATGTGAGTGAAGAGATGAGAGAAGTTGTCACACCATATTTTAGATCAGATGCGGGCAATGATTTTGACTCCAGGGCAAAATAGGTATTTAAATTCTAATAAAGGGGGCTGGGTCAGAAGCAGACAAAATGAGCATTTGTGTGAACTGAGACTACTGATGAGTAACAATCATGATTAACGGCTAAAAGGCTTTACGTTTTTGTACGCCATCTACTGGGGAAATGCTGGCATTGCAAGGAAAAGGCAGAAGAATAATGATAATATAAATTATTAGCATCACTTGGACAGGTTTGGCAGACTGGATTAAATTGTCAAATGGGCAGCATCCAGCACCTGGGCCTTAGTTTGCCCTGGTCTTTTTTAGATAATTAGTTCTCAGCACTTCAGTCTCCACCATACCTCTGGGTTCAGCAGGTGGGTGTGCACCACAGCGCGCTTTATGTCATATAGGTCAGTATAATGCTCTAGCGCCCTCTGCAGGAGACCAGCTTTCTCACACAGCTGTGCCACATGTGCCCGATCATAGTGTGTGAACATCTGATTTCCGAGGATTGCGTCAGCGACCTGAAAAATGGTAAAAGACACAGAAAGACATTTATTGTGGTTTTTAAAGTACAGACATAATTACTTCACCAGAACACAGCTCGAGAGCTTGTTTATCCACCTGTGGAGCATGGACCAGATTCATTTCCAGCAAGCGTGTCTGCAGCGGTCCTTCCATGGGTCTGTTATTCTTCAGAGCATCCAGTAGGAAGGAGGTACATTGTTGGATGAGGTTGTACTCCATGAACACATCCACAATCTGGAGGGAAAAAAAGAATGCAATCACAGCATGATTTACTTGGAGAGTCTTTTTTGTGGGATGTAAGAACATTTTGATAAACAACTGTATTTTGATTACTTGTCCTGACCAAATACATATACTCCAGTACTGCATTTTATTTATTTTTCTTTCTCTTTTCTTTATGGGTCATTCCAAATCCATCTGTTCCAATTTTAGTAACCTGATGTTCAAGTGAAAAAACCAACGATATCTTTACAGTTTAGATTTTTTATTTAAATGTGTATATATAACTGTAAATTTGTAGTAGTGGATGCCTTAAACGTAATTACATAGAATAGAATATGTAGAATACTCATTCATAAAATGAGTTCTTTGTTTAGGAAAAAAAAGGGTACTACCAGGAGACATATAAATTTTGTTCGTTCTTTGTATTTTTTGGTACCTGTGTGATGTCAGCTAATGGCTCCTCGTCCTGGACTAGCATTTGTGAGAACTGAAGTCCCTGCTCTGGACTGATCCGCATCACATTCCTCAGCAGAAAGATCCAGTCTGGAGTGTAGCCAACCTTCAGGGACAGAAAGTATTTTAATTCTTAAACCTCTCAGTTGATCTATTCTTCAAGAATACACAATAAAAAGAATCCCTTTGCATCAGGGATGGCTGATAAATCAGTGGATATTATCGGTGGATCTTAGCAACCTTTTTTTATATCGGAACATATCAGTAAGGTTTTTTCACCGACATTCAAAATCCGATGCTGCAAAGTCGTGGTCTCTGTAAATACGCTGGACTTCCTCATGAGGTACTGAGTCAGTACTACTGACACTTCGACCGGCACGTGATTAATAACGTCATCTTTAAGGTACACCAATGATCAATGCTAAAGTAAACATCCATGGTTTGGATTTTTTTGTGGATAAAAAAAAAAGAGCTGGTCATACAAGGGTGGGGGGTAACATTTTTAACACTTTAACACAATGTGTTTTTATGCAGCAAAGTAAAGAAAAACAACAATGGACTCAGTGAAACGACAACAACGCAGGAGTAGCAGCTGTCTCTCAAAGAAATCCAACAAACTTCACGGAGTTCTTCGTCTTGGACAACCAGCCACTCTTTCCCATTCAAGAACCTGGTTTTACTAAACGTGTGGAATTTCTCAAGCTGGGCTATGTCATGACTCATCGTATTCAAAATACGTATTTCTCGGACATTTGCCAGTGAAACACCGTTCAGTGTCGTCTCTCATGTCATCAACGAGAAGAGTCACATTGTGACATCGTTACATTGTGACATCGTTACATTGTGACATCGTTACATTGTGACGATGCTGAAATATTTTTTCTCTCATTAAAGAGGCTTTTTACTCTTATACTGCAGCTGTTTCTCTCTGTGGCCATCTATATTGACTATTGTTGTGAGGGCTGAATGAGCCTGGTTTATAATGTTAATCAATGTTTTATTCTGTCCAACATTAGACAAAATGGTATAGAATAAATGACTCATTTTTCTATAACTTATAGAACTTATAGAATGCCTTTAGTCTGGTACCACACTAATTCAGGGGAAATTACCTGCATATATCGGTATCGGTTCATAACGGTATCGGGAAGTGTTTGGACAATATCGGTATCGGTAAATTGGTACATAGAACTGGAATGAACGTTCACAAACCTTCTTAGCATAAAGAACAATCTTCTGGAACTGTCCAGTCTCAGCAAAACACTGAATGACTTTGTTGGGAACATTTGCTCTGAGATACACACTAAGAGCAAGAGTTGGATCCACAGACTTCACCAAGTCCCCGAGCTCCTCAGAGCACTCCAGCTGTAGTCACAAACAAAAAAGGAAAAGAAAAAAATGGTTTCATGGTATAAAATGTCACATCAATAAAAATCCTTTAGTTTAACAATCTTTAAATAATCAAAATTAATAACATGATAATGTGAGCTTACAACACTAATACCAGAAGAAGTGTAAAGGCCTTCAATTTAATGCACCCTTACCTTCAGATCATTTTTGTTGTTTTCACTTACCAGCTAATTAAGACACTCTGGATAAATAATGGCATGGATGCAAATACAGTTGTGCATTTAAATCTAATAAAAGTGTTTGAGACAGACCTTGTCCTCTTTCAGCCACTTCTCCAGGAGCTGCTTCCGGCCCTGTTGGAGGACTGGCCTGCAGAGCTCCAGAGACTCAAACTTGTTGAGCTGGCCTTGATCCAGCAAGATGCCAAAGTACTGGAGTAGAGGAGATGTCTGACCTGGCTGAGCTGGAACACTCTGGAAGCGACGGATGGTGTCTGGCGTACGCAATATTCCCTAACATAAGCCAAGGTGAAGAAATTTGGAGGTGAAGAAATTTGGTTAACCATTTTTTTTAAATGGCCCAGACAGAGTGTGGCATGCTGGTACCTTAGGTGCATTGGCTGCAACCTTGGCAGCCTCTGAGTAATTTCCTGCTGCAAAGAGAGTGTTGAATTTGCGAGCAAACAGTTCTTCAGCTCCAGCAAGGTTATTACGGACCGCCATGCGAAGAGCAAGGTCTGGGTTCTGAAGCACATTAGTGATGTATGGAATGATGTTTTCCTCCTCCACGCACACTGACAACACCTGATGGGAAACATGGTGATTTATTTTTATTAACAGACAACAGTCAAACCTAAAGAGAGATCTGACCCCTGTGACGAATGCGGATTAAATGTGTGAGAACTTAACAACTACATCTATCAAACACCTTAAATACCCTTTTCCAGACCATAAGAAACATATAAAAGCCTATAATTCTCTTATTAATTGTCAATGTGCTTTACAATGCAATGTGCCTTATGTGTGGATTCTAGTGTTCTTGTGTTTACTGATCTTAAATGGTGCTGAAAATCTGTACAATATATGACAAAAATTTGAAAATAACGTATGTTGTTGTGGCCCATATGCATTATGTGTGTGCGTGTGTGTGACTGGGGCACTGATCTCAGAGCTGCAGGTGTGACCTAAGGGCAATAACAGGATTAGACAGTGTAGAACTGCACTGTCCAAGATTAAGGTTCCTTCTGCTGTAAGAATCATAAGACGCCTTGTGACGATGCTGCTGCAGCTTCAAGCATTCACGCTGTTCTCGAAGTCAAGATAACAACCAAAACAGCAAACATTACCCAAAAATAGTACATATGAGTATGTTTAATACCTGTCCTTTTCTGTTGACACCAATTATACCAGCGGTGGGCTCATGGGGTGCGGTGACAAAAATGGTCTCTCCACTGATCCTGTTCATGTAGATGCAAGTTCCAGTCTCCAGGTCATACAGGTGAATGTAGCCATACTTGGTAATGAGGAAGACAACATCCTGCTTTGAGCTGATCTGTATCGAATGAAAAACAGAAAGACATTTTTTTAAAAAAAGGGGTCTTATCAAACTGACAAAATAGTGGAGTTGATGACACTTGCCGTCGCAGCAGAGAAACAATAGAAAACAATTACTTCCTTGACTGGCTCCTTTTAAATATTTAATTGTACCTGCATGGCTACAGGAAAGTCATTCTGAGCCTCTGGGGGGAAGAAAACATCAACGGCTTTCTTGGGAAATGGCTGATTTCCTGTGGGTGGAGTTCCCACTTCAATGATGTGCAGCTGGAAGGAGAATGCCACACAAATGCCATCATATGTCATTGTTCACTCAGCAAACAGTGACAGAGTGATTTAGGTAACGTTGCATTTATTGCCAGCATATCTTACTTTTCCTCCTGCCTGTCCTCGCACGGCAAAGCAGAACAGAGTTGACTCCTCAGTGTTGCCCTCCATTTTGAACTGAGCAAATCCTGCCGCGTGACCCTCGATGGGCTGGGAAACCTTCCTGTCGACTGAGTACAGCTGCATGGCTCCAACCACACGGTTTTGCTGATGGAAAGACACCAACTCTTCTCAATGCAAAATTCTCAGACACAAAGTGTGACAGTATCAAGGATGAATGAATAAGTGATTAAATGTAGATCCTGACAAACTTTAATGAACAATTAAAAGTGAACTTTGGCAGCCCTTTACTAAGACACAGACATTAACCTGTGCTGAGATGCCAATGAGCAGCAGCCACTTCTGTTTGGCGTCAGTGCGATAGTTGATGATCTGGCAGCCTGCCAGGCTGGAGTGTCGGTCAAAGACTTTGATTGGTTGAGAGTCTCCCTCCATGCTCCAGTGATATACGGCATTGTCTGTCACCAGCGCCACGGTGTTAAGGGAGATCCATTTCCAAAAGGTCACGTCATCGGTCATGGTGTGCGCCTTCATCTTGCTTTTCATCTCAATGTTGAAGATCTGCAGGGTCTTTGCAGCTGAAAACATTAGGGAGACTCAGTCAATTTAATCTATGCAGTTGTTTTAACTGAATGGCCAAAAAAACACTTGAGTTACAGTAAAGCACACGCAAACACAATTAACTCAAACCAACTAAGTGACTAAAGCTACTACAGACAACCCACAGCAGACTCCGGGAGGAAACACAGAGTTTGAACAACAGAAAAAATCAGTTAAGATATACATCTGCATTCAGTCAGATCTGACATATATTTTTCAATTAGCAATACACAATTGATGTCTTGGGCTAAAACTACAAACCTAAATTGCAGATTTTTTATTCTTTGAAGAACACAGCATTAAACAAGTATTGGCATAAATATGGATCTGTGTCCGGCTGCTAGAATCAGGTAAAATATTTGAATTTTAAAATAATATGGAGGGATATGCTCCAGTTCATTATTTCCTTTTATTGAAAGATTTGGTGTTTGCAAATATAAAATACCAAAATACCTTTTGGTATTTTACCATTTTGATCTCATCTATAAAGATGATATAACAAACAAAAAGGCAATAATTAACCATTGCCACCATCAATTTTTACTCTGCTGTGGTGGTGGGGTACGTGACGCCAATCACCAGCCAGAAAAGAAAATGTTGCAGAGAGAAAACAAATAAATATTCATCAAAATTTAATTGACAATTTTGTATTATTTTGATTTACTGGGTTACTTGAATATAGAAGTCTAAAAATGTCAAAATATAGGATATGGTGTTACTTAGAGATGAATGCCAGTTTGGCTACACCATGTGATTTCAGCTCTACATCCATATAATTTGGGAGAAACTGTCAGACCAGTCATCTAAGTATAACCTTGATGCCACTGAAACACAAGCTGTCCATATTTAGACCTGTTCGTACCTGGTTTCATTTTACCCTCACCTCTAATACAACAAGGGGTGGCTGAACAATACTGTTCAACAATGGAGCACTAAAAACTATGTAACTGTGCTTGAGAGGAGTCACATTACCATATATACTGTGCTGTGTAGTTGAAGTGTGTCGATACAAAGTTTTTGTTGGCTGTTTGTCCATGACAAACATGCAACATTACCAAAATAACTTTTAAGGTTAAAAGTATTGTGATAACAACTTAATGTTTCCATGTCAAGGCATGGAGTCAGAAAAAAAAATCTATGTTTGTGACAAAGACCATGACTAAAGACTGAAAAACCTCTGCAAAAGAGTAATGGGACCCAGTCGTGAAGGTCAATTCAATACAATCCACACTTAAATGGTGGCTATAAGACCAGCAGCTATGAGGCTGACTAGAAGTTCTATGGCTTGTTCTCTAACACTCTACACATGCTGCAGAAGCTCAGGGAATTGGGATTATACTGTGTTTCTATGTCATAGTTTGTGGGAAGGCAGCAGGGTCTGAATGCAGATATGCAAAAGAAGACCACAAAGCACACAAACAGATGTGATGAGAGGACAAGTAAAACTCTTTGGAAATCGCTAAAATACAATATTAAGATTTTTTTAGTTTTAAATATACACCTTCCTCTATGTCACAA
>JAFBJS010004945.1:36515-93758 GCA_016785265.1 Paraplagusia blochii
ACAAACAGTTGTGCAAAAAGGATAACTGTGTTCCTCTAGTGCAGGTTTGGCCAAACTTTGTGGCTATGGTACACATCTTAAAAGAAAATGTAACAAATGGGCCAACTGCCACTTCTTCAAAATTCCCTCCAATGGTGCAGATTTCCACCAGCCCAAGAGAGTTGTTGTTGCTTAGTTACAACAGGGCAATAACTGTTAATTTAAAGCAACAATACAGTCTACATTCTCTGAAAACTGAAAACAAAAACCAAGGTAAGAAAAACAAACATTTTATCTATCAGGTAAACTACAGTTAAGAATGAACATCTACTGATCAACAAGAGTTCTTACTGTAATGTTAACACTGAAGTTTTTGTAGAATATGAATATAATATAGTTTGGTGATACTGTTGATACAGTACTTTTTAAGATGTAGCTCTTGTTGAGTTATTCCGATTACATTTCACTCTTTATTAAAGAAGTTAATAGGAAGATAACTGGGAAAGAAAAAAGAAAAAAACCTTTAGACATTTCTGTAGATAAGACTCAGGCACTTGGACTTTCTGTTCTGTTTGCATGATTTTCCTTCTGTTTGACTGCTTCCTATGATTCTGCATTTGGCTGCATACATATGTGATATTACTACCAACCATTTTCCATATTGTATAGGGTATTTGCTTAAGAATTACCACAAATACAAAATTATGTAAAAAAATCTTGGAGTGAAAACATTATTCAAATTAAAACTGAAGATTAATTGTGTTAACTAATTTTCTAACAGTAAATATTAATGTTTTTTCATCTGCCATGTATGTCTATTTTACAGACTCTGATTAGGGATAAGGTTTGAATGTTTTTTTTCCTTTTAAATTAGACCAGTCAGAAAACGGTGTCCAAAGAATAGTATACCTTTTTTAAGTTAGTGTTCAGTAATAATAAAAAAAATGATTCCCTGAATTTTGGTGGGCTACAGGTTATCATAGAATTGTGGTTTATATGCACTGATTTTGCGGCCCATGTCTATTGCAAATTTGACTTTAAATCTTCTTAACAGTATTTTTTGTTTTTGTTCTAGAAAATGGTTAGATGTAATTTAATGTATGCCCTGTGTAACAGGTGGATAGACGCCCACACACAAAAGGAAAAAAGGATACAGCCTACTGAACTGCTCTCTCATTTTAAAGCAATGCACTGCTCATGTTATGAAAGTAAATGCAGGCATTCACTTAAAGTACTACCAGTACTGTGCAAACAATTCAAGGCTGTGCAAACAAAGGTTACACTTTGACAATTCATGATATGTAAAGTTCAACTCACCGTCTGCAAACATAAGAAAGCAGTAAGAAACGAAAAAAAGAGCAAAAAACAAGCAAAATAGACAAAGCATTTGTGACAGCATGACATTGTTTTTACACCAAGGCTACTTTTCTCTGGTTGTTACAGTTTAATTGCTTGTTATTTCTTTTAATTACAGTGCAACTCCCTTAGTAGCATTTTTGCTAATCTTGACAAACAAATGAGGTGATTAACATTAAACATCAACATGAAAGAAGATTTGTGAAATCTACATAACAAAACAAATATTAACACAAACTGTACAGGAAGACATGTGGGGAAAAAGTCTCATTTAAAATAATACTTTATTCTTTAAGGAAAAATCCTGCAGTATCTTCTTTGTCTATGATAGTATGTATACTGTGTACATGTGAGAAGACACTGCTTACCTTTAAGAGCAATAACTTTGCTGGCAGGGTTCATTATGGCGCTGTCTGCAGATATGGGCCGGCGGATGGGATTGTTGGGATCTGCCATATCTATTATGACAACCTGGGCCTGCTCTCCAACTTTTTCTCTCACACAGATGAACTTGTCTGACTCCATTGTCAATGTGCTAAATCCAATGTTGGCTGGGTTTATACCCAGGTTCTGGAGCTGAGATATGGAAGAGTAAGGCACGTTAGAAGAATTATATTTTTTATTAGAGAGATTTTCAGGACATGCCGTCTTAAAGGACTCCGAAGAGCCTATAGTGCAGTCTGTGCACAGGGGGCTAACAGCTTGACTGTCCTATTTTCCGACAAAGGGTAGTATTGAAAAATGAATAGCACAGTCTTTATATGTGTTTATTACATATTGTTTTTTTTGTTGTTGTTTACATAAAAAAAACCTGTATACATAAAGGGTAATTACCAAACAACTCAGATTTAAAAGCATTTGAGATCCACATTTCACACAATTAGTATTTCTTATACTTAAGATAAACATGCATTTTCATAAGTAAGTCAGCCCATAAATGATCCCTGTGAGCTTTCACATCAAAAGAAGTTTGGTTGTTAATAACTGTAATTACTTTTCTGGACTGGTAATAATTACAAAGCAACAACAGCATCGATTAACTGTCCTGGGTGTAGATTCATCCTCAGATCACCACATCAGGGCCACAATCATCTGACCTTAATTTAAAATTTGAAAACAACTGCCTTTGCTCAACCATGTAATGTATCTTTTTAAGTTGAAAATGGGGGTGGTGAATGCATTATATTCTCTTTTGGACTTAATCCTTCATATTTATCTGCAGTGATTTTGGGATTACCAAATGGTTCTTTAGGAACACAAATTAATTTCAGAAAAAAGGTTCTTGGAAGTGTGGAAAAAATCGTTTCAACAAATCAAAGATAGCACTGTCAACATATATTTTTAATTAAGGTATTTATTTTAAAATGAGGTTGAAATGTGTGTCCAAAAAGTGATTTATTCGATTTGTGGAAAAATCGTGCTATTGACACCAAACCCTCTTTATGTGGTTTAAAGTAAATAAGTCAGAAGGTTAGGGATATCTAACATAGTCGGAGGATGGGGCAGCTCGAATGACTTGACAGTAATCTGGTCCCATGTGTTTATTAATGCATGGGCTATTCATTTATGAATGGTAAAGGGGTAAAACGCGTTTTAAGATGGCTTTAGGAACGTGTTTTTCCTAATTCAGCCTCTTCATATACCTCTTCACTTTACTGATAGCAAACTTAACAGAACGTATTAGAAGTGTTCAAAAAGGTCCAGTCGTGACACCGCCGCTAGTATAGTGTAAAATGGGACAGTGTCCATTCAGACTGCAGATTCCTACTACGGCACATCTCTTTACACCCCGTCACCTCTAACATCATCACTGACACCGTCTGCAGAGAGAATGGTTTGCCTGACACCCATGACCTAATTTTACGAAGCTTCGATTAGTCGATATTTTCTTTACCGTCGCACTTTATGGTAAATTAGCTGTAGCTTATGTAGTTGCCAAAAGCTAGCCCTGGTAGTGTTTCTACGCGTGTTGACGTCGATAAAACTGTCAACCTATGGTCGCCAACGAGTTACAACAGACACCGGTGTTTAGTGACAGTTTCAAGGAACTGCCTGTATCGCTGAAATGAATGAGAACCGCTGGACTCAAAGCTAACCGCTAGATAAACGGGGGAGGGGAGGTCATTCATTTTACTGCGGCTACGGACGTTTAGCATCGCTAACATAGCGTCAAAATGACGACTTAGCCGTTAAAAACTTCATACAAATAACAAAGAGAGTGTGGTGCATGTTGTCCGGGTTTTGCCTACATACCTGCAGGTGCTCCTGGAAGCGGATGGGCAGGATTTGAGCCATGGCGTTTCCCTACAGAGCTTCTCCGGAGTCCTGAAAAACGTAGCCGTGCAGCTTGATAGCTAGCAGGGCAGTAGCACCGCGCTAGCTACGACCTCCGCACCGTTCGTGTAGGTCGGAGCAAAACAGAAAAATAAAATACAGCCGAAATGGAAGGTAGTAGAGGTGTTAGAAGCTTTAACTCCGAAAACTGGAGTCAGCTATGATGTTAGTCGTCTCCGCCCTTCTGTTCGAGCTTTCAGCACCGCATAAGATGGATAGCAGCGGCTACCGCTGATCTTCTAAGCAAAATCCGCAATGGCGGCGGAAACGGCTCAGCGGCTTCACAGCTCCGGAAACATCCAGCAGCTCTGGAACAAGGACACTCACACCGTACACCACAACCCTCAGGAATTTGAAATAATAATAGTTTTCACAAGTTTCACTTAAAATAACACACATCCCTTTATTCAAATAAAGTAAATTCACTTCATCAGGCCCGACTGTTCCGTAAAAAAATATGACCCGGTTTATAATTTTTCATTAATTTAGAAATTTAGTTTGCACATTTCTATTTTTATTTATTTATTTTAAAAATTTTGAATTGTGTGTCAATAAATTAGATACATTAATAAAATAATGTATATTATTTAAAAAATCCAAACATCTATATGAATTTGTTAAAGCAAAAGCATTTAAAGGAAAGATATCAAGATCTTGTCTGTAATTATGTAATATATACACCGTCTTAATTATATGAATTTAAATTGAAAAAAAAAAAAATTCAACTGAACTCATATAATGTTACTTTATTATAAATAAATTGAATGATTGTTTGTGTTTACATTAAGGGAGTGTTGTTTTAGAAAAAAAGCCATGTTGGACTGTCATGGTTTTTTGCTTTGTTTAGAAGAAAAAACATTGAAATATTGAACAGTCACTTGCTTTTTTGCACAGAGCTTAATGAATTGATTTTCCCTGATTTGGGTTTAAAAATTTTCAACAGAAATACCTACTGGCATCAATACTTGTAAACACAGATGTATGCAATAAGGCTGGTGTGCCTGGGATGTCATGCTACATTATTAACCAGAT
Source organism: Paraplagusia blochii (assembly GCA_016785265.1). Lineage (NCBI taxonomy): Eukaryota > Metazoa > Chordata > Actinopteri > Pleuronectiformes > Cynoglossidae > Paraplagusia > Paraplagusia blochii. The sequence goes on from JAFBJS010004945.1 coordinate 41,217, forward strand.
TAATGATTATTTTTGAAACAGTAAAAGAACAAATTGAATAAAAATGATGACTCAAGATTACAAAGTGATGCATTTTTCAGAAGCAGCTGTAATTGACTATAAAGGCATTCCTAATCCAGTGTCTCTAAGCTGTTTTCTTTATATTTCAGTGTAAAAAGCCTAAACTCTATTTGGAAAAAAAGAACAGTAAACCCAAAATAACATTCCATAAGAAAACAATAATTGAAAAAGGAACAAAACAAAAACCCCATTCACCAGTCACTTCAATTAAAATAGAAACACCGTCTCATTGTTGCTAACATTTTCCCTCAAAACAAATATATATCATTTTCCTTATATATATATATTTTTTAATCTATATATATTTATTTTCAAGGCAGTTGGTCAATGGCCAGTTCACTGGACCTCATCATGGCCATTTCTTCTAGCTCTATGTCAGAAACAGCTCAAATAAGTAAATGATAAGTGAAAGCACTGTGCAGCAACACTACACTGACCAGCAAAAGTCTCATTTTAAGTGAGATGGAAAGGTCTGTTAGAGAAGTGTGGCAGACAGACAACCTCCTCTGGAACAAGTGCAATGCAAACAGAATACATTTCTCATCATTATTTAAGTACAACACACAGCACATTCACAGCACTCAGGTTGTCCATGGTATTCCCTGTGTGTCTCATCTTCCTCAGATTCAACAGTCATACAGCAGTGAAGACTTGTGCTGTGCTCATTCGTTTAGTTCTTAACCACTGCTGTAAGTTTGAAGTCCACTGGATGGAGAGTCACAGTACGAGTCAGAAAGGCGGTGCCTCTGATCCGTCCTCCATCACTGTGTTTAACTACAGATCTAACGGTGATTACAGGCCATGTAGTGCTTGTTCGAGAAAATCTGAGCTATGATTCTGAGCTAGGAACATTATTTGGTCATCTTGCCATTACAGTAAAAAATGTGATAATGTGTTTTCCCTGAATACTGACAACTATTCTATCAGTAAATTGGTAAGTCTGATAGCAAAGGATAAAAAGGTGGTGAGGGAAGATGGGGCAGACCCAGCACTCTGCATAAATGAGGGTTATACTTAGTGTAGATGGCAACTTGGACTTAAACTTGGCTGAAGCTCTTTGCTCTGGATAGTTAAGTACAGCAGAAAGGGGAAACGGAGGGAATGGCTGAATGAAAGAAAGTGATGAGAGTGATGGGGGTCACTGTTGCTCACCAAAAGTGCTGCACGGTGATGTGAAGAAGTTCCCTGGATTAATGTTTACATGTAGTGAATATGCATGTTGTATACATGAGCTAATATGCTCACGTGACAGAGCAAAAAAAAGAAAGTGAGATGTTGGGAAAATAGAATCCGTGGACTGCATGGGGGGTGCAGTGGAGTAGATGATCGGTCCCAACAGCCCTCCATTCTTCTAAGCAATCAGCAGAACTATGTGCCTCTCTTTTGTAGCTCCTGAATGAAGGCTGTAAAATAGGACAAAAGATGTTTAGTGATAAAAGTCCTTATTCTGAAGTAAAATATTGTTCTTCAAGAGTATGCTTGCCTCCAATAATCTCCTCTTTCACTTTCTGAAGTTCTTTTCGAACCTCCTCAAGGATCTCCTGCAGAAAACAGATTAAAAACCTTTTTTAAATGTACTTTCATCAAAACAAGGGACACAATTTGGGTCCCAACCTGTTGGTAATTCTTGAATTTTCCAAAGACAATTTACCTGTTTCATTTTCTCTAAATCAGTGTCATCTGCTCCGCCTGCATCATTACTGTTGTTTGCAGGTTTCGATCTGTAGAGATAGTTAAAAAAATACAAGACAGTGTTAGAGAGTTTTTCTGGTTTGATCTTCTCCTTTCGACTTGTCCCTCATTATGGTCCAACTGTTGGCAACTGTTAGTAAAGGTCATCGTCCTAATACCCCAGGTTTTTAGACGATGAAGACGTTGAAGGATTAATGACGCGCACAGACACATGACTTACAACCTTTTCCTGTATATATTTTTCATATATTAATGCAGACATAAATTTTAAGGTCTCATTTCTAAAATGAATACATATCACCCCGAAAGGCCAAGCGGAAAAAAAATCGGACCATTAAAGAGGAAAAACATTCACACCCTGAAGTCTGCCCCAGAACAGATGCGGAACCTTTGCGTGTATGACACTCCATTATCCATTAGGTGGTGCTATTGACGTTTGGGGAAAAGAAGGCTATTGCAGCGCTGACTCTTCAAAGGTAGCAAAGGCAAAGGGATCAAACAGAAGTGGAGGTGGTGACAGTGTGGTGGGGATCGGACAGGAGAATGAAGGTATAAGGGGTGGGGCGACAGCATGTATACCTGAAACTTTGGGACAATGAGGAAGTGGAGTCCAAGTTCTTGGTGATGGAGTTATTCCTGTTAGTGAGACACATACTCTCTTCTTAGAATGGAGATGGAAAGCAGGCGCACACACAAACACACACACTCGTTTGCACAATCTGCTGTGACGCACACTCATGCTGAGTTTGGGGTTTGTCATTCACAGCTGAGGGCGAGGCAGAGAGGCACAAGGGTCACGGCAGCCTTACCTGACCATAGACGCTTTCTCCCAAGGTCGTCGCAGAGTGTCTGTAAAGGTGGGTGGGAAAAAAAGAAACAGATTTAAAATAAATTCTGTCCACAGGGACTTCACTGTGGATGTAGATGGCGTGGTATTGAAATGTTTTGTTCTTACCACTTTGACCCTGAGGCTCTGAATCATCCTGTGGAGAAACACAGAAATTCTGTTTAAAGTGAGTCACTATCAATCTGACTGCCTTTTTTTTAACCCACCTGTTACAACAAGTTCAGGTACTGGAACAACACCAGTGGGCCTAATAATGGACAATATTAACCAAAACCGTGTCCTGAGACTGAGCTATTCCTGAAGTGTTGTACTGGAATGCCTGCATGGTCAAATGATTTGACTCCTTGGCCACAGTGTGTACTAAAATCTGACAGGGGGTGGGTCAATGATGCACAAAGGGCATAGATGAAGATTCCAATGCTTTTAGCTGTTCTATGCTATTTGGAAAATTATAGCGTTGCAGGTAAAAAACAGCCACTAGGGAGCAGAAACCAGTGTTTTTTAGTGCCTTTCCCAAGCTCCGATAAATGGTGAGGGTTGCAATTGATTAAGGTAGAGTTTGGGTACAGAGGAAAGGGTGAGATGGTAACTGTTGACCTGCTGTGGCAATCCCTGAGAAAAGGGATAAACTTTGCAGGGAAAAGAGCATGTCAAACCATCTCTATGTCGGACACACTAAATCAGTGTTCCCCAACACTATTTGTGCCATGGACCGGTCAATGAGGTGTAGCTGATAAATACCACTAATGAAAATGAAATGTCCAGCTTAAAAGTGGTATTTTTTTTGGACATCTCCTGGAGACTCAAACACGAGGAGATCTGGTCTTTTATCAAAACACTTGTTTGCGTCTAATAATAAATAAAACATAAATTGTGTTAAACTCAGCATCAGAGAGCACCTCTCTGCGGCCCGGTACCAATTGCCCCACGGACTGGTACTGGTCCACAGCCCGGTGGTTGGGGATCACTGCCCTAAATGACGGATACCAATATTAACTGATACCATTATTTCCAGGTGACTCACCTGCATATATCGTACTCACTGGTGTTTTTTTCAGTGAGTGCATTCATAGGGTGTTAGGGTGTGGCTTTGCTACACTGCATAAAAATGCCTTGTGATAGAGTGATCAAATCTTGCTCCCCACCCTTGCATGACAAGCTCCTTGCAGTCATTACGAATAACAGTTTCTTGTATATTTACTGTAGCATTGAAAAAGTGGCACGATACAAGGATTTTGAAAATCAGTGGAAAACCAATACCAATTTGCTCTAATAGTAATAGTTTTCAATATCTTATGGGCCATCCCTACAAGTAATGACTTTTAATGGAAATTAGGGATGTCCGGTAATATCAAACAACTAATATTAGCGGCCGGTATGAGCATATTATGTAATAACTGATTTCCCCTTTGATTTTCCCTTCAATGACTGAAATGACACGTGAGGTAAAAATTGTTTTGCTGATAAAGGGTTATTTTGGACAGTCAGTAGATGGCAGTATTGCAGCTCAACAGAAAGAAAAAAAAAGCCTCATATATTTCAATACACAATTAAAATATAATATATACTATACAATAAATATTTATTATTTACAAGGGATTTTTTCCAGTCCATAATAAAAGGCTTCACTGTGACACAGGGAAACAGATTTCTTTAAAATATTTATATCATTAAAATCTTACATTGTCTTGTGTCTTCACGGGGGGCTTCTCCGCTGTGTTTGCAGCTTTTCTTCTGTTAACAAGAAAAGACAACTACATAAACACTAACACTAGTCTGAACACTGTCAAAATCCTTCTTTCAAATTTAACAAATTCACATTTTAAAAGAAAATAAGGATGGAGCATATGAATAAGATTATATCTGCACTTTTTTGTTAAATGGGTGTAATTTTTTTCACATTGCCCACCTTCTGGCCAGGATGGCACTCATCTCACCCATTAGATCACCTCCCCCTCCTCCAATAGAGGCATTACTAGTGCGTGAGGAGTCAGCTCTGTTGCTGCCAGAGCCTGAATCCTCTTGCTGGAGATGAAAAGGCAACAGCATTAAGACAAGTCAGTCAGACACTGTGAGACTACGGACAGGCAGTGACACAAGGAATGACCCCAAACTCTAAATCACAGTCTAACAGCAGCTTTTAATCTGTGAAAATAATAAAATAATAAGTACATGATAATTATAAAGGATTTATCAGCTATATTGACAGCAGAGAGATAGCAATCTGTGATTGCTCTTTTACCTTAGACACTTTGCGCAGTTTGGCTCCTGCCAGAGCAGCTGCCAATCCCCCTGCACCACCGAGGCCCCCACCACCTCCTCCTCCTGAAGAGGGCAAGGGCGGAGCAGGCGGCGGTCCCCCGGAGGGTGGAGGAGGGCCAGGAGGTGGAGGAATACCAGAGGCTGGTGCTGGGCCAGGGGGTGGAGGAGGGGCTGGTGGTGGAGGGATACCTCCAGAAGGCAGAGGTGGAGCTGGAGGGACAGGGACTTTAAAAAAGAGAGGCTCAGTCAGTTACACTAGTACTCAAATTTAATTAATAGCTGAGCAGTCGCACAGCCTTGGAGAAACCAGGTGAGGTGTCAGGAAGTTAAAACTTGACAAGACTATTTTGTTGACACTAAATTAACACTAGAACGCCCGGGGTGGTCACTTTGACTGTTAAATTACATAAGCAAAACCCTTTGCCATATAAAAAACCCTCTGGCCTCCTGTTTTTTTTTTTTATTTGTGGCCCCCACCTTGATATGGGAGGTTAATGTTAGCGTGGCCATCAAGGTTTATAAGGGTGTTCAATGCAAATCATCAATTCCAGAAAACGGTTATATGAAAACTGGACGGGATAAATGTTAGGAGGGTTGAGAACGCATGTTCATCACTTTACTGTAATGATCTAAACTTCGGATCATTTCAGTAAATTTATTTTCTCAGTCTGAAGTACGGTACTGTACTACTGTATAACATTGTATCTTAAAAAATGTTGATAGATTTTTATTTTATTTTATAGATAAGGTAGCCAATTTTTGGTAAATCCTTTTGTTCAGGGTCTCAAAGCCCTGGACGTCAAATTCCATCTCATCCATTTTCTATTGCTTTTTGACTCTTGTAATAGAATTTTGTTTTTGTATTCAGTTTCATGAGCTCTGTTTTTACAATACTGTAACATGAATAACAAAGTCTTAATTAAAATAATCTGTTCTGCAGCAATGTTATGGACAACCAGAATATATTTAAGAATTTATCATGAGTGATATTTGAGTTAAAAATTGAATGGTCAAAATGACTATTAGCAAGCATTCTAGGGATGTCCAATAACATTGATTAGACAATATCAGTGGCCCAATATAAGTATAATTATGCAATACTGGTAAGATCATTATCGGTTTTCCTCTGGTAATGAAAATTCACCATCACAATGTCTGTGTTTTGTTAAATTTGCTAGAATCACACATACAGTCAAGAGACGCTCTCCACAGTTTCGGAATGTATGGAAAATAATTGTTTGGACAATATTGCCATATCAAAAATATGCTAAGGAAAATTCCTATTTATTGCAGGCATAAGCTATTCCACAGTGTCATACTGGAAGAATCAGCATTACTGCTGAACACAACAGGTGTTTCCTGACCTGCAGCTGCTTGTCTTTCTCTTTCCAGTCTCTCTCTTTCCTGTTGCTCTCGCTCCTGTCTTTCTCTCTCCTGCCGCTCCCGCTCCTGCCGCTCCCGCTCCTGCCGCTCTCGTTCCTGCTGCTCCAACTTTTGCTGCTCCAACCTGCAAACAAGTACATGCAAGATTTTGAGTTGTTTACAATCAACCCAATCGCAGGTGCGTAATGGAACTCTCTACTATTTATAACAGATAAAAAGCCTGGAGAGGGAATGCAGACCAGGTGGATTCCTAACACAGTGTGTTTAGACCTGCAGGAGTGACAACATAATCACTTGATACACAAATACATGCCACTGAGTTTTCAATAAAGCATCACCTTTAAATATCTTCAGGCTAATAGATATCATCATGACATATCAGCAGCCACCAAGAGGGCTAGCTGATGTTGAATGGAACACACACATAATGAATCATTAAACTGTACACTCAGGAGCATTTTATACAGCATCTTTGTTGTTCACTCTTCTGTAATATTATCAAACTCTGGTCTACAGGAGCTGACCAGGGCTTTATTAGTCAAGCTAATACCAGCAAATCCCCTACATGTGAAACAGACAAAACAGACAAATTTACTGTACAAAATCAGGTGTTTTTTTGTTTGCATTAATTAACCTGTCTTGAAAACCAAATATATATTCATACGTAGTTAAAGTTATCTAGGTGGGTGCCTGAAGGGATCCAGGGTTTTGGTGGAATTATAAGAGCAATCTAATAAAGTGTGTTGCATTTGACTGAGGTCCGACGTTACCTCCGCTGTTGTTCCAACTCTTCTGGAGAGGGACCATTTGACACTGGACGGGGAAGGGTTGCATAACCTTGGGAAAAAAAAGGGGAAAAGAAATCACAGGTGTGCAAGTATAACTACATAAATCAAATTGAAACAGAATAAAAACAAATCTAAGAATGTTTAGTTTAGATGAACTTGCAGCAGTTAACATACTTCATTTATTTTATCAATAAATAAATTTGTTTGCCATAAAGAGTCAATTTAAAATGTTCTGTAGAAAAATATCAATGTTTAGATTTTGGATGAAAAATCTGTCACAGTCGTTGTTGCTTTACGTGCTTTGATTCAGAATTTTCAGTTTTTTTCTCAAAAAATGGGTTGAAACCAGCTTGTATTCAGCTGCCGAATTCTAAGAAAGAGAGGCGGAAACAAACCCGTTCCATTTCAGAAAAGTTGAGTGTCTATTCTAAAGAGAGTCAATGCTTACCAATTCCTGTAGCTCAATGAAAATTTGTCAAAATGCCTTAAAACAGCTAGCAGTATAGCACAGTCTCTTTAATCTAGAGATGCCTGGCAGCCAATAATTTAAAAGCAACAAGTGAAAAGTCAGTAAAAAATTCTCTAGTGAGAACATTTACCAGCATCTGCCATGGAGCTGATCACCTCCAGAGCGTGAGCCATGCCGTTAGCAAACAGAGTGGCATCCTCCTTACTGCCAAAGTTGAGTCCCCAAACCTGGCGGGCGTCTCGCCATTGGTGGAAGTTAGGGGTGGCTTGGTTGTATTTTAGACCTCTGATGATGGGACAGTTTATAACCACCTGTAGAAGAACAATCAGTATGGAGGTGATTTAAGCAGTGCTGGTTACAGGGTACATACTACAAGTTATAAAGTCATCCATCCATCTTCTATAAAAAAAGTGCTGGTCAGAGGTTTAACACAAATAATCCTGAGGTTTTAGTGAGGTGCAGTGAGTGGATCCATCATCCACCAAGTTGTTAAACCAATTTGATCTTTATAAAACTCAGACTCCCAACTGTGTTCAAAAAGAAAAATGCCTGGTTTGCTACGTATTCCTTCCACTAGGGGGGCGTGAAGCCCATGACCTCAAAGAGAAAAATGTTCTGGGTTTTTAAGCTGAGCTTGAATGTGCTGACACGCCATTTGAGTATTTGTCAAACACCCCCTGGATTCCACAGGGCAGATGGGAGAAGAGGACACCCTTTCAGGGCAAACATTAGCAGAGAGCAAGCAATGAAAGGAAGGTGGTAAAGAGGGACTGTGGAGAGGGGTCGGGGGGCAGGTTCAGAGAACAGCACAGACCTGGTTAAGTCCAATCATCACAGCACAGCAGGGCACAGGGACAGAAGCAAAACCAATTGGACTTTATGCAGTGTTTATACACAGACAGGCGAAGGAGGGTGAGAGGGTAAGAGAGTGAGGGTGTGAGTAGGGGGCAAATATAGACACCTCATGTTATTTTCATTCATTAAATCCCTACTGCTCTCTCGCAGTGTGTCCTTATTGGGTATCAGACCTTGTCCCAGATTGTCACAGGAAATGGTTGAGGGAGTCCAACTATCAGACAGGAAATATCAGCCACTTTAAAAGCTGTCTTTGGGGAACATTTTGGACCTCTGAATGTTTAAAGACAGAGTAGGCAGCAGGGTGAGGCAGGGGCACAGTCGAAAATAGACCCCACTACATCGTCATCATCTACACCAAATGGCCTGACTTGATCTGAAAATATAAGTATAGCGGTCTGGGCTGAGTTAATGCAGCAGTTGATGTGGGATTCTTCTACACACTTTAAAATCCAAAGATGCACTATTTGTCTCAGCACTTTTAAAAAGATTCAATGGAAACTATGTTATAAAAAAAGAACCCAAACCTTGTAAGAGAACAAGAGGAAGTGGGATTTTTTTTCCTCCTTCCTTTAAGCCTCCTCCATCTGACTACACTTGTGTGTACAGTGGTGAGCATAGGTCAGGGGTCACTAACTGGCGGACCGCGGTCCGTGTCCGGACCCAGGGGTAATCCTGTACGGACCCGGATCTATAATCTATTTATACGGCAGATGAATTATACGGAATAGTTTTAAGGTGCGCAGCTTTTTCTTTTGTCGCCGCTTTTTTTTGTCGCCGCTGTAAACACAGGAAAAGCTGCGCCGGTATCAGGAAATAAACTGACCAATCGTGTACAGGTTAAATTATCCCACATGGTGCTTTTCAGCCAATCCACTCTCAGCATTCTCGGCAGTTAACAGCGGCAGGTAAAGTGAGAGGGAGAGAAACAGCTGCCACAGACGGAGACATGGAGAGAGAGAGTCAAGGGAGACAAGGGAAGCGGGTTCAGAGAAACTGAAAGTGTTTAATTGTTAATTGTTGATTTGTTATAATTTCTATTGTTAAAGTGGTTGAGATTGTTCTGACAAGGTGTGTTAAAAAAATTATACAAGATGTTGCTAAACCTTATTTCTCTTAAGTTAAGAGCTTTATTTGAAGATGTTAATACTTCTACAGCATATATATTATATTATATAATATTATAGTATACATAACAATGTGGCAAGTTGGACATGATGTTCCGGACCTTTATTTTAATAATTTTTTTCTGACTGGACCTCTTGGCGTTTTAGTTGAATACCCCTGGCATAGGTTATGAACACACAGCTCCAAGACTTGAACAATCCATATATTATATTCAACATCAGTCACTAAGAAACTCCCCTGCTTACACCAGAGCTCAGTTGAAAGCAATACATGTCACTACAATTTTGGAAAGCAAAGAAGGTTCATTTTTTTTTTTTGTTAAAAATCGCTCATGTCATTTTCAAAGCAGAAATCACCGCCCTGCTTGTTCTGGTGTTAATAACAACTGTTGTATGTCTATTTCTTTCAAGCCAGCGTCTACAAAGTAGTAGTATTCAAATATAAACTCTTTTATAAAGCAATTTTTTACTATTTCTTTTCAAGGTCACTCTGGTTTGCAGCATCAGGAGTTGGGGCCTGACAGCTTCACAAAAATACATTTATCAAACATCTAAAAATATACTAGCTTTTATATCTCTTCGGCTTTCTTTTAAAATAAAAAGATGATCATGCAGATTTAAAAAAAAAATTGGTACAGTTATTTAATCTTATTGTATGTGAAATTTAAAAAAAACATTAAAACTGCAGCAGCAGACAAAAATGGCAGGTGAATAGGATCTGATGTGAATTAAAAAAAGCTCAACTGTATGGTTTCAGGAAAGAAGTGACAGAATGAATGAATGGAAACACACAGAGATCAAGTGTCTGCTTACTCATGCACTCACAAGAGACTTAACAAGTGGATGCGCCATCTGATGACATGACATAACTCTAACACAGTCTATCACACACCAACAACAAACCGGTCTGTCAGACACAGACCACAGTTTACCTGCTGGTCTGACTGCATCTTGCGTCCCACTATTCTGAAGGCGTTGTTAGTAGGGTTGTGATAGATCTGGACTCTGCTGAAGGTTTGGGGTCCAGCGCCTGCAGGCAACCACTTCTTACTGCCATCATCATATATCATCACCGTGGCCCGAGCCTGGCAGATACTGGATTCACTGGAAGAAACAACAAGCACAAGAGCAGGCAGGATTATTAACTCCGAGATAGCCACAGGTTTTTAAACCAGACACAAAACTTCACAGATACTGAAGTTTCAGCAACACGTCCCCTGCCATTAGGCAAAGAGCAAAGCTTTTATTTTAAGTGAAGATATCAGAGCTGGATGAGCTTTTGCAGTTTTCCAGATGCAAGTAAAGCCACAAAGATGAGACCACATGGGTTTCTGGTAGTGACAGCACACTCTCATGCACACACCCACTGAACACAGGGTCATGTGACAGTGGTAGACATCACCGCATAAGATTAATTTACTTTTTTGCTTTCAAGAAACTATGAATGAACACAAATGAGCAGATTCGCATGGAATATCTGTCAGAGATACAGCAGCAGTGGTGTTTCCGGTGCATTTATTTGTGATCAGTGACAACAGGTTGTTTCTGTATCTGATTTTAACCCTAAATTAATGGCTTATGTAAAAATAATAGATGTATAATTCAGTTTAGAAAAGAAGTCAGTTCAGAGAAGTCCAGACCATTCTACAAATATACAATTCTGAACACCTACACAACATAACTTGTTCGAATGATAATTTCCTAGGACTCCATTGTGGTTGATAAGACAGAAGAACCTTTCGTTGGAACTGAAAACTAAACCTTTATTTACATAGAAAACATACATCCAGATCCTTAAAAACTCTTAATTATTATCATAAAATACAATGTTTTTATGTTTGCTGCTGCACTAAACAGATAAATACAAATTAAACATTTTGAAGTTATAAGTTAAATTCTTTACAAGAAAAACTAACAACACTAAATTCTTCGGTTTTAGAATCTGTTACCAGTTTTCAACATTGTCACCAAAGACAAGTAACTGAATAGTTTAGAACTAAACAAAATAAATAAACCATCATATCATCAAATAAATAGTCGTACTAGCAGTAGCAGTTTAGTAGCTCTGCCATTACCACGCAGTAGAACTAACGGGGTGTCTGATTGACACAGTAAACATCAGATGGAAATTCTGTTTTAAATTAACATACATTTTGTTATCCCTTTATTGTTATAACTGCAATTTGCAGTTCTTTAACTGGCCCCTTGTGCAATCTATATTTCCAATATGATTTCCTTCACTTCATCTACTAATCGGTTGGGTAAATCTGAACAGCAAAAGCCATGTAACCGCATGTTAGTACTGTGTTTCTATTGTTAAATGATGGTGTATGGTCAGTGCAGCTGGTTTCAATGGAGGCTGGGGGGTGGGGTGAGGATGGAGCAGAGACACAGGATGAACAAACCGACCAAAAACGCTCCAATGATAAACAAAGCACTTCAGAGACAGAGGACGGTCGTCCCACAGACGTCTGGTCCAGAACAGTTGTGGTTGTCAGTGACACAAAGCACAGAGAGAGATCAGAGTTTCAGTCAGAAACTGCATCAGAGTTACACTATGTGTTAATCATAATGACTACAGAGTTGGTGTAGAAAAGCAGGCTAAGAGTGGGGTGGAGCAAATATGGTTCGAAAAAAAAGGAAAAAGAAAGGGCATTGTTTCCAGACACATTTTGAGCAGCTGGAGGTGGAGGATTAAAGACAAAGTGTTAAGTAGAGAGGCGTAAGATAAGAAAAAGAGTAGCTTGATCCTGAACAAAGTGCAAGGTAAAGACAACAATGAGTTCTGACAAAGATAGGAAGTGGTGCCAAATGCAGCCAAAGAGCTCAGCAAAAGCTCTGGAATCTTCCACCTGCACTACGTAAGCATGCACCTCCTTAGAATGAGCCAGAAGACAGAAAAAAGGAGGACAATAAAATACCCACACAGGCTTCAAGGCTATTGAAAAAAAGGTTTTCCTGCTGTTTGCTTGTGACTTAGCAGGTTAATTGACACTTGTGAAAACAAGAAGATACTGTTAGTATGTTAGATAGTGTTTTCACAAGGTTAAGCCGATAACCTGTAAGTCTAATCTAATACATAAGTAATATTTTACACCTTATCTTGATCGTTCTTAAAAGAAATTACTGCATATTTGCAACAGATTTTTTTCCGTCTGCCAAATGTATTATGATATATTATCTGTCCAGTGAAAATAAACAATTTGACCACATTAACAATTAACGATTATACATGATTAATATGGGACTGTAATGAAACTGTAGATCCAGTGTAGTATCCCCAATGAAGAATCTGCTGCAGTTCCATCTGAACATCAGGTAACAAACATTGGATCAGAGGGATCAACTTTTGGAAAGACCATACAAAAGAGAGAAAACAAATAAAAAACCTCTGGGGAAGACTGGACATGGATTGGTGATTTAAAAAAAAACAAAACATATATACACTGATGGTTGAGATTGATACGCAATCAACACACAAAATATTACAAGTTTTTTTTTTTCCCACTTGTGCTGTATATCAAGTGTTTAGTGATGTTTCTGGCAGCTTCAAAAAGCTCTCATTTAACATACAGTTTATTTTTCAGTTCAGTAGATAATACAGTTATACTGTATCAACATGAACAACAGATTCCAGCAAGTGTTTTTAAACTATTACAGGATACTAATAGGATTCTGTTAATGTATGGAATCAATAGTATTGAGTTTGGACGAGGACACAGGGCAATAGATAATGGTCTTTTTTCTAACATTTGCCCACCCAACACCCACTCTGTTTCTCTGGTCTTCTAATCCACCCATTCCCCCTCTCCATCCATCTGTCCAGGCCACGATACAATCTGTTACTTCCGGTGACACAGCACTAAAGCCACAACCTACTTCCTGCTGCCTCTGAAGCCTAATATGGACAGCGCTTACACACACACACACAGACACGCACGCACACACGCACACACACACAGAGTATATTCTGGTTTACCAGTATAGCAGTTGTGGGAGGAAAAAAGTTAATCTTTATGGTTGCAGCTTAATGTGAAAACATAAGGAAGTCTGAAAAAGACGAAAATAAGTCAATATTGTTACAATGGATTAAATGTAATCTCCTTAATCTGCCACATTATGGGGAATATGAACCACTGTATAATGGGTTTGTGTTGAACAGACATCAGACTGACATCCCTTTAAAGTCAGAGAAAGGAAGAAAGTACTGCCTCAACAACACCGTTCTGTCCCAATCTCATTTCACACCTGCTCAGCAATGCTGACAGAGAATGCAAGTTCATGTGGTTCATGGTAGTTCTTGCTTCTTCTTCATTCATTCTCAACTCAGTACACCACTCTTCGGGTGTGTTGCTGATATACATTAATAGTAGTTATTAGTGTAACTACTATTAATGTAGTAGTAATGTCACTGCACTTTGGAATGACCTTATATATATATAGAATATACACATACATAGATATACAGTATATACATATATATATTTGGGGTGTGACGATTCACTCACATAACGATTCGATTCATATCTCTATTCACAGGCTACGATCCGATTCGATTCAGTTCGATTAGTTTTTTGAATCTTGAAAAAGAAATTTGCAAATCTGCTTTCAACAACATTATACAGTTGTCAGTTTTTTAAATTTTAGTTTATTTAAAAGGGGAAAATTGAATTTCATAAACACATGGTTAAATAGGAAAGAATTAGCCAGAGGCTAGTTTTCATCTGTAGTCCCTTGGCCATGATGTAAAAAGGCAAGCACACAATACATATACAACACTTTTATTTTTCTTTACACAATTTGTCAATATGGCCTTTAAAGCAGAGCTGTGAATCTAATATTAACCAAAGATATTTATACTGATTGACAATTTTCATTTTATCTCCATTAACAAGTATATGAGGATCAGGTGACACTCTACTTGTTTTAGTGAAATACATGCCTACAGTTTTAGAAAGGTTTAGCTGTAGACAGCACTCCCGGAACGTTTTCGAACGATTGTCACACAGGACATTGTTTTGTAATATAACGAGCGATAGATTCCGTTATTGCCTTGGACTTTGCCGAGTTATTGCCAAACTGCGGCTGGAAAAACTTTTGTATTTTATTCTGTCCGCTCCTCTGACTACTGGTGGTTCCTGCTGTGACAGCGTCACTGTCATCGTCAACCAGTCATCAGTCCCACTCTGCCGTCTCTCCGGGTGGCTGCTAACGTTTGTTGGACCTCCAGTGTATTCGATTGTCGCTCTACACAGCCGGCAAATTGCGTTGCTTTTATCCATCTTTCCATCCTTCTTGAAAAAACAAAACTTGTCCAAAACTTTGATTTGATAAATGAGAAACTCTGTAAGTTTCGTCTGTGCTGTCTGCCATGTTGCTCAGAGAAGAGTAAAACCAACTACCTGAACTCCAATCAAATCAGCCCATGTCACAGTTCACACACCCCAAGAGACACAACCTCCAATTAAACATGTGTGAATAGATCTATATATGTGTCTATTGGCTAGCCGGCCAATGTTGCGCTTTTGTCTAACGTTAATTTGTTGACGGGCCATAGAGCAGGAAACCAATTCACGTGCAAAAATCCGAATTGGACAAATATATTCCTTGTCCTGACAGTTCTTTTTCTGTACCGTTGTGTGCAAATCCAAATCATCCGAAGTAATGCAGTAATGGCAGCATGGCGCAAATATTGTGGAGACCAAAGACCCTTAGGAAGTCCCTGTGATTGGCGCTGTTCCCTGTTTAACACTGGAACAAATGCATTATACTCTCATAAAATTACTTATGGTCCATTCCTTGAGAAAAAAAAAGATCACCAGTTTATTGTGTTATATGTTCAAAATGATTAAACACCACAGAAATGTGCATTATAACACATTTATACTCACACACACTAATATAATAATCATTTTGCTAATATAAATGTTTTCTTGATGATACCCATTTTAAATGATCAATATAATTTATCTTTTATTATATCATTTATATCTTTTTTGATGTTTAGATAGCAGGGTATTTTTCATTAAAGGTAAATTCCTGTTGCTGAAACAAGTTAATTGGTTTTTAGTTCTTTTTAAACGGGGAAAATGTAACCGGGTAGGGGCAAATGGTCAAACAAGGGCTGCTGTGGAAATGCATTAAACTCATCTGCAATCCAAAATTCTACAGATTAAAAATCTACGATGCATTGAGGCTATTACATCTTAACAGCAGTGTGGCGAGGACCAACAGTATATTTCTATCTTAAAGCTTGGTCCGTTGGTGATAAGTGTGTGACTGGGAGGGGACAGAGACCCTGGTCTCAGGGATGGATGCATATTTAATGTTGGAGAAAGCAGTAGCTTGGGACTGAGAGTGAGCAGATGCATTATTGATAGAATGGCATTGAAACTCTAAAAGCATGTTACAAACACACGAAGGAAGATAGTGACCAGCACACCTGAGAAACACACGTGTCCTCTGGATCTACCAGAAGTACCTGGCGGCATATGGCCGATGAACGTAATAATCACAACAGGACAACACAGAAGACAGTGTTTCTCACTTAAAATCGAAGGTTTGGACATCATTTGTTTTTTCTAAGAAGGATGGAAACATAGATAAAAGCAACGTGATTTGCCGACTGTATGGAGCGACAATCAAATACTCTGGAGGTCAGCACATCAGGAACGGCCAGTAGTCAGAGGAGCGCACAGAATAAAATACAAAAGTTTTTCCAACTGCAGTTCAGCAATAACTTGGAAAAGTCCAAGGCAATAACGGAATCTATCGCTTGTTATATTACAAAACAATTTCCTGTGTGGCAATGTGGTTACAGGAGTGGTGTCTACACCTAAACCTTTCTAAAATTGTAGGCATGTATTTCACTTAAATAAATAGAGTGTCACCTGATCCTGATATACTTGTTAATGGAGATAAAATACAAATTGTGAATCGGAATAAATATCTTGGGTTAATATTAGATTTACAGCTCTGCTTTAAAGGCAATATTGACAAATTGTGTAAAAAAATATCAATTTAAATATTTTTTATGAATTGTTCATGAATGAGATTATGTGAGTGAAGATTTACACCCCTAGTAACTAACAAACACAACTCTTCATCTTGTTTAATGAAGAGTCACAAACTGAACATTTCTGTAGTAATTCACAACTTCATTTGATGATAGAACATGTCCACAGAGTTCAACCTTTAAAACCTTTAGAAAAATCTAAACTGGATCAGTCTTCAGTGGAGCTTGGAGGAGGAAGTAGGAATTCTTTATCCTACTGTGGCTCAGCTGGCAGGGAGGGGTTAACAGGAAACTGTTGTGCATGGTTGGGACACGTTCTTTTGGAAATGTCTGTATATGGCTTTGCTCTTGGAGCTTTCCCTAAATGTGTTGGCAAGTACAGTCAGGCCCAGTGACTCCTCCCTTCTCAATCTACCTGACCCTCCCACCCCGCTCCTTTCACCTCCTCCATTTTATTAAAATTATACCTGTTTAATGTACAGTACAGAAACACACTCATGGACCATTAACACAGGCTGTAATAATTCCTTATACTGAACTAGAAAGGACAGTGGCCAAGGAACAAACTTTGATGTTTCTTGGTGTGGAAAACATAACAGATTTAGACAATAAGTCACTTCACTGTGTCTATGTCAACAAACCACAGGTACACTCCCCTACACTTTCAGCTAGATATAAATAGACTACAGCTGAAGATTATTAGACAACATTTCCAACATTTTTTCAGCCCAGCACATACTTTTTAAATAGAAATGCCACACAGAACACCTAAAAACAATTCAAATAAATATGTTAAGAAATGAAAGTCTTGTGTAAATTTACTAGCAACCTTCTGTTTAGTGTAAGATGACACTGGGATACTGGCAGGACTTAAAGAAAGACAAGATTTTTTTTTTTTTTTTACATCGCTCATTCTTTTTTAAGTTTAGTTAGGTTTTTTTTGTAAGTGTAACATTTTAAAGATGATACATATTGTGAAAGTTGATTTATTGGTATTACAGAAGTGGTTTCAGAAGCAAAATTAGTGGGAGACACCACCAACAAACACACAAGCTAAAGCAGAAGAGAAAACAGAGATGCAAAATGGGAACAGTCACCATGAGCATCAGCAAAATTGGTTTCTTACAGTTTCTTTTAAAATGTTCCTTTTTTTGGTTTTACAAAATTAAAGAGGAGAAAGGAAACTGGATTAAGGTCATAACTGAATAATACTCTTGACCCCTGGGGCAAGCTGGGACACAAAATCTATTTGTTTAGGATGTGTCTGATAGTCAGACTGTACAGTGTCCTCACAGTAACCCAAGATCATTTGAGTAGCACTGCGCCACCAGCCTGGCTTCAATATGACCTCACATCCAGACTGTTATGAGGTAGGATCCAGGTCCAGTGAAACACTTTGTTTATAAAATCTATCAGTAACTCCATCAGTTAAGTGCAAGATAAGCCTTCCAACAACTAAGTCCTGGTGTAAGTAACAATTGTCCCATAAATGTTAATATGTAGCTTGACTGAAGATGAGATTACAGTCTTTTAAGGGGAGCTTATTTAACATCCCAGTTCCACTGAAAGGGATGGATACTGACCTTTCCCAAAATAAAATCTCTTTTATAAAAACTTTGCTGGTTTAAAATAGGTGTTGGCACCACTCTGCTTGGATTTACCTTTGACACCTCAGCTTAACTTCAATGGTTGACTAAGTTTCAATTTAAGGACAAAGTTCCTCTCTTCATCATGTTGTGATTTTTCTTTTAAAATCACATATTGCAAATTTTTCACTAAACATACAAAGCCATTTGCCATTTGAAATGTTGATTTACAGCATAATATTGTCAAATACAGGCTTGGGAAAATATTTTGACTCCTGCACAACGGTGGGTACTAAAATCTGAAAAAGGAGCTGGGTCAGAAGCAGATAGAGTGAGTATTTGTGCCAAAGGATAATCAAAATACAAACCAATGAAATAATTTAGACAACTGGTGGGCTGCATTACAATGCCCAACGGGCTGCATCTGGCCCCAAAAGTTTGCCCAGGTCTGATTTTATACAGTGTGTACAGTTTTCTATTGTCTGACTGATACAGCTCTTCTGTTCCTCTCTCTGATTGGCTCAGTCATCATAACATCTTCCCTTGTCTGTCCGCCAGTCTATCCTACTCCGTGGCTATATATTTTTCATATATGAAAGATGCTAACACAGATGCCGGATGTTGTGATATTTAGTTGGCTCTCGGAAGAAAGATAAAAACAAACAGAAGCCCTGTTCAAGAAAGTCCTACTGCAAACTAAACAACTTTGTTACTGTAATGACAGAGCACATTCACAGACGGTTCAAAGCAGCTACATTAACACGGTCTCACTCCTCTGCTAACTGAACTCATTCTTTCATTGTCTTTTCCTCATAGCTGTTACAGGTCACGCAGGTCCTAGCATGCTGCTCAAAGAGCACCAACACTACAAACGCACACTGACCGTAGACTACTCCTTTCTGTTTCAACATAACTCAGCAGTGTCACAGAAACAGCAACAACCAAAGGTATGCATACTACCTATTATCTGTACCCACACTCTCCACATGAAAATACTTCAAATAAGAACTCCTCTGAACATTCTTTGGCCACTGAGTTGTCTTAGCCCACGGATGAGTACAAGAACTTTTATTTTGTTGACCACTTCAAGGGACAGGACACAGTCCTTCCACCTTGAGGGGAAACAGTGAGGGGCAAGTTTTGCAAAATCTATGTGTAGGAGGTGTAGGGGGGCAACTGGCACACTGCATGCCCATATTTGGAACCATCGCCAGTGCTCAATTCCTTTTACAGGTTGGAGCACATCCTCCTTGAGTCAGACTGAGGAGGAGACAGGAATTTTGAACAACCCCTTGAAGGGCTCAGCTGCCCTGACTTAGATATGGTCTCTTTTATGTAGGTAAACTATTTATCTGTGGCTTCTTAACACAGCTAACTATTTACAACTGTCGATATAATAAAAGTACACGAACAAACAGTAACTAAGTAACATAGAAAATAGTAAAGCATAGGTTTTTGCAGCCTTGGATGGACTATCAGCTGTACGTTATTGGTCAATTTCAGTTCACCATCGCTACCTGCCTTAAATAACTTAAGTATTGTACTTTACTGGTATCTATACCACAGGTTCAGTAAAACAGAAAACAGGTACAGTGAGACCAGCCGCAGTAAGACAGGTACAGTAAGACCAGCTGCAGACAGTAAAGACATTCCTGGGTCTCTGCCAGTTGTACTTCATCTTATAAAACAGCAGTCACTATTGTCCAGATCAGTAACATTAGAGTCTGAAGACCTGGAAGGTTTATGGTAGCTGATGGTATAAAGTCGTTTTTATACTCACTTGCATCCATTATGCTCCATTAAGAGGAGGACACCCCTCCCATCCCCAAACGAAGCTAAAGTATCTCTCTGTCTGTTAGCAGTGCTGACCATACAACGTACACAAACGCATTACTGCACTACTTCTGTCCGCAAAAAGCTTTGGTTTCATGATAATGTTAGACGCAGGCTGTCCATCAACTGAAATGATGTCACTGTTGTAAAGACCACAAGGGCTGCAGATGAGCATCTAATTTAATTCCATTGACTACAGGGGTTGTGTTGGATTTATACTGACCACTGACAGACTATGGCTGAAATAAAAATCTCCAAATTTGGTGTTATCATTGGATATAAGACATGTTGAACGATGTCAGAGTGAAATCATCTCTGAAACCTTTAAATAGAGTCTAAAAAATAAGTGATTTTGTGTAAAGTATTAAGATTCATCTGTGACATTGGCCTGGGATAAAAAAAAATTAATAAAAAAAAATATGTTTTTTTCTTTTAATATGGAAATGAATAGTGGTCAAAGTAAGTTCTCTCAGCAGATTTGCAAAAAAAATCAAGTGGTAGCAGAGACAACCTAATCCTGATTAAGTTCCTAATTATTTGCTCCATTTCAAAATTTACAGTCGAGTGTATTAAGCTAACAGCACGAGAGCACACTACATTAACATTACTTAATTCAGGCATTGCGCACATTTAACAATAACGTCAGCAACAAACTTCCCAAATTCTTGCAACAAAGTCAGGGTTTTGCAAAAGTTTGACCAAAACTCCTTGCCTTAGGTCAAACCACTATGTGAGAACAACAGTAAGTTGAGACGATAAAACTCTATGTCTATATAATAAATGGTTGTACCAAACTACCAAGAAGCGCAACAGCCTGAAGACCAGTCTAAATGGGAAACGTTGGCCACTGGCAAGGAAACTGGATTTGTCACCAGGCAGACAAAAGAAGGTCTTGTGTGTGCACCAGTTCCTGTAGTAAGGAGTCTAATCTGAGAGGCCAGCTGGCATAATGGTCTTTTTATGAGTATGAGAGGTGGGAGGACCTACTGGGGGTATTTGTTTCAGGGAGGGTTGGACTCTAATGAATGTTGAGTATCAAACTGAATTGGTTTGATCATTTTAGAGTAAAGAACGTGGAGTGATGGAGTAAACATGATTTACGTGACATGCTTAGACACACATATGGACCCTAAAAAGACCCTGAACTTTATATTTGTTACAAAAAAACAAGAATAGAATAGCTGTGTGTTTGGCAAAAGATCTGGTGATACAGATCACAATATAAGGACAATGTTACAATATATTGAGATACAATAGGGAAAGCAATAAAGTGACTTTTTCTAACAATGCAATTGTGCCATAACTGTCATAACAGTAAACGCATAATGCTGTTCCATCTGAAAATCATGTACCTAACATAACAGAGAGATTTTTGGAATCGATGGAGAAGAAAGGCAAAAAATAAACAACCTGGAATCCCGATACTGTATTGTGAAAATGTAAGATCGCGATATATCAACGGAGCAGCAGATTTTCTCCTCACTTTTAATTGCTAAAAAAATGGATTGTGCATTCTATGTATGGAATTTGTAGTCACCACAATAATTTTGATTTCTCCAGAGTTGTGTACTGTATACAGATAAACTGCAATATGCAATATGCACTCCTAAGCAAAGCTACTAAAGTGCAAATTAACATGCACTTCTTTAAAATGCATCAAATAAAACCATTACCCTCAATCAATAAAAGATAAGGGAGCCCTACCAGACACACCCTGAGCGTTTTAATGCTTTACATTTAAGTTCAAGTGAAGTCTGCAAACTCAGTAACAAAAAAGATAACTTCATAACTCTTATAGAGTAAAGATAACTCTTTTTTTAACTTTTTATATAAGAGAAAAGGTTGAAAACTTTTATTAGTCAGGCAATTCATCAAACTTTTTAAACTATAAAAATATATATATATATATATATATACACACACACATATATACATATATATATAAATATTTTAACTTAAAGTTTTTATAAAAACATTAGCATGTCCAATCTGATTCTGATGTAAGAAAACAAAATATGTGCGGGAGCTTAGATGTACAAGTGCAGACATGACGAATCTAAAAACATTGCACAACAATGTAGCATAACCCAGAAGCTAGTTACATGTTCGCATTCACCGAACCCTACTTTAGTAGAGTGAGTCGGTGTGTCTTGACCTCCGTTGCAGAGGCTCCACCAAACCCCTGAGACCGACTCACCAAACCCAGGTTAAGAACCACTTATCTAGACTGATACACAGGGAACTCATCTGACTGCAGACACTGTGTTAAGCAGATACATTGCAGCTGTCTGCAACCTGTCCATGTTTCCATCATTGGCTTTCGGTGTTCACCATGACACAATGATACAGCTGGTGTCAGACAGTGCAGATCTTTTAATCACAGCCACATAGTCACTGAGTCAGAGTGAGGGACAGCAGACACTTTTTTTAACAACAAAAGCCAATCATAATGCTGATGGAAGCACTTTGAGTACCTCTCAGTAGAAGATACCATTTATCACTCTTGCACTGACAGAGAGCAGAGCAGTAAAGGCAACGCTTCACAGGTGTCTGGCAGATTTGAGCTCCAGCGTTGGACCATGTCACCATGAAACATTTTCTGAACTGGGCAAAAGCACTGAACTTTTGACCAACTAACTACTTGTCTATGTCAACATTTACATTCCTCAGTGAGAAACCACAACAAAGTTGAGCAAGGCCGCATTCCTGTTTTTACCCATTGGGTGAAGTACGTTTCTCAGGCCTCAGTGGAGGAGTGTCAGCAGATGATAATTTTGTAGAAAGATATTTCTAAGGCTAGCAAATATTAGTCAGCAATGTTTTTAGACAGAGCTTTGTTATTTAATAAAACCTGATATGGACTGTTGTCCCATAAAGATTTCATGATACTTGAATAAATGATTCCTTGTCAACAATCATGTTCTCCTGACACGCCATTAACTCAAGCCAAGTCCGTGAATGTAGCATTAGCAGTGAATGTCATTGTGGCAGAGTTCTAGGAAGCTGCCTCCTGTAATTAAAGGTACCATGCAGAAATATGTGCTAAACAAATACAAAGTTTGGACCAACCCTTGTGTCTGCACAGAGATATTTTGTTACAGAGAGGGCAACACAATGACTGCGAGATAAAGAACTAGTCACACAGGTTATCAAAGTTGCTGCACCACGTGGCCACTGCTAAACTTTATTAAACATAGAAAACTGATTCCTGACACAGAAAGACTGATACTACGTTGAAATCACAACACAAGTGCAGTTAGAAAAAGAGAGTGAAGTAAGAGAAGCCTGAACATGGTAATTCAGGGCTGCACAGGCTGTAACAGGACCAGGAATTCATGGACACGAGCTTTCCAAAATGCAAGGTAGGCAATGTTCAGAATGCAGAGAACTCTGGACTTCTTCAAACTCAAACCAAATCTGTTCGAAATCTGTACTTTCTTCTTAATTTTAGGCCTCAGATTAGAATGTAGTGGGGTTCATTGCATCTATGAAGTAACAGTAATCCAAACCGTTTGTAAAACTTAACATTCATGCAACTCTTGAAGAGAGGTGAAATGTCCAGTTGCCCAACAAAACTGTTTAAAATGACCATGACATGGATGACTGAGAATCTTCATCTATATGTTAGCATTCACACACCATTGTTTCACAATGGGAACCAATGAATCAACCAAGGTAAAACGGTAATACAAGGCTGTCTCAGATTGACCTGTAATGGCAGTGAACAATCTTGGACACCAACCAAATATTTCTCACTTGTACTACATCATTTCAACTTAAAGCCCAATAAGCTCTGCAAAGAATGAAAGAAAGGCAAGGCCAGTTTAGAGCCTAAATGTAGAGCACAGTCCAAATTGTGTGCCCCCCTTCCTTTTTCCATTAAAAATGTTGAGCCAAAATCCCTGTTCTAGCTTAATTCCTTCCAGTTGTGCATCACAAATACATTTTAATGAAATTATTTAGGTCAAATTCTAAGAATTTGTCTTTTAAAGTTTTAAACTTTTTTACACTTTACTTAAAGGCACAAGCCTTGGGTCAAGAGAGTAGAGTGAGAAATAAAATCTCACAGTGAGGAATATTTTAAAATGACTTTCATTGAACAACATGGTTTTAATTCTGAACATCTTAAACATCCAGAATTCTTAAATCACATTTTCGAACAGTCTGGCTAAACCTCTAGACTGTGTACAAACATCTGGAGTAACAGGAGAAGAATCAGTCTGGGAAAAAACACAGACATAGAGACGTCCACCGTCAACATAAACATGAATGTATGGCAACAAAGCTAAAGAAAGCACTTGCTAATGTGCCATAGAGCAAAGACACTTGATCCCTTTTTTAAAGTTAACTTTACAACAGTAATGTGGGCTATAATGGAATGAAAACTTGCCTTGAACGGTTGTTGTTTCACCCAAAACAAGAACGGAGAAGAATGACGTGTTTGAAACTCCAAAGTAGGTTGCTGTCATACCTTCTCCACCAACAAGGGCTCCAAGTTTTTCTTATGGATGCCTGATAATAACTTTTGACAATATACAATTCCGACAAAATTGTCCCAACACTTCATTTTCAAATATCAACCGGTAGAAATATCTACGGTCGTTTGCCCTCAAAAATGAGGTAAAGGCCCTACGTGTAATTCCAGTAAATGTGCTAATGGATTCTCATTATTGGAAGAAAAAAAACAATATACAGTAGGTCTTACCAATATTATATATGTATCTTAATATCGACTATCCCTGCGCTTTTTCCTTCAATGCAGCAGAGAGCAGGTGGAACTTTATCAGAAACACAAAGTTTATGGCTGCAGTCGTTATGACCCGAGTGACTGGCAACAGCTCTGAATAAAGCTCCTACACCACCACTCTGTCCCTGCCTTGGTTCATGTGTCCGTGTGAACGTGTGTGTCGCGGATGAAACGACAGGGACAACAGTGAGTAAATGAAGTTGAAACAACTGTGATTTTCAGCGGTTTAATTGCCGGTGAGTCGGTGGATTCGGTTACAAGGTTGCGCTTGTGTGTCTGTCGGGCGAAACCAACCGTCGGCTGGAACAACATGAAGCCGCTTTAACTCACCTCATTGTTCGGCCACAGTGGAGCTTCTCTCCGCGTAGACAAGTTTGTCCGACTTCAGAGCCGAGGCCCGTAAAACAAAGTCACACTGGTGGAGTTAAAAGGGAACACCGGGCAAAGACAAGCGAATGACGGTGCATCTACACCCGCAGACGGGGTAGAGGCAGTAGCGGGATAGAGAAGCACACCTCGACGATTTCCTGGTTGTGGAGCGGGAGAGGAGGAGGAGGAAGGGGGATGAGGAGGAGGTTAAGGAAGGAGGTGGGGGGTGATACAGTAGTGGCGGAGCGGGCTCGTCAACTGCACAAACTGACCCACATTAACAGCAGTCAAACACAAGTTTCTCCCAGATTTCTTTGCGGAGTTTGTGGAGATTTGAAGTGGCAAAATTCGATGCCACTTGACGGCTACCTCGCTCGGGCGGTCGGAGTGTTTGCGCGGCTCGGGGAAAATTCACTCTGGTCTGGCCCAGCCCGCTTCCAAGTAGGCGACAATCCCGGTGTTGCGTTTGGGGACAACTCGTACAAACAATACCCAGCGTGAAGATTTTTTTTGGATATGTCAGGCGCATTATAGCATTTCTTTGATATAATCAAACCTTTCTACAGAAGGAAGCTTTTAAAATAATACACAACACCAGGCAGTTTTAAGTCCTTTCAGACATAATTTTACATTCAAGACAATGCTTATATTCTATATAAGTTGTATTTAAAAAAGAGGGGCAAAACAGAAATGCCCAGTATGATAGCTTAGTAGGTACATATGTCTTTTCCAATAGTCCTTAAAGGCACCATCTTTCCCATGCCAAACGCAGGGTTCTCCCTGAAGGCTTCCCCCGTTGAAAAACCTCCACCCACAGACCTGCGCGGCTGGCTGAGTGGGTTTTTCGACTACCAGAAACAGCGGTGCTTTGGTGGTTACCTTCTGTATAATGAAATAAACATTTTGAGTGAAGTATTGGAGATGTCCTAAAATATTGTTAACTAGTCAACAAAGTCGGTCTGTACACCTTTTTGGAATGCTAAAGTTGGTGTTTCCCTTTGCTTTGTGAACAATGAATAGAAGTAGCTGATAGATGGCCCAGATTCAACAATGCACATAGACACAAATAGAAGACAGGATGAAAGAGGAGTGCATCATGTCTCCATGGTCTGTGGAAACACCTCCAGACTTTCAATAGATTCCATTAAAGTCACTGCACAGTGTAAATACACAGGGCTGTTCAGTTCTGACTCACTGTCGGTCTGTCACCACTTTCGTGGTGGTCTTTCATCATCACCACCACCAACAGCACCGTCGCCATCATCATAATCACCACTAACATCATCACCATCGTCGTCATCATCACCATCACATCATCATCATAGTCACAATTACCATCAGCAACAACAGCTCCTCCGCTTTCACGTGGACATGTGAGGAGGCGTTTGTGTGACTGATGTTTGCTCGGTTCATTCTAAAAAAAATCAATCCTATTCCCAGAAGCTATAAAGAAGTAGGAAGAGCAATGCCATAATTTTAGGTTCCTTCTTCTCCTCCACTCTGCCGACCACAGCTCTATTTCAACCGACTGACGTCAGTCGGTCAGTAGCACCCAGAGCTGCCAGGCTGACAGAGGAGCCGCGGATGGGGCTCTGAGACTGGGGTGATAGAAGGTCGAAGCAGGTGGTCAAAGCTGCCAGTCACTGCCGGTGTCCCGCATACCATACAATTTACCACAGAATGGAATTCTGTAGCCATTACGTGTCGATGTGTTCAGCTAGACAGACAGCATGTGAAGTCCAGAGGCCACAGAGGCTGAATCCTCTGATAAGAAAATGGCGTTTTCCTGACTAGCTCTGCTCACTAAGAGACTACAAGACTTTATACACAACATTTCATCTACTGTATGAGTGTTTTACAGAATGAAGAAAGCTAGTATTAAAACTAGACACAACTCCGAGGTCTCTGACATGACAATGTCGACATCTAGTGGTAAAATTTACAACTTAATCCCTGTCTCTTATACACATCTGAAGGATGGGGCTCTGAGACTGGGGTGATAGAAGGTCGAAGCAGGTGGTCAAAGCTGCCAGTCACTGCCGGTGTCCCGCATACCATACAATTTACCACAGAATGGAATTCTGTAGCCATTACGTGTCGATGTGTTCAGCTAGACAGACAGCATGTGAAGTCCAGAGGCCACAGAGGCTGAATCCTCTGATAAGAAAATGGCGTTTTCCTGACTAGCTCTGCTCACTAAGAGACTACAAGGCTTTATACACAACATTTCATCTACTGTATGAGTGTTTTACAGAATGAAGAAAGCTAGTATTAAAACTAGACACAACTTCGAGGTCTCTGACATGACAATGTCGACATCTAGTGGTAAAATTTACAACTTAATCCAGATCTAAAATGTGCTCCATATAAAATCGAAAAGGAGGAAGACGAAGCATTTACCCCTTAAAACTACCACTACTACTACTGCAACTACTACGATTAATTTCATTTTCAAGAACGCTCAATGGAAACCAAATGAACATCAGCAGGGGGCGAATAACAATCTATTGTCCACTAGATGGCAACAGAACCCCATTCCACTCATTTCCAGTCGGCACCCTTCTGTTACGAATGAGAAGAGAGAAGATCCTGTTCATGTGTCTGTGTCTGTTTATTTGTTTATTTGTACAATGCATTTGTTGGCCTAGCAGCAACAAAATCAAAACTCCCACTTCCCTGTTCAGTTGACACTTCCCTGTAGATGATGATTGATATATGAAGGGTACCAGGGTTCTCTTTTAAACCTAATTAAACATAATAATAATAAACTGATATGGAACCTTTGATTATGATAAGCAGGGTATATATGAAAATGGAACAAGGCACTTTCTTTATAGATTTTTACTTTCCAATTTTTCATTCGTGATATTCAACAAAATTCAAAAGAAGACTCCTTTATTCTTTTTATTTCATGTTTTTTGCTGCTGAGACAACCAATCTATCGTCTCTTCCGATTTACTGCTTCTTCTCGTTTACTTGTTACATAATTCCCCTGCCAATTCACCTTGATTCATTTCCCACTGCTCTGATTGTTTACTTTCTTTTTCATTATTTTAGTTTTGTTTCTTGCATCCTTTCTCCTGTTTTCCCTGATATCTCCCCGTCACTCATTCTTCTTTTCTCGTTTGTTTTTCCTGCGGTCTTCTTGTTTCTTGTCGCACCTCCATGCATCCTCGTCTCCTTGTTTCTTTTCGTTTCGTCTTCTACCTCATTGTCTTCCTCAACACCCCTGACTTGTCTCCTCTCCTGCCTCCGTTCCACTCCCTATCTCTCCTACCCGCTTCCCTCGTCTCTCCTTAACTTCCTCTCCATTTCTCCTTCCCTTCTTCACATCTGTCATACCTCGTCTTCATCTCTCTTGCCTCTTCTCCCCATCTTTCCAACCTCCTCTTTCCATCTCTCCTATACCTCCTCTCCATCTCTCCTGCCTCTTCTCCCCATCTGTCCTACCTCCTCCCATCTTTCCTGTTTTTTCTTCCTATCTCTCCTACCTCCCCTGATCTCTCCTGCCTCCTCCTCTCTGCTCTTCTCTCCTCCTCCGGCGCTGACACCCTTGCGGACCGCGGTTCTGCTTGAAAACAAATTGCGGCGGCGGCTCCGATTACCTGGCACCGATCGATGCTCTGCAGGGTGTCGCGTTGCTCGCAGGGTTGGGTATCGATGCATGACCGATCGCTATCATAATCACACTTCCCCCCTCTTATCACTTACCTACTGAATAAAACATCTGCCTTCCTGTTCACGGATCGCTCTCCCGACTGTTAAAATCTGGAGGGAGAGGGTCTTCTTCAAGTGTCTCTGAAGTAACACGAGAGAAGCTCATGGTGATACGGAGCACACGACGGTCACCGAAGTTGTTTTTATCGCAGGCATCTCCAAATAAAGCCACCGGCGATTTGACAGCATTTTGTCCCAGGATGCTGACAGAGAGGAGCGAGGCGTGATTTTGTGGCGACGTCATCAGTAAAACCTTGTGTCAAACTGAAGAAGAGACAATGATCGGGTCAATGAAACGCCACTGTGATAAAAACCATACCAAATCTTATAAAAAAAATATATATATTAACTTGAGATTTGGTGACTTTCCTAGATTTAAAAAAGGACCAACATTGTCATAGGGTCAAAAACAGTGAAAAATGAGTTAAAATCACAGTACCAGGGTTAGATAGACACCACAGACTCAGTAGCAGACGAATACAAGACCAAACAGGTGGTCTAGTTGCAGATTTTGACCGGATCTGACCTAAATGTAACCATATTGTCACTCTCTATTGTCAGCTTGGACTCCCACCAATGAAGGTGTTGCATATGACAGTACCCCAAGTTCTCTCTGTGTTGAAGCCATGAGTGAAGCATTGAACATACTCAACAGTAGAGCTGATTTTTTTAAAGATGTCCAACAAGACAACTTTGGAGGAAGTGGATTGGATGTATCCAGGGAAGAAGAAGAGCATGGTTTGTATTCCATGATTATAATTCTTGCCTTTTGGCTAAGGAACCAGGCCTTGGTTCAGAGGGTTCTAGGCCACCAGCTGCCAAGTTACCTGAGGTGCACTGAGCATGGCACCCTTCCCATTTATTACTCCCTGGTGGTTGAAAGCTGCCGACTGGTCACTTTGGTGATGAGTTAAATGCAGAGGTTGAATTTCGTTGTGTGCAGTGACTTGTATCACAATGGTATGGAGTTTACTTTCTTTCAGAAAAATAAATCTCTGAAAATAAACTCATTCATCTTCTTCTGCTTGTCCGTTGCCAGGTCACAGGGGCAGCTGGCACCACCCAAATCACATTGCACCATATGTGAGCCTTCCTGTGGGTGGTGAGCCCTCAAGAAGTGATGTGGGTTCGGCCAATGCTATATGCTCAGAGCACCTCAGTGGCAACCTGGCAGCTGGTGGATAAGAACCGGGGACCTTGCGGACCCAAGTCCGCTTCCTTAACCATTAGGTTAATGGTTAAGGCCATTTTACTGCCACTGAAAATAAACTTTTCTTTAAAAAACAATAACAATAAAATAAACAATAAAATAAAAAGGTCATTGGCAAAAAATTACAAACACAGCACAGTGGCATAAGAAAATATGATGAGGGTGACCCCAGGACCCACATGACAGTCTCAAACTTCTACCTGTTCATCACACCAGTAAAAGAAGAACATTTTTTTTAGAACTCTATTTATCCCTAGGGGGGATTCTTCGGGAAATGATACCTCTACATTAAATCTGGAAGGTTTCAAAAACATTGGCACTGACCAATGGGATTAATTAAAAGTGTGTTTTATTTATTCTTTTTTTTAAACTATAGAAAAACTGTACAAATATAGCTTGTCACCTATACAATAGCAACACAATGTGTCAATAAATACAGTCTTGCTGTCAGGTGAAGATAGAAAACTCAGGTATTCACAGAATTTGTAGTGATTGACAAGTTGTATCCTCAAGCAAAATAAGTGTGTCTAAAATCTGTGTCTAAAATTCAAATAAGCTGCTCATATTAGGGGGTTAGCGAAGAGGACACACATACTAGAGTGGTGACATACTGTACAAGAGGGGAGGCAGGTCAATACATGTAAATCATATTCTGTGTAGAAAAAAAATCATGGTGGCAGGTGACAGTGTAACCAAAGAGCATAGGATGGTAGTGTGCAAGTTGACAAAGGAGATGAGAAGAAGGAAGAGGGTGAAGACAGAGCAGGAGGTCAAGTGGTGAAAGTTAAGGAGAGAGGAATGTTGTGAAGACTTCAGAAAGGAAGTGAGGGCATTTCTGGGCCATAGTGGGGAATTACCAGATGATGGAGAGAACACAGCTAGAGTTAATAGGGAGACAAGTAGGAAGGTGCTAGGTATGTCCTCTGGACAGAGTCTTCTACTTTCGGCTCATCTCTTTTCTCAGCGGTTGCCACAATGAGTCAACAATTTCCATCTCACCCTGTTCTCTGTTTCCTCAACTCTAACTCCAACCAACTCCATGTCCTCCCTCACCGCATCCATAAACCTCCTCTTTGGCCTTCTTCTCCGTCTCTTACCTGGTAGCTCCATCTCTAGCTCCTGGTAGCTCCATTCTTCTCCCAATGTAATCACTGTCCCTCCTCTGATCATCTCCAAACCATCTTAATCTGGCTTCTCCAGCTTTTTCTATAAAACCTTCCTGTCTGTGTTGTCCCCCTGATTACCTTATTTCTAATCCTGTCCATCCTTGTCACCACCAAAGAGAACCTCAGCATCATTAACTCTGCCTCCTGTCTTTTACCTATTCCCAGTGTCTCTAGTCCATACATCATGGCTGGTCTCACAACTGCCGTGTAAACATTTCCTTCCTGTCTGACCTCATCTGTCAATCTGTCCATCACCAGATCAAACAAAAAGGGGCTTAGGACTGAGGTGGAGCTTCCTTGATGAATTCCCACCTCCACCTCCACCACTTCTGTCCCTCCAACAGCACACCTCACCACTGTTGTACTGTCCTGCACCACAATACAAAATACAAAACCACAATTCCTCCCTTGGCACCCTGTCATAGGCACAAACACAATGAAGCTCCTTCTGACCCTCTCTGTACTTCTCCATCAACATCCTCAAAGCAAACATTGCATCTGTTGTTACTCTTTCTCAGCATAAAACCATACTGTTGTTCACAAATTTCTACCTCTTTCCTCAACGTAGCCTGTTCTCTGGACAGGGTAAGGAAGACAAAGAGACCTGGTGGTGGAATGATGAAGTTAAGGAGAGGAGAAGTGACTATGATGGACATTATCAAGAATGAAGTCATTAGAGGGACAACACAGACAGGATTGTTTGGAGAAAAATCTTGAAAAGCCAGATTGAGATGTTTGGACACAGGAGACAAAGAGGAAGGTCAGAGAGGAGATTTATGGATGCAGTAAGGGATGGTATGAAGGTATTTGGAGTTGAGGGTTGAGGATACAGATGACAGAGTTAAATGTTCTTCTTTGGCTCACGTTCCTCCAGATTCTGTGGTTTTCTGGCATATATATTTTTCTTCAGGTCAACCCACAGTTTCTTTATTGGATTTAATCAGGACGTTCACCATGGTCTTCTGGAGATAGTGCTTCACCGAGGGACATCTATGGTCAGGATTGTTGTCATGTTGGAAGATGAAGTGACAACTCTGACCAAGTTTCACTGCTGATTGCTTAAAATTTTTCTTTAAAATCTCAACACATTTTTCTCCATTCATGAATCTTTCCACCTTGAAGAGATTTCCAGTTCCAGATGCACTGAAGCATCTGGACTGTCTTTGAATTTCTGGATTATACCTCTCGCTCCAGTTCTTGACACTTAGAAATATTTGTGTATCCCTCTCCTCTATTGTGTGCATCAACAACTATTTTTCTCAGGTACAAACTAATCTTCTTTGTTTTTGCCATGTTCCTTTCTCATCTGACAGCTGAATGACCCATACTGAGGCTTTGAACCATGTGTAACTTTCATTGTGTGAAATCACCTGATCACCTTTCGGCACGGCACCTGTGAAGGTAAAGCATATTACTCCACAAAGGTGGCTTGTACAAGGACTTAATAAATGGTATATTTTAAAGGGAGCTAATAATAATGTCCCTGGTCATTTGAGCATATTTTTTTACATAATCATGTTTTGGTGTGCAAATGTACATATTTTGGTCATTCTAACAAAAAATAACATGTTCAGAAATGCTGTTAAAAATCTTGCTCTATTAAAATGGTAATTGGGGAAAACCCTGAAGAAACTTAATTTCATGGGGCTAGCTAATAATTTGGTCTTCAACTGTAGGTCATTGGCCTATTCCACATGGCCTCAAGTATTTTTTTAAACATTATAAAAAAGCCAATATAGGTGTCGCATTTTGTTGACTAGTGGGTCGGATTTAGCGCTTCTATTTCAAAATAATTGCAAAAAAAATGTAAAAAGGACAGTAAAACATTTTTAACTAAATAAATAATCGTGTTCACTCAGTCATTAAATCTGACAGTAACATAGAGCAGGGATTAGAGGCAGACCGTTGGGAAATGTAATGTGAGAGAAGCTGTCAGCCTATTAAGACAATTAACAAAGTGGTCAGGAGGGGACAAGGTAGAAAGGAACAGCCTGGAAATGAGGACAGAGAGGGAGCCAGGGGTGTGAAGTGACAGTCAGCACATCTGGTCTCATCAATAATGCAGTGGGCCTTTAAACGGCAGTTTGTCGCATATTGAGTGCTGATGACTGAAATCAAGCCTGACACATTAGATGTTGTCAGGAGAGACTGAAGGATGAGGAAGGGGGAAGAGTGTAACACCCCAGAGAAAAGTGACAACTTTCCTGTCGTGGCCTTCAATGACATCTAATTTGTAGATAATTGGAAGAGTAAATTCAAAGTTAACCAGATGGTACCATACTTGTGACATCCCTTTCATAATAATTTGATGATATCAGTTTGAGATTCACTGATTAATTGTATTTGCAATATGATCATTCAGATTAATAAAAAAATTGTAATCACTATTTTATTGTACTTTGTTTCTATGGTTTGGGCAGTGGTGGCCTAGTGGGGAGCAGACTTCAGGTTCAAATCCCCCTACCGCCAAGTTACTGCTGAGGTGCCCTGAGCATGGTATCGTTCCCACTCACTGCTCCCCAGGCGCTCATTAGCTGCCCACTGCTCACTTTGATGATGGTTAAATGCAGAGGCCAAATTTCATTGTGCGCTGTGGTGTGAATCACAATGTCACAATGACAAGAAAAAGGAATTTAATCTATAATCTTCAGAAAAAAAAATTAGATCAAATAACCCACGAGATTCTCAAATTTTAAGTAGTTTTATTTATAAAATGAAACAAAGGCGCCCATTGTAGAAATAAAAAATTACCTAATCCACTGACAACAACTGTAAAGTCAATGGTCACCAACACATTTTACATCAACAACGGTCTATTGCCTAAAAAGAAATATAAATCAAAAGAAAAATGAAACTCAACGGAACGTTCTTGTGTAGTTCATTTTCCAGTGATCAGAGGATTTCTTAACACGACAATGACAGAGTCTCCCCGGAGGAACATTTTAGAAATGTATCGATCTTTGTTCACAGGCTTGGACTTCTTCTTTCCCTTTCCACTCTTAGGAACCTCTGTCCACATTTCTTTGACGTTCTCCAGGACCATGTTGCAGTGCCTGAGATGGAAGTAAAAATCTTTAACATACAAGCAGGAGGAGATGTGAAGTAATGTGTAGTAACATATAAGGGGACTACAGATGAAAACTAGCTTTTGTCATATTCTGACTTATTTTAACTATGTCTAATCATGCATCTAATGAAATTGCACTCACCCCTTTTCAAATAAACTTGGTGAGTGTGACTTAAACAGGAACCTATACAATTAGACTTGCACCACTCACCGGTCAAAGGCTTTCACTCTGCCGAGAAGCTTCTTGTTGTTGCGACAGTTAATGAGCACCTGTGTGTTGTTTTTTACCGACTGTGTGAGTACTGAGAGGGGACCGGTATTGAACTCCTCCTCCTCTCTCTTTTGGAGCTCTTCTGGAGTCATTTCTGACTTGGGTTTTGTCAACAGACTCCTACCAAGAAACAATAGATTGTCATTACAAAACAATACGTTACAATAATAATAAAAAGCTACTAGCATGGAGTATTTAACTTATCACATTTCAACGTTCTTCAGCAATGTACGTTTCTTGTTAAACTGTTGAATACATGTAATTCACTTTCCCCAACCACAACTTTAATGTTTAGCATCATATATTTAACTTATCACACAACAACCTGAATCATAGATTTTAGAAGATGAATGAATGATTTCCAAAACAACAGAACCCAGTTTTACTGGAATGTTATGTTAAGAAAAGCGGGAAGACGTTATATCTCGGACAATTGAATACTTTTAGTAAGGCAGTGTAAGCATATCATGTAAGCCATCGCTTTGCACCCGCATACTGACGTCCTGTTTGGAGGTTTAAACAAATACAATAACGTACATCGCCGTTATACTGTCGCTACATTAGTTCTACCAAAATAAGCGTGAACCGCTATAATTGTGGGAGCTCGACGAGCTGTAGCTACATAGCTCGATAGCTAGCTAGCATTGTGCGACCGCCTAAGAAACATTAGCATTAGTGGGAGGTATCATTATAACGCCCTGAACCGTAAACTCCAGATACAGAAAATGTAAGAAAGAAATCAAATACTTTCCGCAAATCAACAGGTTCTTATCAACACTTACATTGCTGCGTTTTCTCAGAGGACGTACTGTTTTAACTGGCTAGATCTTCCGTTGTCTCAACGATTCATGTGTTGACTAACTACTTCCGAGTACGGAACCCTACGCGCCTCCGGTTGCGTAATTTCCGGGTCACAGAAGAAAAGTGGGACGTGTTCAAAATTGTTTCGATAAGTTGCTTTGGTTTAAATGTATGAAGACAGAAAGCCATCGTAATCCATTTTACACAAGAAAGAAAAATAACAAGAATGGACATCAACAATTCTGTTTTAATCGCATACATTTATGGCAGTGTATCTAATGTCAACACAAAGGGTCATCCATAGGGGATGCAAGTCCTAAATATGATTGTTTGTCGTTTGTTTGTTTCCCGAGTTGTGGTCATTAAATATGAACTATTGTATTCTATTATTCAATGGGGATTCATTCGCTAAATGAGCATTAACAATGACTTAAAAAAACCAATGTTGGAATCAGGGAGATTGTAATATTATGATGGTTGATTTTAAAATTAATGAATATGCCACACTGGTATCTTTGCCAATTTAATAACTAAACTGCAGGCACATTACAAATATCTATGTGTACAAGAGTTCTAAATGGAGCCCTGAGCACCATCTTAAATCTCCACTCTTACAGAGGCAGAGGCAAGAGATGAGATGACAGCAGACAGAGCCAAGGTGACACAACACAAAGAAAACAAAGAACTGCTTGTTTGAAGCAGTTCTTTGTTTTCCCATTTAACACAACGGGAACACAGATAAAGTGTGTGTATGTGTGTGCTCGTGAGTTAGAGAGACCCACTTCACTATCTTTATAGCAAGAATGAGACATTAAGAGATTGGCTTTCTGGCAGGAGACAGACAGACGCCTGAGGGTGTACAACCCACCCACCAGATTTCAAAGAGTGGTCCATCTACCTTTGGAGGTCACTGGCTGTGGATAATGGCTGCCTGTGCTTTGATTTCCAAAGTAAGTGTGACGGGATTGATTTCCACCGTTGTACCAACTCTTTATAATGCCCATTGAGCCTAGCCAGTGAGCTGGCTTCATTGAACTTAATTTTGTACACTCTGATGCCAACTGTTGATAGTTTACTGTATAACCAATAAGACAACAATAACCACCCCATAAAGATGACCACTCTCTGCAGTCACCCTCTTTTTTTGAAGATTCTTTTTTACTAAAAAAAAAACTAAAAAACAGGTCAGACATAGCATATCTAATTCCAGCTTGGCACATGTACCAATGGCAGGCCCAGAGCCCAAATCTGGCCTGCAGTATAATTAACACCCACAATATGTCAATATGTCAGATGTGTACTAGAATTGACCCCCTGACCCTATATACCAGACCTGGGTAAACTAAGGCTTGAGGCCCCATGTAGCCTGTTGGGCTTCTAAAGCTGGCCCACCAAACTTGTCCAAATTATATTGTTGATATATGTTCATATTACATCATATACCCCTAACCCTTTACTGAATTGCCAGCATTCCCTCAAAAAACAGCATAAAAAGATTTAAAATATTTTTGCAATTTAGCCTTTATTCACAACTTTTACTCATAAATGTTTGTAGTTCACACAAATGCTGCATCTATATGCTCCTCACCTGGCCTCCATGTTGAATTATAGCAACAGGATTTGTAGTATTAGTGCTCTATGTAATATCACATACATTTGGGTTTTTTTGTTATTGGTCTGTGAAAAAAGATTGACATAAAAAAGTAACTGGAAGCTTCAGATTCAAAAACATGAAACATACTATAGTTAAAGTTTAGTTGGTCCAGATTCAATGTTTACGCAAAACCTGCTTCCATTTGAAAAAGGTTTATATTAAAGATCTGGGGAGAAGAGAAAACATGAACCATTCGTTCATTTTCAAATTGGTATTAAGTTTGGCCGAGGTGTATCTCATAGAACACATCTTCTCAACATTTGAGCACCTGAGCGGCAACAAGGACAGATGTATAAGCCGAGCTGTCAAAAGAAGCTAGTTATTCAATGAATGAATAAACTGTATCTTCTTACTTTTGCCTTGGGGCAAAAAACCTTCACACCTTGAACTTGTTGATTCTTATCTCTGTCTGCCTACGATCACACTCACTGCTCTTGCCAGTAATGAAAATATTATTATCTCAGCATCTATCCAGGAGGTGAGTTTGCCAACAGTGCAGATACATGATCCAGCTTCATTCGCTGAACCCCAGTCACTGAATGTGAAAGCAACTACACTCACAGAAGGTGATGGTCCGGGGTCTCTGGATACAAAGGGACGTTTGTTTTAATACGATACGGCCTCACACAGGACTGATCCATACATGTGCGCCTGTTTCTCTCTAACATTTGTATCGGTACAGGAAGCACAGAGCAGAGGTGAGGAAAAGTTGAACAGGCAGTGATGTCAGGGCAGAGTGAAACACGAAACGGATCAATAAGATCAGTGAGACTGGAAATGTCATGTCTACCTGTGGAAATGACATCACAGTCTGAAAACGGCTGCAAATCTCAACGGATGAAAAGATACAGACAAAGAGAGAGAGGGAAGGAGAGAGGGCAAAATTAAAAGAAATATCACGCAGGCTGCATTTTTTGCTCACATTGCATTGCATGTGTTTTTTTCTCTACAATTTGTGTTGGTCTATTTTTATGTATGGAGATTCTAA
Source organism: Paraplagusia blochii (assembly GCA_016785265.1). Classification (NCBI taxonomy): domain Eukaryota; kingdom Metazoa; phylum Chordata; class Actinopteri; order Pleuronectiformes; family Cynoglossidae; genus Paraplagusia; species Paraplagusia blochii. The sequence goes on from JAFBJS010004945.1 coordinate 79,124, forward strand.
TAAATCAAGATTGACACAGTGAATTATCAAAGCAATGTCCTGAGTGAAATAAAAAAGACTTTAATTGTTGCTAAATCGAATTGTATATTTTTAGGTGTTCCCATGCTAATATGTAGCTAAATTTTGTCCTTTTATATTGTGTCATTGAAACAATTTATTAAGTTACACGGTGTACCTTTAAAACAATTACTGTTAAGTGTATGCAGATCTCCAGAGTGGAACCTTTGTTTACTGTGCCACACAAGAACTATAAACAAAGGTTTAATGAGGTGAAATGGGAACAGAATTAAAACTGTATTATTTATGGTTTAATTACATTTTGGCTAATTAAAATGGGTGGTAATATGCTGGAGCTATATGACAACTTAACCAACAGTTGAAACTGTTCATTATACACAGACATACAAAACATATGAGATTGAAACTATAATAGAAACTGAAATAGATTTTACAGTCATTTTATATTTACATTCATGCATTTGGTAGATGTGTTTATCTAAAGAAACTTACACGAGAACATGATTCGCTGGGACTCAAACCTAGGACCTTTTGAATGTGAGGTAAACATGGGAACTATAACAATACAAAGCAATGACTCTCAACTGGTTCGGCTGGAACCCAATTTCTAGTGGGTCGCAGGGCTTTGCCGGGGCAATGAAACAAGTAAAAGTGATCTGTATTATATTTTAATATTTTTTTCTAGCCCGGAAGAGTTACTGCATAGACTTTCCAATTACTGGAGTGTAACTGAATGTTTTTTTTTTAAATATAAATTAGAAAGGTTGGGTTTTTTGTCTCGTAGCTTGTCATTAGAGTCTGATCCTGGATCAGAAGACATCCTGTCCTGAAGACAAATCAGTTGCGAACCACTGGAGTATAGAACACGGATCGGTCTGAAGTCAACATTTTCCAAACATTTGTTTTAAAATTGGCGACATAGAACAAATCACATCGGAGACTGCTGTGATAAAAGTTGTGTGTTTATTTTTATATCTATATGCCTGACATGCACATTTTTAATGAAATTGATTAAAATTAAAATTATGTTCTAATTGTTTTTGTTGGGTATTAGTTGTTCAAAATTCTCTTAGATCTACACTGAAGTGTTTTCATGGACCACGTACGCACATTTGGATGCTTAGGGAAGTTTTGCGAAACTTCGGAATTTCAACGCAAAATATTGAAAGTTTTAAATTCAACGTCAATGACACTGACATTTATTTTAAACATATGATAAGCGGTAATAGAAAGTCCCACGGCCGAGTCCATGACACATATTCACCTTATTCACCCTATTATCTCGTTATTCAAGACGGTTTTCATTTGTCAATATTCCAAGGTGACGGAACTCCTGGGTTGATCTGAGGGCAATAATTTGGAAAGTCGTTACAGCACCCTCCCAGGTCCGAGTGGCCTCCTTTGGATAAGAAATGTCCGGGAGTCGTCGCGGCGGGCGTGAACTCATCCTGGCACGGGCTGCAGGGGATCTGGTGCGAGTAAAAGTAGCTGGTCTGTCCCGAAATCATGTTAAAAGAGCACGGATCCGACAGCGGCAGTGTGCACGCAGGAATGGACGTAGAAAAAGCCGCACAGGCAGCACCCATCTGGTGGCGGCGGGATTGCGCACAGCTGACACCGATGTAAGACATCTCGTGGCGGTGCGCCTGAACAAACTTGTCTGCGTCTTCGGGGATCCCCCGGCTCACTCGGGACCTCTGCGGCACCAACGACGCGCCGTGGTTGGAGAACCGCGGGTGCGCGCTCAGGTAAGCTCTGGCGCTCAGGTTGTTGCGCACGGGTGTTTGGAGTGGCAGGAACGGCGGCACGGGCCAGTAGAAGGAACTGGCAAGAGTCAGACTGGTGGCAGGACCAGAGGACAGGAGTCGACCTTGTCGTCGTTTGACTGCGAGCTTGGAGCCCGAGCTGGATGTGGCCCTGCGCCGCAGTTTACCTGACGTGCCCCCGATGAAGACGTCCTCGCTGCAGGGGTCCAGCATCCAGTAGTTGCCTTTGCCCGGGTCGTCGTAGTGTCTCGGAACTTTGACAAAGCACTTATTGAGACTGAGGTTGTGCCTGATGGAGTTCTGCCACCCTTGTCGGTTCTGTCTGTAGTAGGGGAAGTTGTCCATGATGAACTCGTAGATTCCGTTGAGTGTAAGTCTTCGCTCCGGACTCTGACGGATCGCCATCATGATGAGCGCGTTGTAACTGAAGGGAGGCTTCTCTGTTTTCACACCGTCTGCACCGCCGCCACCGCTTTCCTTCGACTTTTCTCCGCCACCTTCTTGACTCACGTCTGTACCTTTACTCTCCGTCTTGGTGCGCTGTTTATGAGTATCGCTTCTTTCCTCACTGGATTTTCCCGGATGTGCAGAGCGCAGCTTCAGGGATGCAGATGCCGGGTTCTGCTCATTCACCTTTCCTTCACGTCTCCACAACAGACTAGTGATGCTGAACGAAGACTTGTGGAATAATCGCTCCGAAGTTTTTAATTCCTCCATCGCGGGGATCAAACAGGAGTTGTTCAGTGATGATGGCTGAGAGGCTGTCTGAGAGTCTGAGCCCTGAAGATCCGAAGAAGCGCAGAAAGTGGCGCGCAACCAAAAAAGACGCACTGGCCAGACACCACAGACACCACTAATGCGCATGATCACGCATGAGCCTGCAGGACGCGTTTCATCCAAAAAAAAAAGTTCAGTGCAGATACAGAGCCGATCGATCCAGTTGGATGCCAGCAGCTTGAAATAAAAAAATAATTTCTTTATGATTTCTCTTTTGAAACTCTCATTTTTTCTAGGTTTCCTCCTCAGATCTTCTCCTCATCATTAAACCCACAACTCTCCTCTTTGTCACCATGCATTTGTCTCTTTGATCAGAAAGTCATGACTAATTTTCCATTCCCATTCTCCAAGTTGTTTTCTATACAACCAACACAAATCGGAGTGTCAAGTGTCTGGAAAATTCCAACAGTCCTTTGTCTCACACTTTCTTTAATGGTAAAAAAATTAAAACACCACGATAATTCGAGCCCTTTTATCTATAAATTTATATCTTAAAAACTCAAAATATATTTAAAAAAAAAACTCTAAAAGACATACATTCTCATTTCCCCCCTCGTGTGTCTGCGTCGGGAGTTTTTTGTAGAACAATGTATGGATTCATTCAAACATAAGAAACGGGTCAGTGAACCTAAATGAGGAATTTGAGTAATGTAACTTGTAACTTTAAACAGGCTCACATACAAACACACACACACACACACACACACACACACACACACACTTATTTTACATATTTCAATTCATTGTAAAAAAAACCCTTCAATAATCAGTTAACATTGGGAGAAAGCCAACTTTTATTTTCGACGTCACACGTAATAGTGACGTATTGCGGCGTGAACTGTGAACGACCCTGTAAAGGTGTCTGACTCTAGACTGTCTAGAAAACAGCATGTAATCCATACACGTGAACGCATCAAGACTAATTAACAAACCATTAATGGATGAAGATAAAGTGTCTTCCTCCAGGAACGATGAGTAAACACTGCAGTCAACTTGGGCAGCTTTGTGCGCGGCTGTCAATCACCGTGACTGGTGTGTGAACTCTTGGCGTCATTATAAATCTTCCGTCACTGAGGAAATTCAACCTTCCAACACAGGCCTTACCCCCAGGGCTGGACTCGTCCTGTACTCTCCCTACCCGTTTACACAGACAGGTGATGGAGTGGGAAAAAAAGAGAAAAAAAATCACTGAAATACTTCTCTGTAACAAGTTCTACTATTGGATGGAATTAAGAAAAACTATTTTCCTTCCTTCTCTTATAAAATACTTACAATACTACGTACTTATTACTTACAATACTGTAACCAACTTAAAGAACACATTTTATTTCTGTCAAAAATGTTTCAAAATGGCGTCATTCGTAAAACAGCCTCTATTGTAAATACAGTAGAAGACAATACCGGCTTGTTGTTGGACGCAAAACAAAAAGGACGCAAAAGTCACAGAATTATATTACAGGACTACAAGAAAAGGTCCCTCTTTTATCGCTCACATTAGTACTTCAGACTGAAACTGAGCCGCAAAAAAGTATTTTGTAGTTGTAGTCGAAAATGTTTTAAAATAAAAAAACACATTAACATGTGTGACTAGTTCTGGTCGTCAAAGGTGGTTTTGTTAAACGACTGCAACTTACCTGCAGAAAGTATTTTAAACATTTTTCAAAATGGTGGAATCTGTAAAAACGAGCAGTTTCTATTGTAAATACAAGGACCAGTTGTTGGCTTAAACAAAATACAACCAACACAACTCTTCACCACATACTTGGCCCCGCCGCTAGATGCTGCTAAATGCTCCTAATTTGACGAGTGCCTTCTATGCTGCCCAAATGTTAAAATTACTTTTTCAAACGAAACCACAAATGCGCCAAATTATTTTATAAAGTATAAAGTCAAGTATAAATTTCAGTTGGTTGAATGTCGAGTAAATCCATTCTATTCCTTGTGACAACTAATCTACTCGATCCTGTAGGCTAAACCAGAATTGTCTATTCCGTCTCATAACCCATCTAATCATTTCAGGTATCCCATGGCATGGCATAAATAATTAATTTACAACAATTTGTTGTCTGCTTCTAATATTTGAGTTTTGAATATAAGGACGAATGAATGGCTGCCTGTAGTAGTTGTGTACAAGATTTCATCAATACTCAAATGTAACACTTGCCCAGATTATCTCAAAAACAATTTATGTAAATCAAAATAAATATTGTTAGCCTATTAATAGGTGAATTTCTTGCATTATTTGTGTCTTCAACTTCAGCAATTTTGGAACGTTAGTTCTGTCTCGATTAAATGTTTTCAATGAAACTTCATTCTTCCACTCTACTCCTCTTATCCGCTTCCTGGTAGTGACTACCAGGTCTCAGGTGCAGTAGTCTCCACCCCCTGCCACCCAAATCAAACTGTTAAATACTCTGAGACTTCCTGTTTGAGGTGAAAGTTATCAGGCTAGTGCTATGATCAAAGCACCTCAGTTGAAACTTGGATTAGAACCTGACCATGTGGACCCAAGTCTTTTTCGTTAACCACTAGGCCACCACTGCCACGGAGGAGACTTCAACAATGCTAAAGATTTTTGTTATATAGATAAGTTATATCTCATGTTTATTTGAGCTTTTATTTAATCTCTCATACATGTAACCACTTGTCAGGAATGTTACAGTTGCTGTAGAAAGTTTACACTGCTTTATCAAAACAAGTAATCCCTTCCTCAGTCACTGAATCTTATTTCACTGGTCACTTTCCAGACAATCTGTTACATAACCTTTGAAAAATGCCACCAACAAGTGCAAGTCATCTTCGAAAGAAAATAGCTAAAATACTGAGTCAAATTTTACTCACAATATGAGAGATGGTTTTTATTTGCAAAATCCCCTAAATATCATAGACCTTTGCATGATTTTATTTGAATCAAAGTGAATTTTAAATTCTACAACTCACAACATTATTGCAACTTATTGGGAAAATTACATTTTAAGTGTAGTGTTTCAAACATAGGTCAGTTCATTAGGTAATGTTGACAAGACACATCTTCAGATACAGACTCACTGAAAACAAAGTGAAAAACAAAAGAAAAAGACAAATTTATTAAAATTTATGTCACTGGTCAGTTCTATCATTACTATAGAAAATTTTAGTTCTGAGTGGGAGTCCAGGTCTGGATCTGAACATATTTTTAGTACCGTATATCTGTAGGAAGTACTTCTCCACTGCATGGTCTTTATCACAAGTGTTCTCTTTCTTCATGTGAGAAAATTAGTGTTACATCTAAAAGGCATCTCTCGGTGGAACTATTCTTTCTAAGTTCTGCTCAGCTGTGGAAGCACAGCATAAAGCTTGTCACCTGGACACTGAGTGTTTCCTAGATCTCTGTGCCCAACGACCGTGAAGTCTGGGGATAAAAATCCCTGAGACACTCCAGACTCTAGCAGTTGTTTGACAGACAGTATAGCTTCTTTGTTTGGAGAATCATCTAGAACAAATAAGGACAAGGAAGAAATTATTTAATGCTGCAGTTTGAGTACCACAATGTCATTTTAGATCAATGATTGTTTGCTGCTCTAAAATAAACCTCTGGCCAAAGGAACCGTTTAAGACCAAAACTCTTCTCAAGTATAACTCACAAGTATTTTTTTATACTGTTATTATTTTCAAGTATCTTTTCTGATCGAAGTGTGAGTTCCATTAAAAAAATATGTCATGTATCTGCAAGTTTTGAGACTAGCATTAGTCAATGGAGGCTTTAGAGGTGTTATGATCACTTAGTTACATTGTAAATATTGACACTGTTCACACATAGACTTCAAACTGCTCATAAATGAATCCAAACTCCAGTTAAGTTTAGTGTGCCATTAACCAACATTCTTAAATATTGATTGATCAAAAGTAAGATAGTTAAACATATGCTTACTGTTAAAATTTCCCATGAAGGAGATGCCCAGTGAGTCATGATTGTGACCCTTGGTGTGTGCACCTACAACACCCCATCCACGGCCTTCAAACACTATACCGTCTGCTGCCACCAGAAAACTGAAAAAAGCAAAATAAAGCATTTCATTAAAAAAAAAGCTTGAAAAGAATATTTTGCATTGCTGAAGGTGTCACTAAGTAAACATCGTTAGCATTGGTGAAGTTACTAACTTGTATCCAATGTCATCGAAGCCCCGTTCCCTCATGTGACCTCTCTGGATGCTCTGGACCAGTTTCTTGGACTGATCCAGACTGGAACAGCCGGGCAGAGCTGTGTGGTGTATGATGGCTTTCCGTGCTGGACTCTTGAGTTTCTCCCTTCCTTTGGGTTCGGCTGCTCCCCACTGCACCCGTGTGATAATGGTCACTGTCAAGTAATGAGAAGACAATTAAAAAGCTGCTGATGTTTAGAATGACAGTAGTGACCGTTTTGAGTGCAAGGATCAGTGATCATACCATTAAGCTCCATTCCTCTGCTGCTCTTAGTTCTAACCAGCGGTGTGTTTGCTGCTGCCTTATCATAGAGTCTGCTTCAGGAGGTGTGGTCACGGAAAGTACACCTTTATGAACAAGTCATGATCTGTCAATCATGTCAGCTGAGTCACAGGACGGGTTACACAATAGCTGGTTTAGAATACATGACGGAGGAGGAAGTAGTATCGAAACAAAAGAGTCCACAGGATTACCAGCCTGCAGGTGCCAACAGTTTCCCACGAAGCACACATAATAATAATAATATTTAACCCTCCCGCTCTACTGTCAGGAACCTGGGGTGTTATTCGATAATAGCTTGAATTTTGACAAACATGTTAAGCAAATTTGCAGAATTGCCTTCTACCATTTACGTAATATTAAGACAATTAGAAATATTCTGTCCCGTAACGAAGCAGAGAAACTAATCCATGCCTTCGTAACCTCTAGGCTGGATTACTGCAATTCTCTTTTATCAGGTATTTCCTTCAGGTCCTTAAAGAACCTTCAATTGGTCCAAAATGCAGCAGCTCGCATATTAACTGGAACCAAAAGACGGGAGCACATAACTCCCATCTTAGCCTCCCTACACTGGCTCCCAATTAAAGGTAGAATTGATTTCAAAGTTAATCTGGCCCCTTCCTATATTAAGGACCTGCTTTCCCCCTATAAACCTAGCAGACTGCTCTGATCATTAGATTCGGGTCTATTAGTGGTTCCCAAAATTACTAAGAGTAGAACAGGTGGTAGAGCCTTTAGTTATCAAGCCCCTCTTCTGTGGAATCAGCTTCCGCTTCATGGTCAGGGATTCTGATTCGGTCTCTACCTTTAAGGTGAGACTAAAAACCCATTTATTTAATGTCGCCTATGGGAACTTTTTGAATGTTTAACGCTAATCTTGTAGGTTACACCAAGCTGCTATAGATTTTTAAATGCTGGGGTAGGGGGCCCTCACATCATGCATTTAGAATGAGCGCATATGTTTAAACTACCGTTTTTGTTTGTTTCTCTTTTTTTATTGCTGTTGCTAATGGATGGGTCGATGCCAGAACTAGGATAACCAGGACTAGGAGGAACAGCAGTAGGATGACCGGACATACACCTACTGACATAACAGCTACTTGAAGACTATATTTAAAAATTTTGACTAATTTGTTGTATCTTCTGTATTTGTTTTATTTTATTGTATTTTTATGCTCTGGTAACATCCATTGCACTGTCTGTCCGTCCAGGGAGTGGACCCTCTCCTGTGGTTCTCCCTAAGGTTTCTACCGTTTTTTTCCGTTATAAGGGTTTTTTCCTCGGTAGTTTTTCCTTACCCGGGCTGAGGGTCTAAGGACAGAGGATGTTACCAACCCTGTAAAGCCCTATGTGACAAACTTGTTTTGTAAATGTGGGCTATATAAATAAAATTTAATTGATTGATTGACATAAAATTTACAGCTGTGAAAAAAATACAGACATACAACCGTGATCACTGGACGTAAAAAAAATCTTTAGAAATTAAGGGTCAACGTATTTTTGTAACAATTGCTTTTTATTATAAAAAACACTGAAAAATAACAAATACTAAATATATATTTCTATATTCATAAGATACAGTCATTCAGACACTTTATATAATGAGTATTTTAGAATGCACAAACATGAGCAGTCATGGTTTACAGCTGAGTCCAAAACAAAAAACAAAAAAAACAAGCAAACCAAAGAATCCAGAATTTGAATCAAACTGAATAGACATTGCCCAATGAAGCATTGAATAAAAGACGCATAAAAGATAAATGTCTGTCTCCATCTCCTTTACTCTGTCCATCGGTGTCCACAGTGAGGTGCCGTGCAGACGTAGTACAACCTCATGGCATCCTTTTAAGGATAAAAAAAAAATTAAAAAAGGCGACAAAAAGTTAAATATGTATATTAACAGACATGATTTATTACCTCGGCCTTCATACTGTGTGACTGGAAAAACACTGCCTCCTTGTGACCACATCTATGAAGACAGACAGTTCAAGAACAACGTCAAAATATTGCAACGTCAACATTACACAATTCAAAACAGTCCAAAAAAAATACTGCTTACGAGTCAAATATATGTTCACGAGCTGTCATATGTTTCCCAACTTGCAAAATTCAGTTAGTTATTTCTTTTCTATGTTGAATTTTCAGTGTATTTCCAGGACCGGTGCTAAATGTCACAACCATTCATGCTCAGATGAAAGAACATGGATATGATATTGCAGGTATTCCAAAAAGTCTTTAATATGGTGTAGACCTATTGAATACATGTATTCAATAGGTCAAGAACAATAAACACATGTTGCATCTCAACATTTGACTTTCTTCCCCTTATTGTAACAGGCACCACCGGTCAAGTTTTTTAGATACTTCACTTAAATACCAGAAAAATAATCCAAAATGAAATATAAATGTTAATTTTACTAACTTGGGACATGGGTGATCCTCTGTCCTTGGAAGAGTGGGGTCTTGTGATACATCAGCAATGATCTGGGTTAACTCACTGTAGGAAGAATCAAATGATCAGAATGTCCATTGGTCACAGAAAAAGGTATTTAAAAAAAGAACACAGTTAAACAGTATGTATTGTATGTGAAATTTACATAAAAATAGATGCTCAAGCAGACCATACAAGGTTTATTGACTTACTCTACTTCATGGGTGATCTTATTTACATAGATGCAGCTGTTATCTGCCTCCTGTTGGTAATCACAATTTCTGCACTGCAGGATAGAAGAAAATCATAAATTTAAATGAGTCACAATGAGCAAAATATATGAACAACACTTTTATTATTATAAAAGAAGGTCAGTCTAACAACAGGAAACTGAGGTAAAATGCTGCAGAGCTGAAGATCAACAGCCGGACGATATTCATGGCCATCACCTAAATATGAAAGATTAAGTTTAAGTTAGCACAGCCCACACGATCTATACAGGGGTTTCCCTGTGAGTCATCAATGCCAATAATCTAAAATGTGAAAACTGAAATGGATAAATGTGAGTTGGGTCAGATCAGTACTTGAATCCTACATTTATTATCACAGAATTGAAGTACAGTACTGTATGTCATTTCTTTTCTTTTTGTTTACTCATCTGCAGTACCGTGTTACACGGTATCAGTGTTTTTTGAACATTGATAGCTGATGTAGCCATTTGGTAAAGTGACAGGGTCCTTAAACATAATTGAGTCGAATTTTGAGACTCCAGGTGTAGACTTTCTGACACTATAAAAACTCAGCAGACACAAGGAACGACGAGGTTTGGGGAGCAGGAAGTGTACCGGGTACATCTAAATACAACAGTCGAGCAGGTAATATTTATTTCCAATAACAAAAAGCACTGGTTATACAGTCAACGTTAGCTCTGTTGGCTAAAGCCACACTTACCGCATAAAGCAGGACCCGGTTTTCTTTGTCTTCCTTTGGATACAGCATGTTGTTACTGTCAGACGTAGTCAAGGTTATTGCACCAGTATTATTTTTATATCATTAACAATTACGCCACTTGAGCTATAAAATGCATCGTTAAAGAGCAGACGAAACAAAGCACTTCGCTTTAATGTGACGCTAACAAATTAGCCGTCTGTGCTAACCTCACCAATGTCTTCACATACTCACCATTCCTGACAAAAACGTATCCCAACAAATCCCGGTCCGTATGCCCCACTATCTAAATCCATGATGGGTCAGTGATATATGCAAAACCGACTTCAATAATGGAAGGAATTTAATGAATAATCGTTTATCGCGCCGCGTCCAATGGTTTAAAAACACAGTAACTGCGCATCCGCGTTTCAGGACATCCTAGATAGGTGACGATGTAGTGCCCCTCATGGCTGGAGGACATACTGTACATTCGTTTGGGTATTATGTTTAATTGTCCGAGTAAGCTGCCCTATAACAACTTGCCCGAATCTTGTGCTTCGTATTTTTTGTATTTCTCTCGTGTTAAAATACTCCAGTGAATATTTCAGAAACGACATGAAAACGTCGGTTACTAACGCTGAGTGTGAGAGAGATTTAAATGAAGAAGCACTGCCATCTTATGTTCACATCTAGGAAGTTCATCACTGTTCATACACAACGTCCAGAACAACCATTTTAAAATCAAATACAGACCCATGATTTTTATTTAATAGATGATAGAATTTTAGAGGGGTGGTGAAAAAGTAAATATCTGTGAAAAAGGCTGTTGGAAAGACAAAAGACTTCAAGGCAGGACTGCATCAAGGATGGACCCTGAACCCCCTGTGGTTTGCATAGGTGATGGACAGATTGACATATGAGGTCAGATAGGAGTCTTCTTGGAAAATGATGTTTGAAGATGACACTGTAATCTGTAGTGAGAGTAGGCAACAACTAGAAGAGAACCTAGAGAGGGTGAGGCTTGTACTAGAGAGAAGAGGAATGATTGTCAGTCGTAGCAAGAGTATATGTGGGCCAATGAAAGGGAGTGGAAAGGTTTTCAGGTTAATTGGAATATTTTTATTTATGTTGATAAGAATAATAACTAGAATTTTATTTTCAGTGCTTCATGCTGTGCACTTGCTTTTAACAGTAGTTTCACTTCTAATATGATTATCTTGTGTGCTTAAACAGATGTGAAAACACGCACACCTATATTTTATACATACATAAAGATAATTATATGCAATCACACAAAAATAAGACCCAATAAGTGCATGTATTCAGATTCAGATTTCAGATTCAGAAACTTTATTTATCCCCGTGGGGCAATTGAGAGTGAGTGCACAGAGTGGCTTTTTACATGGCAAGAGGGAAGGAGTAAAATAAAGATAAATAAAAAAACACTGTACAAAAAGAAAACAAAGCAGGGGGGGTGTGCTCAACTGGGGAAAAGTACAAGGTGTATCACTATAATGTCATGTCATGAACAGAGAATATTTACATAATTTGCAACATGGGTTATATATTATAAATTTTATACAAATACTATTATGAAATCTGGTAATTGCACATATGTCAAGGTGAAAGAGAAAACTCTATAAATGTGAGGTAGAAGGTCAGGATGATCTTGTTGCTGACAGAGAAGGAGTTAAGTTTCCCGAACAGGTACATCCTCTGGTGGCACCTTTTCAAGATCACCTCTGTGTTGGAGGAGAACCTCAGGTTGTAGTCCAGAAAGGTCCCCAGGTACTTGTACTCTGATACAATTTCCACTGGGGTCCCCTGGATGAGGGTGAAGGTGGGAACAGAAGAAGCCAGCTCTCTCTGTGTTCTGGAAAAAGGTAACCAACATGTCCTTGATCTTGCTCACATTAAGTTCCAGCCGGGAGGTGTTGCACCACTCAACAAATTGCTGAAGAGCAGGTCCGTGGTGTTGGTTGGAGCCAGAGAGCAGCGACACCAGGACAGTGTAATCAGCAAACTTTACCAGGTGGCAGTTGGGGTGAGAGGTCCTGCGCTCGTCCGTGCAGAGGATGAAGAGCAGTGGTGAAAGCACGCATCCCTGGGGGGAGCATGTGGAGGTGGTGAGGAGGTCAGACAGGTTGTTGTTGATCCGGATTCTCTGTGTTCTGTGGGTGAGGAAGTCCAGGATCCAGAGGATGAGGTGGTTGTCCATAAGTCAACAATTTCTCTCATCACCCTGTCCTCTGTATCGTCACCTCCAACCACCTGCATGTCCTCCCGCAACCGCATCTATAAATCTTTTCTTTGGCCTTCCTCTTCATCTCTTACCTGGTAGCTCCATCTCTATCATTCTTCTCCAAATATAACCACTGCCCCTCTTCTGAACGTGACCAAATCATCTCAATCTGGCTACTCTAGCTCCTGATTACCTTGTTCCTAATCCTGTCCATCCATGTCACCCCCAAACAGAACCGCAGCATCTTTAACTCTGCCACCTCCAGCTCAGCTCCTGTCTTCTACCTATTCCTAGTGTCTCCAATCCATACATTATGGCTGGTCTCACAACTGTCCCATAAACCAGTGGTCCCCAACCTTTTCTGCACGGCAGACCGGTTTAATGTCTGACAATATTTTCACGGCCCGTTTAGCAGATAAAAACAAAATAAAGTGTTAAGATCGCCATTAAAAACCATTGTATTTTCTCTATAATAATAAAATTGACAGCAAATCCACTGTGTAATCATGTGCAACTTTATTAGCGACGTCCCTGTGACGTCACACCAACAATAGAACATGACATGAGCAACATCCTTTCTGCCCCAACACAATGAAACACACTCTGGTTGATGCGGTAACATTTTAACATATAAGACACAACACAAAAACAAAGTGTATGAAAATACTTGCGACTCACAGCAGCACTGAATCAATGGGAGCCCTGAGCTTGTTTGCTGTAATGAGACGGTCCCATCTTGTTGTTATGGGAGACAATAAAACCCTAAGTGTGCTACTTAGGTCCAGTCTGTTCCGTAATTTTGCTTTGTTTGTCGTCACTGCAGAAAACCTTGTTCACATAGATGCAATGTCCGAAATGGCAACAGGATTTTTACTGCTGTTGTGGAGATCTCGTGTTACTCTGCCTTGACTTTATTCCGGAAAAATGGCAGAGTTGATGTCTCGAACAGACGTTAAGGCCCCCATCATTTGCGATCTCCAGCAGTTGATCTTTTTTTAATTTAGCGGGATGTATCACGTGACTTACGGTGTCTAGGACTTGACATGCGTCAAGTGAGACGGAGATAAGAGCTAAGAGACGGATGTAACAGAGAATCCAGCCACTTTTCAAAATATAACATCATTAAGACTCGGACAATGAATCAAACAAATTAAGTGTGTTCATTTTTCTTTCTGTGCGGCCCGGTACCAAGTGACCCACGGCCTGGGGGTTGGGGATCACTGCTGTAAACCTTTCCCTTCACCTTAGCTGCCACTCCTCTATCACAGCGTCTCTTACCTGGTAGCTCCACGTCTAGCATTCTTCTCCCAATATAATCACTGTCCCTCCTCTGAACATGTCCGAACCATCTGAGTCTGGCTTCTCTAGCTTTTTCTCCAAACCTTCCTGTCTGTGTTGTCCCCCTGATTACCACGTTCCTGATCCTGTCCATCCTTGTCTCTCCCAAAGAGAATCTCAGCATCTTTAACCCCTCCACCTCCAGCTCTGTCTCCTGTCTTTTACCTATTCCTAGAGCCCAAGTATTTGAACTCCTCCACCTTCTCCACCTCTGCCCCTTGTAACCTCACCATTCCACTGTTCCCCTTTTCATTCACACACATGTACTCGGTCTTGCTATGACTGACCTTCATTCCTCTTCTCCCCAGTGCAAACCTCCACCTCTCTAGGTTCTCTTCTAGCTGTTGCCTGCTCTCACTGCAGATCACAATGTCATCTACAAACATCATTGACCATGGAGACTCCTGTCTGACCTCATCTGTCAATCTGTCCATCACCAGAGCAAACAAAAAGGGGCTCAGGGCAGATCCTTGATGAAGTCCCACCTCCACCTTAAAGTCCTTTGTCCTTCCAACAGCACACCTCACCACCGTTGTGCTGTTCTCATACAAATACTATCTCATACTATCTCATACAAAACCACAGTTCCTCCCTTGGAACCTGGTCATAGGCCTTTTCTAAATCCACAAAAACACAATGAAGCTCCTTCTGACCCTCTCTGTACTTCTCCAT